>SSNS01000120.1:1172940-1287603 GCA_006937985.1 Aphyosemion australe
GGTAGCTAGCTTAAAACTTCGTTCCAAAAATAATGAAAAACTATCTAAATAAATTAATAGTAAATATGTATACATATGCAGAAAGGTTGAGACAGAATTAAAACTTGGTATTAATGAAGAAATAAACAGGTATTTCGTTTAAAAGTATACTTACTTGACCAAGGCAGGAGCCGGCCCGCACCAAGCGAAAAGAAAATGGCTGTTAACGTCTTCTCTGAAAATCTTTTTTTTTTCTTCTTCTCTGAAAATCTTGAAAATGTACCATGTGACCATTACGTCACATTTTGACACATGCGCATTACATGAAAAATGCCTGAGTGAGAGCAGAATTGATCAAGTTTATAGTCTCTTATTTTAAGTTGAAGTTTTTACAACTAATCGTAACTGATGTTGATTTCAGTAAACATGATTACATTGTTCAGAAAGCTAAAACCTCAAATAACTTTTAACTACCCGAACTTTATTGAAACATGTACAAAACAGAGCAAAGGCAATGGCATAAACTTTTAACATGTGTGTTGCATGTTACACCCCTTTTATCAGTGTTTAGAAATACATTGTAGGAAGTAGTTTTAATTAGAAAATACTTTAAAATACCTTATTTAAAATTCGACTTTTCATCTGAAAATGGCAGACCGAAGACTCAATTTGGTGAATCACCAGAAAACAATTGATCTCCATACTGGTTCTGAATTAATGGTTAATGGGTTAGCTACACGGTTCCCCTGCACTTGCCAAAGAAAGAGGGAAAGATATATACTGAACTGGAGCAACAGATGACAGTATTATAATGTCCTGTAACGTTACTTATTTAAGATTAGTTTCATCCCATTTGTTTTGTTCAGCTGACAATATTTCAGTTTATTATTATTTTACAAACAGTTTAAGAAATAAAATTAAAAAGTAATCATGTATAGCCACAAATTATTAATTCATATTATTTATATTTAATACATTACTTTATAACTCTTCTCTAAAAAAAATGTAGTTGCAAAATATAACCATCCATCCATTTTCTATGCCTGCTTGTCCATGCAGGGTCACGGGGGGCTGGTGCCTATCCAGCAATCTTTGGGCAAACAGGCGGGGCGCACCCTGAACAGGTTGCCAGTCCATCGCAGGCAAAATATCACCCTCTACAATAAAATAGGGTCCTATAATAAGCATTGTTACACACAGCCAGGCGTTATTCAGATTAGTCATATTCATTAACAAGGCCTTTATACATTAAAAAGGTTCTTCAAAGCACTAAATGTGTCAACGTCTCGTAAAAAAAAAAAATTCAGTTCCCCAAAGAACCTTAATCAGCAAAAAAAGGTTCTTCAACAGAAAAAGGTTCTCCAAGGCACTAATAGTGCTTTAGAGCACTTGTGAAGAACCAGTTTTATTTAGAGTGTAGAGATTAGAGATGAAATCCAAGGTCAAACAACACGAGTGTCAAATCGCACCATCCATCATTGTTTCAGACAAAGTGAACTTAGTGGAACATGATTGACGAGGACACCACAAGTGAAAAAAAAAAAAGTTAAAAAGATACTATGGACTTTGCCAAAATGCATGTTTTCAAACTTCTGGGAGAATGGTTGGAACTAAAAGGAAAGACTATAGCTTCTTTGCTGCGTCTGGCACATGTTGTATTCAGTCTATGCAGGGTAAATTAAAATCTGAAGACTAGCAAGTCATTCTGGTGCAAAACGTGATGCACAGTGTCAAAACACTTACTCTCAGTAGCAGGTCATGCATCTTCAAAAAGGTTAATTACCCAAAACCGCTAAAAATATCCAATCCTGTCAAACATCTGTGGAAGGAGCTAAAACCTGCAGCCTGGAGAAGAAACACATGAAACCTGAGACAACTGCAGAAATTAGGTGACGAAGAATAAAGCTAAAAATCTGTCATACATGTGCAAAATTCTCGTTGAGTTAGAGAAATCACTTGATTGCACTAATTACCCTAAAAGGTTGTACAACAAAGCATTAAATTAAGGGGACCACCATTTGTGTCAAAGCCAGATTAATCTGTTTTTAAGCAATGTCTGATTTTCAGTAAATGGTTTTCACAAATTTTATATTTGTCAGTTTCCATTCATTTCTTTAACAGAGAAACATCAACATTTTTATAGTTAAACACTTATTATTGTACAGCTTTAAATCCCATCATTATATTTCCAGGGGTCAGACCAAATCACGTGTATCATTCAGGATGGAAACGTTGTTTGGTCTGCAGCCGTACCTCGCTGTGAAGGTAAACGGACACACTCCAGCTCTTTATTCTGAATATTTAACAATCATTCCATCCATCCATCCATCCATTTTCTTCCGCTTATCTGGAGTCGGGTCGCGGGGGCAGCAGCTTAAGGAGGGAAGCCCAGACTTCCCTCTCCCCAGCCACTTGGGCCAGCTCCTCCGGGGGAATCCCAAGGCGTTCCCTGGCCAGCCGAGAGACATAATTTCTCCAGTGTGTCCTGGGTCTTCCTTTGGGTCTNACCTTAATTAACAGACTTCATGACTCGTTGGGAATCTCTGGAACTGTTCTAGACTGGTTCAGATCGTACCTTTCTAACAGAAGTTTCAGTGTCTGTATAAACCAAATCATGTCAGATTCCACAAACCTGTTCTGTGGGGTACCCCAAGGCTCTGTTTTAGGTCCACTCCTGTTTTTATTATATATACACCCTCTTGGACAGATAATTGATGCTTTTCACAATGTCTCTTATCACCTATATGCAGATGACATTCAGCTGTACTGCTCCTTTAAGGATTCTGAGCTCCATAAACTGGCTGAACTACTAGAGTGCCTATCAGCGATCACTAGCTGGCTAGAAGATAACTTCCTTCAGTTAAACTCTGAAAAGACTGAATGTCTGATCATTGCCCCTGAGAGCATGGCTCCTCTGATTAGTCAACAACTTGGTCATTTAGCTTCTGCTGTCAAGTCAAACATGAGAAATTTGGGTGTTGTCTTTGACCAATCAATGTCTCTTGAAGGCCACTCAAAAACACTGGTCAGAAACTGTTTTTATCACTTGAGAAATATCTCCAAACTGCGAAGGTTGGTGTCAAAACATGAGCTTGAAATGGTTCTCCATGCCTTTATCTCCTCCCGTCTAGATTACTGTAACACACTTTTCACATGTTTTAACAAAAAAGCCCTTGACCGCCTTCAGTTGGTCCAGAACTCTGCAGCGAGGCTCCTAACTGGAGCAAACAGAAGAGCTCACATCTCTCCTATTCTGATGTCTCTGCACTGGTTACCCATTAACTTTAGAATTCAATTTAGGATCCTTACTATAACATACAGGGCTCTACATGGCCAAGCTCCTCCTTATATTACTGAACTGTTAAAGCCTTACGCTCCAACCCGAGCCCTCAGGTCCACAAACCAGAACCTCCTAGAAGTTCCAAAGACCAGATATAAAAGTCGAAGTGATCGCTCTTTCCAGGCTGTTGCACCCCAACTTTGGAATGAACTTCCTTTATCCTTACGTGTTACTGACAGTCTGGTCACCTTTAGAAAGCAGCTGAAGACCCTTTTGTTTAAAACTGCATTTACTTAAATCTCTTATGTTTTATTCGTTTTTTTTAAACTAGTATTTATCATCATCTTTCATTTGTTTTATCATTTTTATAATTTTGACTTTCTGTTTTATGATTTTTAATGATTTTATGATATTCTGTTGTTTTGTTTTAAGATAATGTTATGATGACTTTATCTTTTGTTTTGTTGATCTTTGTGAAGCACTTTGTGATTCTTTTTCTGTGATAAGTGCTATACAAATAAAATTTACTTACTACCATTGTATATTAAACAGGTAAGATATACTAATGTTTACTACTACGTTTTAGAAAAGTTTTATTAGTCAGTGACGGTGAACGTACCAGATGTGCTCAAGGTGCCAGATTGGCTAGGGGACTTGCGTCTGCCAATGCCAAATTACATCTGATTCACATCGAGTACAGATGCGGTCTGGACTCCGCCTGGCTTCCACAAAGACCAAAAAACATTTGGTCCATTCACCTTTTTGCAGCTTAGTGTATGTTCCTACCTCAGCTATAGTCAGAACTGTGCAGCTTTATTGGTGGAATAATCATCCCCTCCAAACAGCAGAACTTGATGTTAAACCAACTCTGGGAGATGGGGTGAAGAACTTCCAGGAATTGTGGTCCCACCTGTCCTCTCACACAGCAGAGCCTTGAAGTCCTCAGAGCAACCATCAATCCAAATGTACCATCAGATGATCATGGACCAAACCTCTGTTCTAAACTATGTTCAGCATTCATACTCAAAGATGCCAAATGTTTCATTTTAAGGCCTAATAAGTGATTTTTAATATAAAGTCAAGTCAAGTCAAGTCAAACTTTATTTATATAGCACCTTTAAATGGCAACATCGTTGCCCCAAAGTGCTGCACAGCAATAATAGAAATAAAAACAAATAAAAATCAATTTAAAAGCCAACAGAGCCTTATAAAATATTAAGACCAAAGGCAAATAAGAAAAAAAAAAAATTATGTAGCAAAGTTAAAAAATAAAAACAGATAAAAATGATATCACAGATAAAAAGATAAAAACAGACAAAGGGAAACCTGCAGTAGCTTAATTACATCTAAAATGCCAGTGCATACAAGTGTGTTTTCAGACGTACTTTAAAAGAGGCCAGCGTATCAGCCATCTTTACATCCAGGGGCAGGCTGTTCCACAGGGTAGGGGCGACTACAGAAAAAGCTCTAGCACCCTTGGTTTTCAGCCGGGATTTGCGTGTGGCTAACAGATGGAGATCAGCTGATCTAAGCACCCTGGATGGAACATACGGCTGAATAAGTTCACCCAAGTATGGTGGAGCCTGCCCACACAAACATTTAAAGACCAACAACAATATCTTATAATCAAGCCTGTACTTAACAGGAAGCCAGTGGAGGTCAGCCAGTACAGGGGTGATATGGTCATACTTTCTTGTCCCTGTCAGAAGGCGAGCTGCCGCATTCTGAACACTCTGCAAGCGACCCACAGTGGCCTGTGGCAAACCGATATACAAAGCATTACAGTAGTCCAGCCGAGAGGATATAAAAACATGAATAAAAGTCTCAAAAAGATCACGAGGGACATAGGCCTTGATCCTACTCAATAATTTCAGCTGGAAGAAACTAGTCTTCACCACCGCACTGACCTGATCTGAAAAAGTGAGACCTGAGTCAAAGACAACCCCCAGATAAAGGTTTAGACAGATTTGTAAAACCCAAGAATTTAACTGTAGACATTGTCCATATTTATCTTTTCAGCTGTTATTTAATTTGAACTATTACTGGCCAAGTTTATTACTGATCATTTCAATAAATGTACTCATGGGAGACTGAAATATTGAGTTTATTGAGCAAACATAAACATAAGCACACACCCTGAAAAATAAACTGGTGAAACACTATTACAGTAGTTGTGGAGTAACAGCATGACTGTTATTTTACAAGCTTTAATATACAATAAACAACTACTCAAGCTCAATACAATAACAGGTTCAATTTGTGTATAACAGAATTATAAAAAGTTTGAAGTAAAGAGCTGTGACCTAAAATGCAAAACTACACATCTTTTCAGATCATATGTGATTCTTTGCCAGACGTAATTGCAGTTGTCAAGTTTAGTACGAACTCTTCATAAGCGCAGAGGTGAGCAGTTGGAAATGTTAGTGTGTGAACATGCACTCACAACAGGAAAGCACAAGTTATCAGGCATGTGTTCAAAACAGACTCATTTTGAACCATCATCTTTCTGACAGTAGGAGGTGCCGATGTGACTCCTGTGAACCACTGCATGACCTTCAGGACAGTTAGCTGGTCATCTCTGCTGGCTGGCTGGCTATCTTGGGAGAAAAGCATGACTCATGATTAGTTTTGTATCAGAATGTTTTGTTTTTATTTAGTCTTTAGTGTGACAAAAAAGCTTTAAAAGGGACATTCCCCTCAGACCTGTAGCTATTATTTAATAACTATAATTTGCTATATTGTTTAGTATGCAACTGGATAATGTCAATACATTACCTCAAGTTCAGTCAGAATATCCTAAAGTAACTTCTTTGGTGTGCTTGATACTACAAGTTCACTCGTCTGAGGGGCAAGGTAGTTGGTGTCAGCCTGAAAAACACATGGAGACAAAGATGTAGTGTTATAGTGTATGATAACCATTCACCATACCAAAAAGGCAATACCACCTTCTCATTATCTGTTACAAAATGCAGTGTGGTCCGGTGGTGACCTGCCTCTTGAACTCTTAGTAGAAATCTTCCCATAACTTGCTTCTCCAACATTTCCTGAAAACAACAAATATGCAGAATGTAAAACAGGTCTCATCCATCCATTTTCTGTAGCCGCTTATCTGAGCGGGGTTGCGGGGGGCTGGTGCCTAGCTCCAGCAGGCATCGGGCAGGCAGGTGGGGTACACCCTGGACAGGTTGCCAGTCCGTTGCAGGGCAACACAGACAAACAACCACACACACACACCTAAGGACAAATTAGAGAGCCCAAACAACCTGACAGTCATGTTTTTGGGCTGTGGGGGGAGGCTGGGGTACCCAGGGAGGGCCCACATGTGCACGGGGAGAACATGCAAACTCCATGCAGAAAGACCCCAGGCTGGGATGTGAACCAAGAACCTTCTTGCTGCAAGGCAACTGCGCTAACCACCGCGCCACTGTGCAGCCCCGTAAATAAAAACAGTAAATAAAAATAAATAAATATAACTTTGAACCTAAAACTGCAAACAAAAAACAAACAAAAAAATGTCATTAATTTTGATTCCATTCTGCTAACTTTGACAACTGAACTCAATTTCAGCTTCACTTCAGTTCTTAGGCATGTTAAGCTGTCAGCTTCAGAATTCAGCATACGCTGCTAAATTCACAGTTCAGCTAATTGTGAAAATTTAACTATTAAACTATTCCTACTCAAATACCAGCTGTTTAAACATTTCCACTGTCCAGCTTTTTTAACTGTGTACAGAGATTTGAGCTTTCTGTTTAGCAGTTTTTCTTGATTCTTCACCTATTTTTTGAGCTTCATAACACTTCTTAGGGATTTTTTCTCCTAAATCTTCAAATCCATTCGGCTCATTTTGACAATTAAGCTCAATTTAAGCTTCAGTTCATTTCTTAAGCAGCTTCAGCTATAATTTTCAGCAATAAAGCATTCAAACGCATTTCTGCAAGAAATGCAATTTATCTAGTTAGTATTAATACAGTAACAAAATGAAATCATGCAAGTTTACATTACAAAATTAGCATGATCTGTTTATTGTTATTTTTGTAAACAATAATCATTAAAATATGCTGGAGCGATTTAAAACAATAGGACAACGCTGTAGAAAATTTACAGAGCTAAACGGATATGTTTACTCCCGTAGCACTTACCGACTACTTCCGTTATTTCCTTGTACGCTTTGATGGTTTCTCATAAGGAGTTCCACCCATGGGCATCTGCTGGGCTGTTGTGCTCTTACTTGTCTTAACGTCAGAGACTTTGGGTTTGCTAACGCTAGCTTTCTAGAGCCAGTATATAGATCTTTATGGTTGCGTTGGAGGCGACAACGGAGATTTGTTGTGTTTCCCCTCGTGGTTGCCACGGGTTTTTGGCATGTCTTGCAAAGTACTTGTGTTTGTTGAACACAAGTACTTTGAAATAATAGTCATGCTGTTTGAATTATGAGTTCTTTCTCGCTAACATTTTCCGCACACGTCTTACCCTCAGTCATTGCGACGCTCTCTAAGCTAACTCAGGTGTTTGCTAGCCATCCAAATGAAGTGCCTTCCACCTAGGCACCAAGGCATCTAACCTATACGAACCCAACCGATTGGCCAAATGGGTGAAGGGCTCTATTTGATTTGTCAAAAACTTCATGCATTCAGTTGATTGTCAAAATGCATTATGTGTAGCAAAAATCTGAGATGACCATTAATTGCGATATTTTTCTGTTCTTTGCGATATGCCTATGTTGATATTGCGATAACGATATATTTGCGATATATCGTGCAGCCCTATAATCAATGTACTTTCTAAACAAGTGAAAGTGAAACTTAAAGGACAACTTGGATGTGTTTTCTTTTTACCTTATTTTGATGCTTTCCTGAAAATGATCAGGTCAGGACTCGGTATCGGCAGATATTCAAAATCAAATGACTCGAAATCGGATCCGGAGCAAATAAACGTGATCGGAGCATCCCTAATATAAACCATTCTTAGTCTTTATGTATAATTGTGTTCAGTTATTCCACAATGCCTGTGGGATATAATATTCATGTTTACATGATTGATTTTAACTTTAGGACAGTCAACTGAGCTATCAATGGTCATCTTTACTTTTCCCTTATGTAATACTTTTATTCCACGTTGCAGTATTGACACAAGTCTACAATAAACAAAAAAAAATCTGCTGCCATCTTTTTTATCACAAATGCATTAATATAGATTTAAAAACTACAATATTCTTTAAAAACAATAAATTATGTTTATTATACATTAAGTTTAGTTTAACTCTATTCCAGTTCAAAGGTCAGTTTATTTTATCCATGCAACATAAAAACAGACACTAACTGAAATTTATTTAGGCAAAACATCAAGACCCGATCACATTATGTAGTCTTGGTGGGTTACACGGATTGGGTTATTTTATTTGTGATTTTTGGAAGCAACCAAAAACAAAGCCTCTCTTAATCCATCATGAATACAGGTGCTCAGTCTTTAACTTTGCTTTTTTATTCTAATGTTATTTGTATATTTTTAAATTTAATTTCATAATCTGCTGTTTTATGTTGCCACATTGATTTTAATGTTTTATGTTCTTGCACCTGGAAAACACATTTAATTGCTTCTGTGTTTGAAATGTGCTATATTAATAAAACTGCCTACTGTGAAGACTTGAGATTATGATGCAAAAGCATCATCAGGATTCTTAATCCCTTTAGTTGATTTTCTAAGTGTGAAGATGTTTTGATGCTAAACGGTCAGGTTGATTAAAGTGTTTCAATGTAAGGTTCATGGTTGGGAAAATGTAATAAGGAGATTTAAAGATGACTTTTGCTTGGAGTTAAAAATATTCACAGTGGAACGTATAGAGACGGAGCTGAGCTCATTAAACACTCCAGAAAGACATTATTACACCTTTTGAACTGAACATAAAGGAAAGACAAAGTCTAATGTGTTTTACCTGAGGCTAGTTTCAAATTCATCATCTTAAGTTTCAAATATAAAGTATTTAAACTATAAGTCAAACACTTAAAGCTACATTTCTTTTTGATGTACAAGCAAAAAAAAAATAGCGAAGATGTTAACATTCTCTCTTCTTGCACCATAAACATGCATTTTTTGTGCTTAATGCAAAAAAAGCTGACCTGAGGGCCTTCATATGGCTATGCTAGTTCAGTTAGAGGTTAGCAGTAGGGAGCAGAGGTCATTGGTTGTCTGTGATGTTTGCTGAAGGAATGAGTGCACATAATAGTGCATTCACAAGGGATTGTTGAGTTCAACTGAAAAGAGTCAGAGAACTGTGAGTCAGATGTTAAACATGTGTAGGTGTTGGGTGTGCTTATTGAACATTATTAAAGAATAAGTTCACTGAGAAAGGCTTTTTACTTGTTATTTTTTTAAATATGATCAGTTACTCTGAGTTTATCATGCAGGCTAAATGTGAAAATAGTCTTCTACCCCTATTTCCTGCATTAGCCGCCGAAAGAAATTAGATTAGGAAATGCTCGGATTAGAAAAGCCACTCAGATCTACCTCACACTGGAAATTAGCGTTCATGGACTCACCATGTTTAATCTCCACAAATAACACAAGCCTGGAGGAGTTCTGCTGTGTGGTGGAGTTGCTAATGCTAACGGTTAGCTTCTACTATCCGAGACGTTCTCTGCTGTCTCCTGGACGCTAAACCGACAACAGCCTTCCCCGTCGTGAGTCAAGATGGGTGAGTCCATGACAGTGTGAGGTAGATCTGTCAGGCTTTTCAAATCCGTCTATTTTCTATCAGAAGCTAACGCAGGAGATAGGTGTAGAAAACTACTTTCATGTTCAGCCTGCATGAAAAACTCAGAGTGACTGATTATAATCAGAAATAAGATTTTAAAAATGTTTTTTCAGTGTTTCACACCTTTAATGTTAATTTAAAAAAAATAATTTCAAGCAAGTTTTGGTGCTGCAGTAATTATGAAGAAGTGCCGCTGTGGACCTATCTGCAACATGTTGGGTTAGCAACCACTTGATTTTCCGCTTTGTCAGCTGTCATCCTTTGTGCTCTTTGAAACTCTCCCTTCAATTAAATGTTTTAGTCCCAACATCGTGCCAGACTCGCCATGACACTTCCCTTTCATTAGCTTCCAATGTGATGAGCTCATTTCCGCGCCAGTGCTGTTATCACGTGCCAAGCCTGGAGACAGACATGCTCTCAAACACACAGCTAACCACCCACTCAATCACTCTTTAGGGAGATGTTTGATTTCTCACATAATCATTTCAGTCAGAGGCGACGACGTTGAGAGTCCAAAATGTATCGATTGTCTCCATCCCAAGGACTTGGCAACAATAAGAGCTTATCAGAACGGAGATATGGTTGCGTCTGTGCCTGGGGGACTTGGAAGTCCGCTCTGCAGATAAAGTATATCAGGCAAATCAAGAAGGACAGATTTTTGCAAGAAAAAGGGAAGAACAAAGGATGTAAAGTTAATGTACAGCATGACAGGGTTAAGCGAGGGAATTTTATGGGCCTGATCAGTAAAGTGCTGCCTCAGCAGGACGTCGAAGCACAGACCTCATCGACACATTGCTTAGATCACAGGCCGCAGATTCTCAGGTTCAGCACTTTTAAGATTGCCTCCACTCATATTTGCATGAATACAGAGACGTGTGCACAACCACAAAATCCACCGACATACCCATAAACACATCCCTATATGAACACACGCACTCCATAATCACTTTATCAGCCAGGCCCTGCCACTGGAAGCATCAATTGATTTGTTGTCAACACGTGTCATTCCTTCCTAATGCCATTAGATCCCCCATGAGCGAAAAAAATAGCAGCAATAAATAATTTCTAAATTCAGTTTTAGAACGTTTTTATGTCTGGAGGGAAAAAACAAAAGGCACACCGTTACAAGACTACCATCACACTCTCCCATGTTGATGGATTCTGTTATTGATCTGGAAGCTAGTCCAAGTTTAACCTTACTGACAAGGTGAGAAATATGAATAATGGTGGGAAATTTGGAGTGCTGTAGGAGAATTAATGTGTGGATGAAAAATCAATTAAATGACGAGCCTAAAAGTTCACGTGCATTGATTTTCTTGATAAAAAAATAATTTATCTGCTTCTTATGCCGTAGATTCCCAGCCAGCACACATAGGTGGGCCCCATATGGGATCTATATGGGCAAGCCGTATGGGTCCCAACAGGGTTTTTCAGCGGGTTCCACGGTGGCCCCATGTTTTCCCAGAAAGATTTTTGCCCACATAGATTTTAACGGACCCTACATGGGTTTTCAGAGGGTTTGACTCAAACACCGGCAAACCCTTGTGGGGTCACCATGGAAACAGCGGACAAACCCTGTTGGGCCACATACAGCTTGCCCATATAGATCCCATATGGGGCCCACCTATGTGTGCTGGCTGGGATTATGAGTTTCTTTACTACTTTGAAATCTAGAAGTCTTACTTTTTAGTTTACATATGTTTTCTCTAGGGGTGGGAATTTAACGCGTTAATTATGATTCATTAATTAGAAAAAAGAACGCGTTAAAAAAAATGAACGCATTTAACCCTTTAAGCCCGAGGGTCCCCCAACTGGGGGATGTTGAAGTTTAGCAGCAAAATACATGCCCTAAATATCAATATAGTCATAGTTGAAAAGCATTTTTTTTAGAAATTAAAATATTAGAAATTACAATAATAATGTCAATGACTATTGTTTGATTCTCTGTCTCATTACTTTTAATTTAAAAATATTGCTTTCGGGGCAAATTTTCTCGAACGATTAAAATGCGATTAATCAAGATTAATTAATTAGATTAATTTTTTTAATCGAGTCCCACCCTAGTTTTTTCTTAATATCTTTTAATAATTCTTGCATATTATGTTGCAAATGTTGCCGTTGTTTTAGTGGAGTTGCTTACTGGGTCACCACTCTAGGAGAAGATTCGTTTTCTATTGCTCTTTGATGCAACTCTGCATGTTACAGAGTATAACATTTTGACATTGACTTCCAAAGAAAAGGACATTTGTTGTGTTCTCACTTTCTCTTCTGCAGTTTGAATTTCAATGTACAAGTTATATGCTGAGAAGAAACAATTATATCCAGATTCTTATTTCTAACTGTTGACAGCAGTTTATACCAGCATTTTTGCAAAGTTCATGTAAATTTGTTATGAATCTAAGCCGTTTTTTGCTGCACAACTGAAAAATTTCCCCACAAATTTATATTTTGCTGCAGAAAAAAAGAAGCAGCTTTCATGACGTCAGTTCAGCAACAGCGAGCTCCAGGCCCACAGAGCATGCAGAGCTAAGATTAAAGGGTCTGCTTTCCTATTTATCTCAATTTAATTTCCACAAGGCTGGGCCCAGACATATTTTCAGTGAAAATATTTTCAGTCCGAGAAGAACATAAAAGCAGCGTTACACGAGTCGAACCGCGTTTGATTCAGTGTTGATGCAAAGGGTATTGCATAATGGAGCTTGTGAGGATTTTTCTGTATCACGCTCAGACTTTAGAAACCAAAATGGTTTAAAGTTTTTATTGAAGATGTGGTGAGCTCCTTTGGAGGAAAAAAAACTGTGTGTGATGTAAGCTTTCTTTTATGTGTATTTTGACAGAAAAAGGAAAGTAAACAAGTCGTATTTCTAATCAGGTCATGAATAAATTAGAATTACAGTGTTACGTAGATCAACAACACATCTATATTAAAACATCTACATTTGCCATAACATTTCATACTACATTTGATGTGTCAAATAACAAAAATGTATGACTTTTTTTCCTCTTTTGCTTCCAGCTATACGGGAAAAGTTGTAGGAAATGGTCTGTTTGCGCAGCGGCAAAACCCAGAGGTCAAAGTTCGCAGCATGGACAAAGTGGTCGCTGAGATCAAGGAAGATTTGGAGCACTTCAACCAGGTAGGACTAGTTAATTGTTTTCTTTTTATGTGTTATTTATAATTTTAAAACAAAACAGAAAAAAAAACATTATTTATATTTGCATAATTAAATAACACATTGCAAATCTGCATTAAAGTGATTTAACCTCAGTCAACATTAAAGGCATACTATGCAACTTTTTCATATTTTTATATCGTTTTCTTGAGCCAGTATGTGCTAAAATGACCCTTTACAGGGTTAATGAAACGTGATTCAGACCCCTACTGCCTTTTTGTGGCCAGAATACCGCACTTGCAACTTCAGAGTGGCGGGCCGCCACCTGTTGGACTTAGGCTCTGTCCACACGTAGCCGGGTATCTCCCAAAACTAAGATATTTTTCCACGGTTCGGCCTGTCTTTCACACGAAAACGCAGATTTATGCAACAAAACAAATCTTTTTAAAAACTCCGGCCAAAGTGAAGATTTGCATTTTCTTTGTTTTCAGGGTTTCTGTGTGGACAGAAATAACCGGAGTTTTAGGTTTAACAACATCACTGTCTGCGACAAAAATGCTGACGGCCCATGTACGACCTGTTTACGCTACAACATGGATGCCCTCAGAGCTCGACGTTCTCTTGTGTCTTGTTGACTTTATACTGGCGCTGCAGTCTGTTTCCAGCATGTTTTAGATCAGGGGTGCTCAATTCTGGTCCTGGAGGGCTACCATCCAGCATGTTTTTGTTGTTTCTCTGCTCCAACACACTTGATTTAGTGGTTGATTCACGGGTGCAGCAGCTCATCAAGCTCTGCAGAAGCCTGGTAATTACCTGCTGATTAAAATCAGCTGTGTTGAAGCAGGGAAACAGCTAAAACATGCTGGATAGGAGCCCTCCAGGACCAGGTTTGAGTTCCCCTGTTTTAGACCTTGAACACAGCTGATTTGTTTGATTTAGTGATGAACCGCTCCTGTAGACACTAATGAAGGCTGAGGAGACATTTCA
Organism: Aphyosemion australe; assembly: GCA_006937985.1. Taxonomy (NCBI): domain Eukaryota; kingdom Metazoa; phylum Chordata; class Actinopteri; order Cyprinodontiformes; family Nothobranchiidae; genus Aphyosemion; species Aphyosemion australe. Next base: position 1,187,051 of record SSNS01000120.1, read on the forward strand.
GCAGTTAGATTAAGGTGTTAAAAAGACGAACACAGCGAGGAGATAAGTTTGAATTTTGGTTTTGCTAATGGAACACTAGGGGGTGCTAAAAACAAGCCAAAACTGCCACAATGCCAAATAATTATTAATTATAATCAAGGCATCAAAAGCGTAGTTATCCTTTTATTTCTTCTTCTGAAACAATCTAGGTTATTGTGGTGAAGATCTGCTAAAAACCCATTTTCTTTTGAACCAAACACGAGGTAAATATTGAAGGATGGTGGATGGGGGGATGTGGGGCGAGAGCCTGGAGCAAAAGGTCAATAATGAGTGACAGAGAGGCATAGATGACACAAGCAGCTTCAAAGTGACACTGTTTGTCATGTAGATGGGGTTTAGGGCTGAAAAGGACCAAAAAGAAAAGGACTATTTCAGACTTTCCCTAGAGGCCATTTGAAGAGACAAACGAACAAGGATTTGGTTCCCCTTTGCCGGCCTGCCCTTTTGTTGCCCTGAAAATTATGCCCACAGATAGTCCACCATCCATCTCTCACCGAATCTCTCTCTCTTTCCTTTCTCCTGAGTTCAACCTATTTGATTACCCAAGCTTCTTCTATCGAACACATCAAAGGAACTTTCTCTGCCATGTTGTCATTTCTGTTTCTGCCTGTTACTGTGTCTGCTTTGCTCTTTTTGAACTGATATTATCCCAACTTTTTTCTTTTTTCCCTCTCTCTACCTGCATTTAACGCTATCTCAGTCATCATTATTTTTTTTTACCAAGAATGTGTTTTTTTCTGGCCTGTTAGCCTGTCCGCCTGCTCGCCCATATCATTTATATCCCTCAGCCAGCCTGTCAGCCTGTCTGCCACTGACAGCTCAAGATCATTTCTGTTAGGCTTCAACATCCCATTGTGCATAGGGGGGCTGTCAGGTACCTTGTTGTCATGGAAACTATGCAGAGTTGAGAGGGTGTCCTGTTGACATTTACAGGGTTGGAAAGCTTACTTTGAATCTGGACCAAGTGACAGAGCTTAAGAGTGAAGAATCAAAGTCTTAAACTGCCATGATGTGGGATTTAAACACACGCAGGAATATGTTCCATCACGCGTTTACAGAGCAGCAGACGGTTTATACTGCTCACTTTAAGAATCAAGAAAAACTTTTATTTTTAATTAGATAATTTGATTTTTACAGTCCCCCTGATGCTGTCCCTCGTCACTCTCCACATGGACTCATACACCCTGCAAACATTCAACGTTGCATGGATGTGCAGATCATGTCCATACTGAGTCCGTCGGTCTAGACCACGTCTGTAGGATGTCCTAATAGGTCTTTGCATAGTGGGCTGTTTAAAGGGAATTTGCTCAGATTTACATTCTCTACTAGGGAACCTTCTTAATTTTGTTGTTGCACCAAAAAACACCCAGCTATGGCTAGATCAAAGATTAAATGGTGATTCTAAATTAAGTGTAGAAAGGTCTGCAACCTAAGTGCCCCCACCTCTCATCCAGTGACAGCTGAGTTAAGCTCCATGCATCGCCTAAAGGACAGCTCAGGAGATTTATTAATGCATTTTCTATTTCTCTACAAGTTGTGAGCTTTAACATATACAGTAATTGTTCACATTTACAGCTTACAGTGCATGCTCCCTGTCTGACAGGAGGTGAACGAATAACTGATTTTAAATGTTGTATTTTCTGGGGAGGTTTAACGCGATTTGACAGAAACAGGAGATCAGATTAACAAGAATATTTCTGGCCTTAACATAACAGGGTTGAATTCTCTCCTCTGGGACTTGGAGGAACTCCTGCATTCTGCAAAAAATAAAAATAGGCAAAAATTGCATTTGCAGCTGAATGCAGTTGGGTAGATTTTGCATAGGCTGTGTAGTTTAGGAACTCTTGGAGCATTCCAGTAAAATACGTGGTGCACAGCTCCAGTAAGGCTCAAAATCGAACCACATAGGGAACAGCAAAGTACTTCAGAATTAAGAAGAAACACCAGTGTGGTCCTGTTTTTATGCAAAAGCACTTTTTTTGTTAAAAGTTGCAAAACTTTATTTTTTATTTCTCAGCTTACAAATGTTTGAAGTTTTTTCTCCTCTTTTTAAATCAAACTCCTTAAAGTCTCTGGCATCATTGAGTTTGGTACAAAACCTTACCAAGATATGAAAGACCAAGTTCACTTTGAAATATAATCCGTCACTCTGAGATTAACATGCAGGCTAAATGTGAAAATAGTCTTCTACCCCTATTTCCTGCATTAGCCACAAATAGAATAGACAGGGAAACTCTCGGATTGCATGTCAAATTGTCAAATTAGCTTTTATGGACTCACCCATCTTACCTCCTGACGGGGAAGGCTGTTGTTGATTTAGCTTCCAGGTTAGTTTAAGCTAATCGTTAGCATAAGTAACTCCACAGCATGGCACAACTCCTCCAGGCTTGTGTTATTTGTGGAGATGAAACATCAACGTTGCAAGTCAGTGGTAGAGTCCCGCTGCTGTTAGCCAATCAGAGGCCAGATGTCCAAATATCAGGAAATAAGACTCAACTCCCGCCATCTGAACTCAGCTTTGCTCTGGCTTGTTCTAGTTCCTGAAACAGGAGCACCAGAGCTTTTTCCCCAAAAACATCGACTCACAAGGCATTCATTTATATTAGGGACCGTTGTGAATGTGTTGAAAAAAACGAGGGAACTTGGTCTTTAAAAAAGCTAAATTGATATTTGTAACAAAATGTTTTTTCTGAGACTAGACGAGAGATTCATCTCTATTTTAAACTTTTTAATACAAAGCTGCAATACGGTGATTTGCATTTTAATAATCCATTTTTATTTATTTTAACATATATAGTTTCTGGGTTTTATACCCCGAGGTTTAAGGGTTAGGGTGAAATGTTTCTATATCTCTTTTCTTCTGTGAAAATCGCATGGTGCAGTGAAGAGAGCTTTAGCCTATAAGAGGATTGGGACGCTGCTACTGATATATCACATCCTGTGACCCCTGCAGCATTTTGCCCTGAATGCTCATATCTGCACGTTAAATATGCAAACATGCATTTTTGCATGCTTGACACAAACATATAACCGTTTCCAGTGATCAAACAAAAATCGGCACTAATATTCATGTGTTAAATCAAATAAAATCAAGAACTAACACACACACACACACGGGTCAAACTTAATATCTGATCCTCCTATAAACAATCCTCAACCTGTGAGTCAGCCAAGTTGAGATCTACCCATGTGTGTCTTCTCCTGATTATCCTCTCTGTTCCTCGCAGCTTGTAAATAAAGTTGAAGTGGACAATAAATGTTTTAAAACGGACATTTGGTTTGCAGAATTGAGACCAGCTGTTTTCGGGTGTGGAGCCATTCACAGTGCTGCCTTTGTTTTCCATGTGATTATCATGTCCAGATCATTTGTCAGTTGGTAAATTTGCTTTTGGGTAAATATAAAGTCAGCAGCAAAGTGCCAAGCTCGTTTTTAGTGTTGGGTCAGACTGACACTTACATGCATACGTGCAAAAAAGATCATTAAAATATGGTAAAAATGATAACACATCACTAATCTTAGATTTTTTTCTTCATGCAAAAGAATCTGAATTCAGAGAGAGCACGTTGCATATGTGATTGATGATGCTGACTACTGATTTGGCCAACAGCTCGGCTAGGTTCCACATCAAAAAAAGCCTCTTTGTGGGTTTAAGGCGCACTCAGGAGATCCCCACTGTGAACTCGGTCAACCCATGACTCCTCAGCTATAGCACAGGAACATGTGTACCTTTGCTGCTGGCAGATTTTGCATGCTGTTTAGCACAATTTAATAATTAAAAAAAATAGATTTACTGCCATCTTCAAACTCTGGGATATGCCTGCAGCGGTCTGAAGGAGTTTGAAGCGTTAGGAGAGTCCAGCGAGGAAGAAAAAGCCTGAGCTGAGCTGGCAGCACGTCACAGGGAGGGGACAGATTCTTTCCACTTGAAGAAGATGATGGAGCTGGTCTTCACAGCAGCTCTCACTTCTCTTTGCTGCTGCTGTGGCAACAGTGCAGCAACACGACTCACTGCACGGGGCTCGGTGTTCGCCTGGCAACCAAACTTTATGAACCCAGACTGTAATCTGATCACAGCAGATTTTTCCTCAACAAAGTGAGATGAAACGCTCAGAAATATCCCATCAGCTGTAACCGCTCTGTTCTACATTGGGTCCCATTCACCCCACCCTTTATATTTAAGTGCATCATAAAAGCAACGACTCTCATCATGTAAAGGAAATAATGGGGAATGTTTGTGGTTCTGACTCATAGTTGTGGAAATCCCACATTTACTTTGATTTTTTTTTCCCTTTTGAAATGGTTTGCATTTGTTAAAAAGAGGAAGAAATAAAAAAACACCTAATGAGAGATTTAAAGGGACACTAGTCAGTTTTAGCTTGTTTTTAGCACCCCCTAGTGTTCATTGGTGAAACCGAAAGTAAAACTTATCTCTCCTCGCTGTGCGTTCGTCTTTTTAACACCTTAATCTAACTGCTGAAATGTCTCCTCAGCCTTCATTAGTGTCTACAGGAGCGGTTCATCACTAAATCAAACAAATCAGCTGTGTTCATGATCTAAAACATGCAGGAAACATGCTGGAAGCAGACTGCAGATCCAGGTATGTCAGCTCAAATTTTTCTAAGTCCCAACAGACTGGAACGGCAACCCTGAAGTTGCAAGTGGGATATTCTGGCCACCGGGGGCAGCAGGGGCTGGGTGGCCTTTCATTCACCCCGTAAAGGGTCATTTGAGCACATACTGGCTCAAGAACATGACTTAAAAATATTAAAAAGTTGCAAAATGTCCCTTTAAGGCTTCTGTTCTTCTCACCTTTCAGTAAATATCAGTGAAAAATGGAAGATTGTATAACAGACAGATGAAAAGAGAAATGTCAGTTAATAACAGGTCACTTTTTCTGTGACATCTGCAGCGTTAGACATACAAGCACAGTAGAGTCTGCACTGATTAATCTGGCTAGCGGGCTGATTATTAACATAATAGTGAGCATTCATGGTGAGTGGCCTCAGGTGGTACCTTGACTAAGCAGTTTTTTGTTTTTTTTATAAAAAAAACCTTTCATGCTGCTGCCCTATAAGGACTAATGAATCCCAGTTTGACGTCTGAAATACCTCTGCTTCCCAGCAACACAGGAGCAACCTTCAATGTCTTTCCGCCCTCGTGGCTCTTGCACCGACTTTTCTGTTTCAACACGCTCTAAAAAATTCTAATTTTGTTCAAACTGTCGTGCGTTATCCAGAAAAATCTCTGTCAGTCACCGTTCTGAAGTCAAGGTTTATTCAAATACACACACACACACACACATTTTCTGCTCTGGTGAGTGCCTTAAAGGTGCAGCATGTGACAGCCTAACAAAACAGCACACTACTGGATTTGAGTCATGAGTGTTACGTGAGTGAGGTCAGGGCCAAGAAGGTGTCACTAATAGTCAGGAACACATTTAGCTTGTGCTCGCTTGTAGAGGAAGGGTGTGTTCCTGTTCCAAACATTACTCACATGGATGAGAAACGTCTTAATTTTGATGTTTTGAGCTGTTTTAACGAGCTGAAGTCGGGTTTTTTAACACGTATGCTTCCAGACATAAATCAACCGTACCCCACGAGTTATGCCACCTGAGATGTAGAGGAACAACTGTTATAACAGGAACATGTTAGACTATGAGATGCAAATAGTGCTTAAAATACTTTATATCGCTTTTGTTCGTTTTCCTCCACTTATCCGGGTCGCGAGGGTAGCATCTCAAGTAGGGCATCCCAGACAGCCCTCTCCCCAGCAACCTCCACCAGCTCCTCCGGCAGGACCACAAGGCGTTCCTGGGCCAAACTCGAGATGTACTTGCTCCAACGTGTCCTTGGTCGACCCAGGGGCCTTCTGCTGGCAGGACATGCTCGAAACACCACCCCAGGAAGGCGTCCAGGCGGCATCCTGACCAGATGCCTGATTCGCCTCAGCTGGCTCCTCTTGATACGGAGGAGCAGCGGCTCTATTCCGAGTCCCTCCCAAATGTCCGAGCTCCTCACCTCATCTGTACGGCTGAGCCAGGCCACCCTCCTGAGGAAACTCATTTCAGCTGCTTGTATCCGCAATCTTGTTCTTTCAGTCACTACCCAAAGCTCATGACCATAGGTGAGGGTAGGAACATAGATCGACCAATAAATGGAGAACCTTGCCTTCTGGCTCAGCTCCCTCTTCACCACAACAGACCGGTTCAGCGTCCACATCACTGCAGATGCTGCTCCAATCCGCCTATCGATCTCTCGTGCCCTTCTTCCCTCCCTCGTGAACAAGACCCCAAGATACTTAAACTCCTCCACTTGAGGCAGGACCTCTCTCCCGACCCGAAGTTGGCAAGCCACCCTTTTCCAGTCGAGAACCATGGTCTCGGATTTGGAGGAGATTTATATCAATTGATTGTCTTATTATCTAGTTTCATTTAGGTGTGTTTTTTGCTCTCCATACCCTGCAGGATGTAGTTACTGATTATCACAAATTGTCTTTCTCTTATACTAGTTCTATAAATGGTAAATGGCCTGTATTTGTATAGCGCCTTCTTAGGGTTCTACAACCCCCCAAGGCGCTTCACAACACAATCAGTCATCCACCCATGAGCGCACTGACAGAGGCGGGGCCTGCCGTACACTGGTGCCACCAGTCCCTCCGACCACCACCAGCAGGCAAGGCGGGTTAAGTGTCTTGCCCAGGGACACAACAACGACAGACTGAGGGGGTTGTGAACCTGCGACCTTCCGATTACAAGGCGGCCACTTAACCCCTCTGCCACCATTGCCCCTATAAGCTTCTGGGCATCTGCTGCTTGCTGTCAATTCTTTTGTCATTTAATCTGTCCCTTTTTTAAAAGATTATTAGTATTTATTTTCCTGCTGAACACTTTTTACGGTTTATCTTTCCTGGACTCTATTGCCAAACTCTCAGGCTCAAGTTCATAACAGTGATTGTACATTTTGTGCAATTTAGCGGTTTGCTCATCCACCTACCCACAATTGTCTTGCGCCATAACCTGGGCTATCAAACAAACAGTGTCTCTCTGCCGCTGGTACACATTGCTCACATTTAATTGAGATATTATTCATGCATTTAAAGGGAAAATTGCCCTTTTTTTAAAGTAAAATGCTTCTAATGCTCAGAAACCTGTGCTGTTAGTGACATACAATTAGAAGGAATATTCAGTCTTTTGAGAGCTGGTGGTTTTTGCATCTCAAGGGGGAAAAACAACAAAAAGGAGAAATCTAGTGAATTGTTGCTTTAACTAGAGGGCAGGCATATCAGAAAAAAGCTTGATTCATTGTTACTTCCTGTTCTGAATATCTGAAAATGTCACATCTAGTAATAATTAGACAACAATGTGATAACAGCCTGTTTTTCACTCAGATTGAAAACCTTATAGAACAATGTAACAGACCAAACCTCAAGCCCAAAGAATAACAAACAGGACTCAAAGTAATTACCATGTGGAAAGATTCTCACTGTGCACGACCTCACCACTGCCCCTTTTGCTTAAACCTGCTAGGCTTCATAAAGCGCGTCGTATAATTAGCACAATTTGCTGAGAGGGCGCAGATAACTGAAGCAAAACATGTGCAAAAAATCTGGGTGTCATTTTTTATTTGAATTTCCTCTTTTGCTTCCATATATGCAGTTTTACCTCCGACCTCTATAAAGGAACATTTTTAACACTCAATATATATAATATATACACATGTTGTAATTTTTTACACATGTGACAATAATACTATACATATTACACATCTGCAGACATGAAAAAAAGACCCACATGCACCGCTTCACCCCACCAGTTGTGCAAATACATAAATATTCTTCAGTGCTTTTAAAAGGTGATCGGTTATTCCTGGCTGTGCGGACTTTAGCATGACTGGGATACATGCAGGAATTCATCCTTTGATGTCCTGAAACCTTTATCATCCTCAACCTTAAGAATACTTTTAAGGAGAAAGAGAGTGGAGAATTAGTTGACACACTGTGAGAACTGGAAATATTTCAGGATTTAAGGTTGGAGGCAACGTCTTGTGTGAATACCTGATTTATCTTTGGATTCCAGGCTAGCTTTAGAAAGACTGGTATCCTATGTTTGATTAAGCTCTCCTATAGAAATGAAAGCACCTGTCTCAACTCCACGCATATTTTGATTTATTTTTTATAAAGTTTCTCTTTTCTCCTCCTTTTTTTCTTTGTATTTAAACATGAAGTAATTTGTCTAAAATTTAATTTGGATACTCCTTGTGTGTAAATTAAAGAGCAATCAAAAGAAGAGGAGAAGGAGAAATTTATATAGAACAATAAATTTTTTTTAAATGATTTAAAAAGATTATAATAAAAATGGGAGATAAAATGAAAAATTGAGGTTAAAAATAAGAACTAGAAAAAAATATAAAAGACTAGTTCAAAGTACAAAGACAGCTCAAATCGTTGATAAAGACTTTAATTTGGTGTGTCCAAAGACTGAGCTCTCTGGATTCACCTAGTATGTTAAAGCAGCAATCCGGAGTTTCCCCCTATCAGGCATTAAGTATGATTTTTCAGAAATCCATAAAAGTGATTGTCTTATGGGGTGGGACTCGATTAAAAAAATTATCTAATTAATTAGAGGCTTTGTAATTAATTAATCTAGATTAATCACATTTTAATCGTTCAAGAAAATTTGCCCCAAAAGCAATTTTTTAAAATTAAAAATAATGAGACAGAGAATCAAACAATAGTCATTGACATTATTATTGTAAACACAAGCTCTTTTAATTTCTAAAAAAATGCTTTTAAATTGTATTTCAATTCAAAACAGGAGAATAAAATATATGTATGTCACTGGCAAAAATAGGACAGACCTAAAAGTACAATACTATTTTAAGTACATTTTGATAATGGTATTGTCTTTAAAATAATAATAATAATAATAATAATAATAATAATAATAATAATAATAATAATAATAATAATGGGCTGATAGAATGTGTGTGCAATTTGATTTGATTTAGCATCATTAGAGACAGAAATGAAGGTAAAAACACATGAAGAGGGATTTCTGATCACTCATTTGATTGTAGTTGTAGTTGTGTTTGCTCCTAAATCAACTGTTTTTTGTTGATAATCTGTATAGATTTTGGCAGTTTAGTGCAACTTACTTAAAATTAGGGGTGGGACTCGATTAAAAAAATAATCTGATTAATTAGAGGATTTGTAATTAATTAATCTTGATTAATCGCATTTTAATTGTTCAAGAAAATTTGCCCTGAAAGCAATTTTTTTAAATTAAAAATAAAGAGACAGAGAATCAAGCAATAGTCTTTGACATTATTATTGTAATTTTTTAAATTTGAATTTAAAAAAAGCTTTTAAATTGTATTTCAATTCAAAACAGGAGAAAAAAATATATATGTATATCACTGGCAAAAATAGGACAGACCTAAAAGTACAATACTATTTTAAGTACATTTTGATAATGGTATTGTCTTTAAATATATATATTTATATAATAATAATAATAATAATAATAATAATAATAATGGGTTGATAGAATGTGTGTGCAATTTGATTTGATTTAGCATCATTGGAGAAAGAAATGAAGGCAAAAACACATGAAGAGGGATTTCTGATCACTCATTTGATTGTAGTTGTAGTTGTGTTTGGAGCACATAATAAACATGGTCTTGTAGCCAAGGTTCTGAGCTTTCTTTAGAGGTGCAGCTTGACTATATTGCTATTTAGGGCATGTATTTTGCTGCTAAACTTCAACATCCCCCAGTTGGGGGACCCTCGGGCTTAAAGGGTTAAATGTGTACATTTTTTTAACGCGTTATTTTTTTCTAATAATTTTTTTTTTTTGCTAAGCCCACCCCCTGCCTTGTAGAGCTCCGTGCAATATGAACTGGGCGCCGGTCAGAACTAACCAATAGCGTTAGACTACCGCTTACGTGCTTCAAATTTAAGGAAGCACCTCGGCTGATGCAGAGTTGATGAACTTTTCACGGACAAGTAAGTCTTTAAAATATAAATATATGAAAACACAACATGACATGAGAATAATAATTGTAAAACAACGTGTTTTAGCTCTGTTTGTTGGCTACAGAAGCACATTCATAAACAAGAAACGTGCAGTTGCCATCTTAAATAACCGAAGCGAACGACTCTTGGTGTGATATGCTTGTCAGCCACTAGATGGTGTCATCCGATAAAAGAAATACTCCGGACAGCCGCTTTAAATAGTCCACAAGAGGAACAATGTAATAATAATAATAATAATAATAATAATAATAATAATGAATTCTATTTGTAATGCACTTTATATTTTAGCAATCTCAAAGTGCTACAAGGTTTATAAAATGTACTTAGCAAAAGGCTTCCCTGAAAAGATAAGTCTTAAGATTCCGTTTAAAAGCATCTATAGTTTGTGGGGCTCTCAGGTGGACGGGGAAGGCATTCCACAGCCTCGGAGCAGCAGATGAAAAGGCCCGATCACCCATGCTGTGGAGCTTGGTTCTGGGGATTTGAAGTGTATGTGTTGTTGCAGACCGGAGAATACGATTTGTCGGGAAGGTGAGGAGTTCATTTAAATAGGACGGAGCGTGACCGTGAATGCACTGATAAGAAAGTAGTGAAACTTTTTATTTGATTCTGAATGAAAGTGGGAGCCAATGAAGATCTTTCAACATGGGGGTGATGTGCTCATACTTCATCAGGATCCTGGCAGCACTGTTCTGGGTGTATTGCAGTCTCTGAATGCTTTTTGCAGGGATCCCGATGAGGATTGCATTACAGTAGTCTAGTCTGTGCTTTACAAAGCCTATTAAAACAACACATAAATCATGTCTACTGAATTGTGTCAAATTCACATACAGACAAGCGAGACCATTTTTCAATGCTCAGGAGGAAAAGCAACTCAAACAAAAGTTCTTTATAACCTCCAGTGTGTTATCTTAATTACAAAACCCAAAATAAATGGAAACTATTTTCCCAAAAGGATGTAAAAGATTAGAGCTCTGGTCTGAGTTCAGCTCATCTTCAGCTGAGCCCGTCACTAACGCCGTCATCATTTTTTATTAAACAATAGTTGGAAACATCTCAAGAGGCAACGCACCTGTCATCTGACACCCAGCACCCTCTCACTGAACATCACAAAAACAAAAGACTTATTTAGACTTCAGGAATCAAAGAAACTAAGCCACCCACCCACTTTTCTCGGTTCATTCATGGAGACTGAAAGAGTTCAAAGCTATAAATTCTTAGAAATCAAAACTTTGACAACTTCTCCTGGACCATCAACAGACCACTGTTGAAACCGCCCAGCAGCATCTAAATGCCCCAAAATGACTCAAAGGAAGATAGCTGAAAAGCTGCTGGTGGCCTCTTTGCTCCACCGGGGAAAGCATCCTGGCATCACAGTGTGGTGGACTGGCTTTTCAGAAAGTCCCTTCAGACGGTGATCAAAACAGCACCGAAAACTGGCTAATCCCTCTCCTTCCAAGAGAGACATTATTAATGCTTGTCCAAACATGACCTATTTATTCAGGTACGACACATCATTCAAAGCAGAAACCACTTTTTTTGTGACTTTTTATTCCTAAATGTACTTAACGTTACCACGGTAGACTGTAACTGGACAGCAGCCAAGAAGACGTGTTATAGTTGTCGTGGTTGCCATAGAAACAGAATTAATTGATTCCTTCCCTTACCGTTTATTAAGAACAGCTGCACAAACGGCATTGTCTCTGAAAAGCATGTTATTAACTGGGTACATGCATGATGACCTTACAGAACACGTTGCAGCAAATGCAGTGAACATGCACTGATTTTATCTATATAATAAGAAAATTGTTAGGTTGACCATATTTATTTTTATACAGTGTATTCTGGCCTCTTGAATCAAGCAATTGAACTCTACGATCTTTTTAACACAGAATCTCATATTTCAGCCTCAAAATAAGCAAAACCAGCAGATGCACAAAAATAGTCAGGTTGTAATTTGAGACAACCCATAACCATAAAATGCACAAATTCTGTTGACCTTTTTCAGTGTATTTCTCCTCTAAACTACAGTTGCATGACTGCAAACCGAGACTTCTTTTTGCTGTAGCTGTTAGTGATCTACTTTACCTGCTTGTAGCTCTCATTTGAGTTTTGCAAAGCCTGGTTTTATGCAATGGTTGGATAGTTTACATCCTCAGGAGCTGGTATGACAATTTTCAGGGACAAGTGGCAAAAGAAATGACTTTGAAAGTTATAAGCACCCACTTGTGTCCAGACCATTTCAAGCTTCCCCATTCAGTTATATTTTCTTTTTAGAAAGCTGTAATGACCAATCTGCTAAAAAATGCAAAAAGAATACCAATGTGTCCATGAATGCTTTGTCTTTAATTGAACTGCAACAGAGCTGACTCTAAGAAATTAAGCATTTTTATATACCCACCTCTGTGTAGCATCCTTAAAGGAGCAATATGTAAGAATTCTACAGTGAAATAATGTCAAATGTCTCAGTCATGTTGGAAGGAAGGTTACATAGAAACAGAGTTCCTTCTCAGCCGGTTGGGGGGTTGTCAGTTTTTCCTCCTTTCAAAAAAACTAAAGAGGGACGTAGTGTCTGTTTACAATCAGTGAGCCCATTTACCCAGTCTGCACCAAGCTATCGCTGCGCTGGCATTTGTAATTTGACACCATCAGGCAAAAAGCTCCAGAGTTGTTTCAAAAACTGAAGCCGGTAAACCGGAGCAACCCAGAAGTTGTTTCTTGTACCCCTTAGGGCCGGAATATACTTGCTGTTTAACCTCGCGCTGGCGCAGGCAGCAGGCTGCGTTTTTGTTCATATACTTGCTGCTACAGAGCACTGCACTGCATGTAGTACCGAAGTGTTCAACCAGGGGGCAAACGAGAGTACTCAGACCAGATAGAGAGCCGGGGCCATAGATATCATATATATTGCTAGATGCCTTAACTGGGAGTCGACAGCGTCCCTACACGACGGCCATCTTACTTCGGACAGCTTACGTTCCATTCTCAATGGTAGCAGATGGAAGGTGAGTGAACAACTTAAACAAAAACACTCTTAACTTGATGAAATATTAACAAATTTACAAGTGGGTTGCATTATTACAAACCTTATAAAACATAGGCTTGAGACGACACACTTGCACATTTTTAAATTAACGGGCCAAATCCGTCATATTTCAGAGCCACATCTCTGTAACAAATCAAACCGTTTGAAATTTGGTTGAAAATTGCGCAAGTTAGAGTTATTTAAATAGTACATGCACCATTGACACCAATGTTATGAAAGGGGGCAGCTGTCCGAAGTAAGATGGCAGCCACATAGGGAAGGTCGTCCAATTGACGAACAGCGCGGGTAAGGCATCTAGCGATATATATGATATCTATGGCCGGGGAAACCAAAACAAACATGGTGTCAATAAAAGAAATCAGTAACTGGTTAATTTCAGATTGCGGCAGAAAAAAAGACAGCAGCGGTATCCTAGATGGTGTAAAAGACCTCTAAACCAGAGACGGAGTCACCATGGTGAGTGTGTCTCACTTGTTTTGTCAACTCCACCTACTGGTTGCTCGTATATTACTGCATTCTGGCGCGTCTCGTTAATTTCGGGGGATGCGTGCAAACAGCGCATCAAATCAACACAAGCTATGCGTGGCAGCCATTTTAAACATGCGTACGCGTCGCCAAACAGCAAGTATATCACGGCCCTAAGAAGCCACGTACGGCATCTCTTTGTTTTACTTTAATATCGAGTAAAGCAGCCTAGAGGCTAACGTTGTGCTAACATTGTGCTAACAATGCTAACGGTGAATTAGAAGCAAATAGTCAGCGCTAAAAATATCTCAAGCTACTTTTTCAATTACCAATAACTCGATATTACAGTGAAATGTCTGTGTGAAGTATAAAATTGTAAAATGTGGTGTTTTGCTTCCTTTAATAAGTCGTTCATAACTATAACAACAAGCTAACAGTACGATGGAAGTGCTCCCTACCTTAAAACACTCATGAGTGCTAACACCAGATACAACAATGTATTTACTTAACTTACTGTGTATGAGTCATCCTCACTTATCATCTAGAATCTTCTGACACTGATCTGTAACTGGCAACAGCCATGAAACTCATGAAACGACAGTGAGAGAGTAACTTCTTGTTTAGAAAAATGGGCTGCAGTAACTAAATTTGACCACAGGATGTCATTCTGACTTCATCATTAAAATCAGTGACTTGAAAATAGCTGCATACACTTTTTAAAATGTACTCTCTCTACAACAGAATTTAACTTTAGCAAATATTGCTTATTAACAAGAGTTTTTATTCAAAACTGCTCAGCTACGAGTAAGAAAGCAAAGAAAACAATACCTGAGAAGTGTAAGTGTGCCTGTTTGTAAACTCTATATTTACTTTCAGCTCCCCGTCAAGCTTTCTCTATAGAAATCATCCCTGGAGATAATTCATCAGGGTCATTCATAGGTTGTGTTTGCAGTAAGATGTGTGAGTCAGTGGTAGCGTGTCACGTCCGTCATCCCTCAACAGCACAATCCCCACCTCCATTCCTCACATTCACCTCTCAACATGTCTTTACTGGATATTTCTAACATCTGACGGTCAGTTACCTCCCAGGATGGACTCTGGAACTGGTGTTTTTGTATCTGGATTCAGAAAACAATCTGGGTTTTATGGTTCCAGGCATTCTGTTGTTTCTGGTCTTTATTTTGTGGGGGTCATATCTGTTGTTGTGGTCATTTTTCTCTTTCTGGATCAAAAAATCATATTTTCAGATGGTGTACCATGATAATGGTGGTAGAAACAGATTATTGCACATAGTTGACGTTCTAAATGTCATATTTTCATATATAAAAATAGATAGCCAGGGTTAATGCAATATTACAAGATTTTTTTAATAATAGCCTCACATAAAAATGTTTTTGCTTCAGTTATTATTAAACGCAACACATAATCCTACCACCCAGGGCCCTTGCTATTTTGCACCACCCATGTTGATCTTCCCCAGGATCCACTGGGTCCTTGCCAACATTTACACGGCTTAATACGTCAGAGCAAGTAAGGCCATGTCTCAGCTCCACTGAATAACAGAAAACAACAAGGAGACATGCAGGGAAACATTATTCCCTTATTAGTCATGCTACTGCACATTACTTTACAATTAACCTCATGTTATCCAGTTTTTCAAATCACTTGAATGTTGAGTACAAGGACATGTATTTATTGAAACCCTATAAAATGTATTATTTATATATGACATGGCAGTGTTACTATAGAAAGTCCTGTCAGTTCATGCTTTCGCAGCAGAAATAACACATAGTGTTGCTGTCTCAGTAACTGGCCTGATTTAGTCAAGATGTCTGTTTACGAAAAGAAAAAAAAGATGCTTCAACATTTTAGTTGTCTGGTTTGTTTGTTGGCTTCTGGTGAAATTTTAAAGAAATTAAAAATCCTGGTGTTGAATTTTTAGCCATATACTGTAATTATAGTCGTGTTTTATTTGTTGACCACTCAGGTCCTAATGTTGTTTCTTCTTTTTCAAAAGAGAAAACAAAGAAAGGAACTTTCATTTTCTGCTGTATATGACCCTGTGTTTACTCAACCTTGTTGTTTTCTCTTCATGTAGGAAACTGAGGAGAAGTTTCCAAAATTGGGTCAAATGGATGTCTGGGATGAACTGGGCAGCGGGGGAGAGGACGGCAGCTCAGCAGAATGTGATGATGAAGATGGTTGTCAGAGCTCAGGAGACGGTGGAGAAAACAATCGTAAGTAGCACACGCCCTCTTCGACAAAATATTTGGGTCTACAACCAAATAAATGGTACACAGCAAATTCAGCATGCTCAAATTAACACTGTCAGAGTTGATTTCAACACTCTTAAAGTGTCTATATGGGTCCACACTAGTAAGAGTTAATTTAACTCTTTTTGGAGAAGTGGTACTTTAACTCTGATTTAGTGTCAAAAACCAACTTTTCTGGAGTTGACAATTTAACACTGGTGTTAGAGTTAATATAGTAACTCATAACACCACATTTGCAACAGTGAACCAAGTAATAACTAAGAACAACACAGCCCACCCAAAATAAACATGCATAAACACCCCCAAAATAGAACAAACTAACTAAAAACATGACTACCCACAATGCACCTTGCCCACTGCAGCTCCCGCAGCTCTCTGCAGCCAATCAGTTGCTACCAGTCCAACTTTTAGAAAAAAGGGATGGAATCTGCAAATTAACTCTGCAGGTGTTATAGCCGTTGTGGGAGTTCAGAATTAGCTTTTCAGGAGTTATTTTGTCCAAAATTACTCCTACAGATTTGATTAGGAAAGACTCATTTAACACTAGGGTTTGACTCTCATGTCAGTGTTACATATATAACTATTTTTAGTGTTAAATGAACTATTCTTAGTGTTAAATTGGACCAACACCCCAAAATTAACACTTTTGAATTTGCTGTGTAAATGGCCTGTATTTGTATAACACCTTCTTGGGTTTCTACAACCCCCAAGGTGCTTCACAACAAAATCAGTCATCCAAATAAGTTGTTTCTTTTTCAGTTTGAATATGACAACCTCAGCATGACCCTGGTTTAGACCTGTCTTCCTTTCTCAGCATTAAGGCCTTGTCCACACACAGCCGTGTTTTTTAAAAAAAACAAATATCCGCCCTCCCAAAAAATAGCATCCACACCGCCTCGTTTTTAGAAAAAACTCCATCCACACGTAACCGCATAAGAGCATTGTTAAACACATTCATAGGTATGCCAGACCTGTAGGTGGCAGTAGTTCCCCCGAATCCTATCCATTTCGTCTTCCTGCTCAACTCCAACAAAACATGAAACATGGTGCCTAGCTCGCTTGTGTGGACCGATAAGGAGGTAGAATTTCTCTTAAATGTAGTTTTGGCGTATAAAGCCAACAAGTGTCAAAAAGCACTTGGACGGTTGATAACGCGAGCACAGCTCTGAGGGCATCCATGTTGTAGCGTAAACACAGGTCGCACATGGGCCGTCAGCATTTTTGTCGCAGACAGTGACGTGAAACCTAAAACTCCAGTGATTTCTGTCCACACGGAGACGCTTAAAACGGAGAAATCGCAAATCTTCACTTTGGCCGAAGTCTTTAAAAAGATTTGTTTTCGTTGCAGAAATCTGCGTTTTCATGCGGATGACAGGCCGAATCGTAAAAAAAAATATGTTCATTTTGGGAGATACCGGGCTACGTGTGGACAGGGCCTAAGTTTTTAGTTTTACAACCTTCTATGTGTTGGAATCATAAAACCAAAGACAAATTTTCAGTTTAATTGAAGTTTGAGCTTTATTAGACGTAATATGTTGTTTTAGCTTAACTCTCATTAAAGTTGCAGGCTAGGATGAAAAGACTTGCAATAATCACCTTCTGGCATTTTATATTAATCATCCGTAATTACCATTTTATCTTTTTCCACCTACACATGCAGAAAGAGTTTGGTGAAAAGTTTAGCTGCTGTTTACAGTCTGGTGTTTTTATCACAAATGCACACTTGTAAGCACACTCTCACAAAACCTTGAGGATGCATCGATTAATCAGATCTGATCTGAAATACAGACTACATAGGGGAATGTGTTCCTCCCTAAAACCCTACAAAATCTATTCATGTTTTGGTTTTGCAGCAACAAAAAGCTGAAGCAAAAGCCACATGATGCTTTCAAGCATTAGAAACCTGAAAAAGAGGTGCAACTGGACATTATAAGACATCTGCAAAAACAGCTGCTAGATGTGTCAGTCCTCTGCCTCTTAGAGAAATCACAGCAACAGCAGTGTTTGATGCAAAGTTAAAAAGAAAGGTTGCATATTATTTTCTGATTGTTTTGTCATCTGTTGTAAATATGCCAGCTGGAGACAGTATGTCTACTGTACATGCAAAGACATTTAAGGAAGCGGGACAGCCATTACAGGCGCAGTGATAAAATCCCAGCTGAGTAAGCTGTTATGGATTTCCCACGAGCATGACAGCTGAAATGCATGCTGCTGATTCAGTCGTTTCTTCAAATGGAACATTTTCACTGTCCAGCACTAATGTGTACAAGTAAATTCACGTTTTTTTTAAAACTTGCTAACAAAATTAGGTGCTTAGTGATGAGCACATAGCTGAATTTAATAACGTGATGCCTCATCGTCTAGACATTCAAAGTTCTGTCTCTGTAATTGTGTAAAAATATTTTTAATTTCAGTGAGCAATGGTACTTGTCCTTCATATGGCTTACTTATCAAATTAAGCCAGTGGTTCTCAATTAGTGGGGCAGTGGGGGGGATGCGACAGACCACCGCCCAGAATCCCCCTCGCACATTTTCCCACGCATGCAGGGGTGCATCACAGAAAATAGAGGGTGTTTCTCAATCTCAAGGAACCTTGCCTTGCCAGAACAGACGCCTTGCTTACGAGGACACTGTCCCTCCTTGGCCAAAGAAAACGGTTAAATGAAACAGATTTGTCCCACGTGACCGCAGCTGGCTAGAGCCCGCCCCCTGCTTACGCACCCTGTTAACGTCCCTCCCATCATAATAATGTTAAGTTTTAATATCGAGCATTTTACTTTATTAATTGTGTATATATTGGTTAAATCAAATGTGTAAGTGAGTTAGTACCTGCTAGCCACCAAAGCTGCAACTACTAAGCAACTAACCAACCATAAATAGCTGGTTTATATCTAAAAAAACATTTTACATATAAGCCTGATGGCTACAATTAGCTGACTTACATTTAAACTGAAATCTGCCCCCAAAGTAGCTGCTGCCGGCTCCTGATCACATCTGTTTGAAAATACCGCGCTGCATTCTGGGAAATTTTTGACCAAGAGAAGGCAACAAGGCACCTCTTGTGTATCCTTGGTCGATTAGCTAAACGGCTAACAGACGGAGGACAGATGCCTCGGAAGCACATGGGCCATTTCTCAATATGCGTACTTGTCTGTACTTGTGTACTCCCGTCCTTGTGAAACGTCATCAACAATGGTCCAAGTACTGTTCCAATCCTAAGTACATATAATGGCAAGTTCGCTGAAAGTTCCCGGATATGTTCTTGCACCGCCCATTGTATCGAGGATGCACTGATGCATCCTTCTGCGGACTTGGGACAGCAAAGTTTCCCATAATGCATTGCGCCGCTAACCGTTATACTCCGAACGGCAGAGGAGAAAGCTCATAACTGTTGTGTTTTATATCAGAAATGATATATTTTAGCACCAAGGATTTGAAGAGCCACCATCTCATTGTATATACAGTATGTAGAGTATTTGCAAATGAAACAATATGTGAAATAGAACAAGTGAAGGGTAACAGAAAAAATGGTTGTTCAAGAAAAACAATCTGCAGCACATAATTGTTCTCTGGAGGTTATGTTCTTAAATAAATAAATAAACAGCAGCAAAGCCTGAAACATCTCCTATGAGATGCATTTGGCTGTTTAATTGTACCATCTGTTGTTTGCTGAAGATCAGATATCAGTTTCATAGAAGGGTGTCTGTTAAAATGACTTTTTGTTTTCAAAGAAGAAAACAAAATACAGTATATGAGATATTGCAAGTTACCCAACACCTGAAGAGAAAAAAAAATGGAAACATGTCATTTAGAGCAAGAAATGAAAATTTAAAATTCAGTGTTTGAAACATAATTGAATTGCATTTTTTTTTGTTCCCGCATAATTCATCTAAGGGTCATAGGGTGACATTGGATGTGTCAGATAGGTCACTAGAATGCCAACATAGAAGCAAGAGTTAAAGAAACAGTTTTTTTGACCAGTGGAAGGAAGCTGGCTTTTCTGGAGAAAAATATTACAAACACGGGAAGATCATCACAGAATGTCCTCACTCAGCCAACGCAGGAGGCAAGATTGTGGACGTAGATGATAAAGCTTGTTATTGATGACATTCATTTTCAACTATGAGAACAACCCCACACATGCATCAAGCTTGGATAAACCAATCATTAAGCAGAGAAGCTCACAAATACTGTTCAACATGTCTGAGATTATGTTGATAATTTTTTGGCTGCTGGAAATAAGCTTCTCAGTTTTCTGTAGTTGCAGAAGCAGATGGCAGTGTGGATTTGTTTGTCTTTGTGTGGCCACGAAGGTCCATGATATAAGATGGCATGACTGCCCAGCCTGCTATTTGAAAAGACTTCATTACCAAGCTAATGAACAGTGCTAATCTGTGAAGAACAGACTCTCTGTCTTGACCCTCATTAAGTTGGGATGGAACCTGTGCAAGTCTTCCTGAAGTCTGCATCACTTCTTGCATCCTGATGAATGATGTATATATATATATATATATATATATATATATATATATATATATATATATATATATATATATACACACCCAAAAATTATTTTTATTTTTTATATTAAAAAATAAAATTAAAAATTATATTAAAAAAATGTATATATATATATGACCCCAAAATATATATATGACCAAAAATATATATATTTTTTTTATATTAAAAATAAAATAAATAAAAAAAATTATATAAAGAAATTATATAGCCTATATATATTTTAATATAAAAAATATATATATATTTTTTAAATCAAGACAGTATTTGAAAAGTCTCGTTCCTTTTTGCTATTTAAAGAAAGTGCTTGTTTTTTCCCTCATGCTGTTCTGCCTGTTTGATCTTGGTGTGGAAATGACCTTTCTTGCCAAGAGACTTGCTAGCATACTTAGTGTGCCAGCTAAACAATGTCTAGTCATGTTTGAACTGCCATTGCAACACCATTAGTAGAAGAATAAATCTGCGAATCTTTAATGAACCATATTATCTCTCTCCTCTAGGGGCTATGAGAGCATCTTCTATGGTACATTTTGTGGCGTGACCAAGGCTTATTAGCTGCATTAGCCTGGAAACATTTAGGCTGCTCCTTCCAAAGGAGCTATTTATTTGCAGATAGCTCATTAACACATTAATCTCTGAAATACTCTCAGTGGCACATTAGACCACTTTCTCTCTATTAGGTAAAGAGGCTGTTTAAATTTCAGCATGTCAAAAAAAGGTTGAGCAGTATTTGTCTGTCTGCTCTCACACGTCTGCACGGTGCTGCTGAGATTCTGGTAATCGTACGCTTACGTATTGCTGCTCGGCTAAAAAGGAGAACAGTTTTGAAGGAAATAGCAATTATATTTTTTTGGATACTAACTCTCCTGCAAGTTTGTGTCTTACAAGTTTAAAACCAAAATTGTTCAAGCTTCAGAAGTCATACTAATGAAAGATAAGCAGGGAAGCCCTGGTTAGCCATCTCAAAGTAGGAGAGACATGAATACATGGAATATATTGAAACGATGAATTTTGCAGCCATGAAAGTGCAATTCTACCTTGGTAACACAATCTGTTTAGATCAGCAGCAAGCTCATTGTGAATGTGGGAAACAAGCATGTACATATAAATTCATAGAAAGTCTGAAGGCCACCAAAACAAAATTTGCACTCCCTGAACATCATGACTCACCCTATTTTGCACAATTACATATCAAAAAGCTAGCATGATCATTTCTGTTTGATCTTTAGATAAATGTTTACCCTGCTGTAATACAAAGTTCATTTTGTTTCTTATACCCCAGTATCGTTTAGGTAGAAAGTGTTGCTGCAAAGCCCATAAAGCATTTAAGGTCTGGAACAGCTGCTTACCCAGGTCAAGGAATGAACGACATTCCAGACATAAATGACTACTTAGGCTAACCTACACCGGTGTCAGTGGGATTACACAAGAATAACCCCGCTGTTGTCCTCGACCCTGCACACACCTGCCTTCTATGTAAGAAAACTTGCAAGGGGAGGGGGAGGGGCGCCTTGCATGAGGGAAACTCAATGTCACAGTTAAAGGTGAAGCAGGGAGAAAAGTGTCTGGGACAGTGGAAACATTGGAGGGATAAAGCCGTGAAGCTGTCTGATTTGATGTTTCAACATCAGACCCGACATAATGTGTGTGTGTCTGTGTGTGTGTGTGTGTGTGTGTATGTGTGTGAAAAAAAGGGCTGAGCTTCACAGAAGATGAACGCAACATGCAAAGCATGATTCAATCTGCCGTGAGAGAGGAGGGTTATGAAAGTGCATGGTGCATTTGATGCTTATAAAACCTGATACATTGGAATGATTTGAATCTAACCCCATCCAATCCAAGGTTGTGGACTGAATCGAGTGAGACTGGCGTGCATAAACGTTGGCTGGCTAGCAGATGTAGTGGCTGAGTCCCGGCTGCGGATATTAGCAGTATGGCTGCCATTTCCCTTAGCGTTTCATCTCAGTATCAAGGGCTGAGATAAAGTCCCCCAGGGCACAGCAGGGTTGTAGGAGAAGGAACAAGAGGATCTGGGAAGACTTTGGACAGGCAGGAAGATGGTCTGGTCTGCAGATAGATGCTAAAGCAGTGAGTCACATTTTCTGAACAGAGTCACTTTTGTTTCGTGTATTAGAAGGAGATAAACTCCTGGCTCACTTCAGAGATTTTATTACTTTTAAAGGGAAGGTCTGTGGAAAATTAATACAGAAATTACATTTTTCAGAAAGAAAAATTGAGAAATAAATTTTAAACCAGGTTAATTGAACAATTGTAATCGCTAAGGCCATTTATGCACATAGTCGGGTCTTTGTAGAATCAAATGTCCTCCTCTGCCCATCTAGAAAAAAAAACATGGGTCCACATTGCCTCGTTTTCAGCAAAAAAAAATCAATGTAAGCACATTCATGGGCATGCCAAGCCTGTAGGTGGCGGTAGTTCCCCAAATTGTTGGCGTCTTTGCTGAAAAACAATCTTTGGATGTGGAATAATGGTGCGTTCCAGTTGTCCTCGGAACTCGGAATTTCCGACCAGGAAATGAAGTAACAAGCTTGTTTTGCGTTCCAGATTCCAACTCGGAAAAAAATGGACGCCGCCAGTAAAGCTGCGTGTGTTGTTGCTCTGTGAACTAATAACAAAGTATTCTCTGCACCTAAAGTCCCTCGAGGAGGAATGCAGGAAAACACATAGATAGTTTCAAACACAACATAAAAACAGAAAAAAACATTAAAAATCAAACGTCAAAATGTAAACAACAGGAACAGTTAAGAAACCATAAACACCGGTCAATTTTGGCCGCAGTGCTGATGTTTTTCAGCAACGTAATTATTGATAACAAGAATAAACAACAACTCGGTGCTGTTAAATAGCAAAAAGAAAGAATGCAGAACATGTAAATGATGAAAACAATAAAGACTACAACAACACTGGGCGCGGCCATCTTTAAAATGGTGATCTCTGAAACAAACGAGCTCGCAGCTCGGAATTAGCCTTTCGCCGGCCCCGCCCCCAGAACGGCTATTGTCCAATCACACATCATAGCAACCGTTACTATCCGACAACTCCAAACAAAATGATGAAGCTAAGCCTAATTTACTACTAAGCATTAGCCTCGATAGTAGTCCTGTCTCCTTCGTTTCCCTTCAGAACCTCCTCATCGAGCTCAACCAGCAAGCCAGCAAGCATGAGTGCTCCCCCCGGCCGCGGCTGGGCGGAGGTCCGCCTCCCAGACTATCCAAGACCCTTTTAGATAAGACACACCGTGCCGGCAAATCAGCGTAATATTACCTCAACCGTGTGTCTTATAAACGCACATTAAGCCTATTGGCGCAACAGCGGGTGGTGTCAAGATCACGTGATGAATTAATGCCGAGCTCCAGCCGGGAACTATATTGAAAATAAAAGTAAACACGGGCATAAAAAGTTACATTTTATAAACAGACTCAGCTGAGATGATAAACGGAGCGATGCAGAGCGCCGGGCTTTTCTCCGTTAGAGCTGCCTGCAGCTCAGATCATCTGACAGCTGACATCTGACAGCTCACAGGGACACCGCATCGCCGCCACCGCTCCTCGGATCCACGCGTCCCCGGAAACCGGACCTTCTCCCAAACTCCAAACTCCTTGTTCCCTGCTACGTTTCGCTCAGTGGAGCCGACACTAATATATCCCTCCACTGCATACTGTAACCCTTTTGCCTCGATCTGGATGAAATTGAGGAGGAATTGCTCCAAAAAATGTCGCTGACACGCATCTGTCTACTTCTTTCCATCACGGAAATCTGCGGAGCTGGTCAGTGTTTGACCCACTTATTGTCGGAGTTGGCAACAGTAACTAAGGGGGGCGGGGCTCGGTGAAAGGTCAATTCCGAGTTCATTGCGTCATTTCCGGTTAACTTATCTTGGGAAAACTAGTTCCGAGGACAACTGGAACGCACCATAACTAGGTGGCAGGCAATAACTATCCTTAATGTCGTACTTCACCTGTGGTCTTCTACATAGAGTTATTGAGCTTGTCAAAACAAGGAATTGAGTAGAAACACAGGTCGCAAACATGACATCAGAGCTTTTTTGTTGTAGGCAGCAGGGTTATTATCGTAAACGAAAACTAACGAAATAACGAAAACTAGAATAAAAAAAAAATTTGTTAACTGAAATAAAAATAAAACGAATTTAAAATAAAAAACTCAAACTAACTGAAACTGTAATGAGCGTTAACAAAACTAACTAAAACTAACTGAATTTATAGAGAAAATTAGCTTAGTTTCATGTTTATGTTTTATTCTAATTTCCGATATATTTGTTGTGTGCGCGTGCCACAACAGACGGCTCGTCAGTCAACATTGAGCGTCGTGTCGGCTGGGAGGAAGTGACAGGCAGTGTCGTACATGAATGTGTTCAATAACCGATCGTTTATGAACTAAACTCGCTTGTATTTTGCCTGACGAACGTTTAAGTGAGCGCCGCGCTCATTCTGGCGTGTGTGAACAGGTTTATGAACAGCGTTCCCGCGTAGTTCGTGAGCTCCAAATCTCCACCGAGCTAAAGTAGCTAAAACCCAGCCAAGACCTTCTCGCTAAAACAGCCTGTAAATCATAGACTTTATAAAAAGTAGACTCTGAAATTGTGGCCGCCTTAGGGTATAGCGGTCAGTGTGGCATCTACTCTTCAATTTCTATGCTGTGGAGGCCGGACCTCTTGGTGCGTTCAATTGACCTCGGAGAACATACAACTGCACATAACATCAATTTTAGATGCACCCTTACAAGTTTATCTTGTAAAATAAACACGTTTCCACCACAGCTACTGTTGTTATTACAAGAAGCTGCTATGTTGAACCTCAAAGTTGGATTCAAAAACACTCTCTGGGGGTGTTCCAGTTCATTATTTCTACTCGGAAGTTAGAATTTCCGAGATTTTTTTGTTACTCTGCCATATCTTTGATACTTACCTGGAATGTATGGTAGCTCACCTGTTCTAACCAACGACTGTATATATAAGAGGTTCTAACTGAATGCATTTTTGAAAAACTATGATGATTTTCTGGGATTTTTTTTACACACAACAATTATCTATGCTTTTATTCATTCTTGTCCCTGATATGTAACTAATTTTACAAAAAAGACTAAAACTATAACTGAAACTAATAAAAACTAAACTGAAACTAAGCATTTTCAAAAAATAAAAACTAAACGAAAACTAAAAAACAAGTTGTAAAAACGTATTAAAACTAAATAGAATTAAAAATTTGACGTAAAAACTAAATAAAAATAAAAACTAATAAAAAATGCAAAACTATTAAAACCTTGGTAGGCAGTGACGTTGCAAAACTTAAAACCTCGGTTATTTACGTCCCCAAACAAATGCTGACAACAGAGAATTTGCAAATCTCCAATTTGGTGCCTTTTATCTTCACTTTCGTGTGGATGATAGGCCAAACCGTAGGAAAATATCTTCGTTTTGCGGGATGCCCGGCTACATCTACAGGGCCTAAATTACAGCAACTGTCTTCCATTTCCTGCCCTCGTCTTCCATGTTTTTTATGCTCTTGCACTTTGCCTTTCAGTGGGCTCCCTATTTCTTCATAGCTTGCCATAATCTGCCCTCTGGATTTTATTGCACTTTTTAGAGCATATTAGCTTGAAAGGCTCCCCGGGTGCATGGTCATCACTGGAGAGAAGTTCTCATTAGCCGTCATCATCATTTCCTTTTTAGGCAGTGTCTGTAAAGACCCTTTATGGCTGAGTTTCTCCAGCACACCTCTGGGAGCCAATGTGGGGAACACCAAGAATCTCTGGTGTAGCAGCAGGTTATAAAACCAAGGCCTGTGGTGCGAGTAACTACCCACAAAAATTTGTGAAAATTATGAAAATAATTCTACATTTTTAGTGGCTGCAATAAAGTTAACCAGCAGAAGAACACGGAGCGTTGGTGACTCAGTGCTCTGATATCACATAGCCACATAAAAGCATTAACTACAGTACCAGACATGGAAGTCTTACTAATATAACAAGATCTGTTTTACGAACTTGTGCAGGTTTCAAAGCTGTGAATGGCATTTTAAGGATGGCTAAAGATGGCGCCCAGACTCATAAAGCGCTCTTTATTTAAAGCTGCAAATTCAATGGATTTAACTTGAGGTTTATTGCCTACTTGATACTCTGTATACAACCCTTCCTCTACACTAGCGTGCTTTTAGAATGAAAATAAATCCACATTCAGTTATTTCATGGAAATATCTTATTTTTGTCTGCACAACCTTGAGCTTAGACACACAGAAAAGTGGATTTTTTTTTCTTTTTTTTCTTGTAGACTCAGTATGTTTCGTTGTCTCTAAACCTATATCCATGCTTCAGTGTCTGGGGGTTGCATTGGGAATTTGATGGTAAGGATGGGGGTATGACTGCTTGGACTTCTTGCCTAGAGCTTCTGACAAATGTGAATTCCTGCTGTAAGACAGTACTGAGCAAATAAAGGCACACATTCCAGCAATATTGAAAAATACAGTTGGCGGATATGCAGGGATGAGTATTATCCTTTTCTTTTAGTCTCACCTCCACAGGGAAACATGCAGGCTCTGAGAAAAGAGGAGCAGCAAACTTGAGTTTAGATTTTTACATTGCAGTTTGGAATGCATTTCTTTTATTTCTCTTATTTGTTTATTGAATAAGGACAATGCATATTGAGCAGCATGTCAGCAAAAGCATCAATGTAAATATGCCAGAATTAGCTCAATTGCTAATTTGCATCTGCAGTCTTAAGGCAGGCACTAAAAACTCTTATATATATGCACTACAACATACAGTAGACCACAAAGACTATTACATGTACAAGAAATACATTGACTACAGTTTGAATGTTTTCTGACGAATGGACACCACCTTTTGGCTGAATTTAGTCCTGTGCCGCTGTCACCCCGGTTTGCACTCATTCTGTTGATCACTATTATTTTTTGTATAAAATCCTGCAACGGTGGAGGTGCAAGTCCATCCAAAACCCTAAAAACAAGGCAGACATCCAGGAATGTCTGATAATTATCTATATCTAAAATGTTATATTTAGTTAGGATATTCCAATAATGAAAATGGATAGGCTTTCTGTCTATAATTTCTTTTGAAAAGAGATTTGATAGGTCTTAAGGTGCTCACCGATGTATGATGGGCTCGATGCACGGGAGGCGGCAAACGACCGCGGTCAGTGAAACTCATCGCTTTGATAACCTGACACACGGGAGGCGACATGCAGCAGCGTCTAAAGCCAGCGACGCCTCTGTTCCAGGGTGAATAGCGAGTCTTCTGACGTTTTGATTGGCCATCAGATTGGAGGGAATTTTGGGTTATTAAAGCAGTTCAGAGTTGAAAAAGCGGTAGATATGAAGTCTCACAAGGTTTGGCAGACTGGTTAACGCACATGACTCTCACCCGGGGGTCTGAGGTCCAAATCCCACCCAGGCCCTTGTTCGTCCACCTTGCCACATATATATATATAAAATAAATACGTGAATGGGTTCATATTAACATTTCCTCCATGTTTTCCCAGACATGTACTGAGAAGCATCCTGTCCGCTCATTGGTCAGTCAGTGAAACCTCTGCTGATTGGTCCGTGTCCCAGCGACAGCGATGAAAAGTTGAAATTTTTTAACTTTCTGGGATCGCATCGCTGGCTCGCCTGTGCATGTATGGCACATTCAGTTTCTCCTATCCACAATGTTCATTCTCACTAGGAAGAATGCAATTGTGGATAGAAGTCGCTATAAACCCAATACACATGAATGGGAAATGTGACGTCATTTGTCCTAGGAAGAATTACATTTCAGCTATCTGAAATGTTCATTGTGGATAGTGAGAATGTTATCATGGATATCTGGAATGTTAATTTCTGCTAGGAACAACATAATTATAGATATCTGGAACACATTTCCAGTCTGCTTAATAAATGTTAAAACGGGCACCTTAAATTGTTAAGGATGTTGGGATATCTCAAACTTAATTCCTACTGGTGCAGTTGTTATTATGGATATCCTTAATTATAATTTCTACTAGTAACAAATAGCTGTTGATCTCTTCATTTGCAATTTTGACAAGTAAGAATACAATTAGTACTAGGATAAATTATATTATTGCTATATAACATAGGAATTAACGAGAGGTCTGATTGTTGAATAAATGTTAAAACGGCTTGCCATACAATGCATGTATGAGCGCAAACTTTTACATGCACGTTTTTCGCTTAGCAGGAGGGAGACTCGCGATTATCGCTTTGTCACGCATGTCTCATTGAAAATGAATGGAGAGGCGATGTCGCCTCCCTTGTTCTATAACAGTTTATATGAGTGGAAATCACTGCATGCATATACACCTTTGCTGATTCAAAGGTCAGAAAGAGTCTTATGTACTGAATTTCTGGAAGGAAATTATAAGAAAAAGCCTATATCATTTTATAATAGGAAATGAGTCAATAGCATCTGTTTTAGATGCTAGAGGCGTGTTCATGTGGCTTATATCAGATAATTAAAGCATGTTGCTATCAGCCCTTTTTTTAAATATTGACCACCTTGCAGAGTAAGTCTGTGGTCAGGCATTATGCATCAAGGAAAACATTAAAGACAAGCTACTTCATTAAAGGCCAAACCTATTGACCAGTGGGGAAAGCAACAAAGCCCCTCTCCCTTATCCATAACTAATGCTGCAATTAGCACTTAAACCAAGGAATGAAAGGAGATTTTACTTCACAATGAGTTAGCTAACTACACTTTAAATATGAAGGAACCACTGGCAGCAAACCTTAAAACATGTTTCTATGTAATTTGAACTTTAAAAACTGCAGCAGAGATGCAAGAGAGTTTGCATCAAAGCAGTTGATTCATCCCCGCAAAATGAAACATTTATAACTTCACAGCAGCAGCACAATGTTTCTATTTTCCCCATCTCTCTCTCTCTCTCTCTCTCTCTCTCTCTCTCTCTCTCTCTCTCTCTCTCTCTCTCTCTCTCTCTCTCTCTCTCTCTCTCACCCACATAAATATCTGAAAACTCTTTGAAGTTGAGTTGGCAAGCATCACTTAAATTAGTTTGATTCAGAGGAGGCTAGTCACAAGGAGCAACACAAGGCTGCATTTTAATTTCCACGCCATGCACTATTACTGCAAAGCAGGTAGAAACACACATGATGAGTTTTACTCATTTTAAAGTCTCTGTTCCTACTGCAGCATTTGTGGTCCTTGACAGCAAGGCTAAGTGCTTAAATATTTTCATACTTAATGCATATTTAGGCTTTTTATTTGAGAGAAACGTGACTATTTAACAGTAAGCATTTTAAAAGGAATCCAAAAATGTCACTTCATTCTATTGGGCAGCTTACTGAGACATCTAAACTGGAGATGCAGTCACTGATTTTATTAACACCTTTATTCAGGTAAACTAGTATGCATGGTGTTGAACAATCACAAGACAAGAGAAGCATTCACCTTGAATCTTTCAGCTTATTTCAGAAGTTATGCCTCGTCCTGGTCGTACCTAAATGCACTTCCTCTAAATGTTAAAGAAGTGAGTTCATGCACGTGTTGGAGAGTGAAAGAGAGAGCAAAAGAATATAAATGCGAGTTTATTTCTGCATCCTTCACGCTTGTCTGTCCACAAGGACAACCTGACACCTGTCAGTGCAATGAGGTGTTTGAGAGCACACAGGTGCAGTGGTTGTTCTCAGTATGCTACGGACTGATGTGTGTGCACATCTGTAACTTCTCCTGCAGACTGAGGCTGTTTTTTTTTTTTTTTCACTCCATCTTGACACAAGGAGGTCTCTGTCCTCCCAGGGCCTCCTTTGCCAGTTAGTTCTCTGTTTTGTGTTTTTGTTTGTTTAAAGGGTGTAAATCTGGCCAATAGTGTGCACAGATGCCTTTGTCCTGACCCATGCTCAGGAGTTACCATGCTGTGAAAGCCGGTTGCTAGGATAGCCCTAGGCAAAGATGTGGAGATCTCATTGGTGCCCCAGAATTTGGGGCTTTTTAGCTCCATGAATTACCCAACAGGTACAATTCTGAGGTAACCATATGCACATCAGGAACAAAACAGCTTTACTTAAATGAACTGAGTCGTAGGAAGCAGCGGTTTTTCCTATTCTCATCTTTCTTTAGACACAATGCAAAAATAAACACAGTGTGAGTGGAAATGTCCATGTGAGAAAGCGACAGCAATGCCTTGCCACACGGTGAGTCACTCACCTTTAGCATTCTTTTGCTGTTCTTTTGTAAACAGTGTCCAGTTATGCATCGTAAATATCCACCAACAGAATCATCAGCCTTTCTTTTTGAAAGGTCTGATTGCAGAAAGATTGTTTACCAAACACTTAAATCTGAAGAAAATAGTGTAAGGGCATAGGTGTCAATTTTGTGTATTTCAAGATAAAACTAGTTCAAAATCCTTGACACATTGCCTAAATGAACAAACACACATCTATACACTCACTGGCCACTTTATTAGGTACACCTGTCCAACTGCTCGTTAATGCAAATTACTAAACAGCCAATCACATGGTGGCAACTCAATGCATTTAGGCACGTTGACATGGTCAAGATGACCCGCTGCAGTTCAAACCGAGCTTCAGAACGGAGAAGAAAGGTGATTTAAGTGACTTTGAACGTGGCATGGTTGTTGGTGCCAGACGGGCTGATCTTCTGGGATTGTCACGCACAACCATCTCTAGGGTTTATAGAGAATGGTCCGAAAAAGGGAAAACATCCAGTGAGCGGCAGTTCTGTGGATGAAAATGCCTTGTTGATGCCAGAGGTCAGAGGAGAATGGTCAGACTGGTTGGAGCTGATAGAAAGGCAACAGTAACTCAAATAACCACTTGCTACAACCAAGGTATGCAGGAGAGCATCTCTGAACACACAACACGTGGAACCTTGAGGCAGATGGGCTACAGCAGCAGAAGACCACACTCCTGTCAGCTAAGAACAGGAAACTGAGGCTACAATTCACACAGGCTCACCAAAACTGGACAATAGAAGATTGGAAAAATGTTGCCTGGTCTGATGAGTCTCGAATTCTGCTGCAACATTCAGATGGTAGGGTCAGAATTTGGCGTCAACAACATGAAAGCATGGATCCATCCTGCCTTGTATCAACGGTTCAGGCTGGTGGTGGTGTACTGGTGTGGGGGACATTTTCTTGGCACACTTTGGGCTCCTTAGTACTAATTGATCATCGTTGCAACGCCACAGCCTACCTGAGTATTGTTGCTGACCATGTCCATCCCTTTATGACCACAGTGCACCCATCTTCTGATGGCTACTTCCAGCAGGATAATGCTCCATGTCATAATGCTCAAATCATCAGCGACAAATCTGCAGCAACTGTGTGATGCTATCATGTCAATATGGACCAAAATCTCTGAGGAATGTTTCCAGTACCTTGTTGAATCTATGCCACGAAGGATTAAGGCAGTTCTGAAGGAAAAAGGGGGTCCAACCCGGTACTAGCAAGGTGTACCTAATAAAGTGGCCGGTGAGTGTAGCTGTTAAAGCAAGATAATTCTCTTTATGCATAAGTACATTTCACAGCGCAGTGATCATTTTTTACATGTTTTTCGTTCTTTTCAACCAAACTTCTAAACTCGGTTGTATTTTTTTGATCTTCGCCAAGTTCTAAAGATAAATATTTATCTGTAAAAAAATGTGCCTAATTTCAGCAACTTTTATTCTTGATACTCATTGTTTAAATCATTGTTTTTATTTCTCAAAGGTAGAAATGCCAGGTAACATATCTGACAGACGTTTCTCAAATTGCTCAAGAACAAATTGTTAATGATGGAAACTAATGGTGCAAATAATTTTAACTCAACACAGTAAAGTTTTATTACTGTGAGCTTATACATAATGGCTGCCAGTTCCTCCATCAAATAGGAATTGATCTGCACAACCATAAGTAAATTTATCAAGCTGTTTGACATCTTTGTTGCTGAAAAAAGCATATAGGTCTTTAGTTGGCTCTAAACAAGCACACAAATGCAGAATTGCAAACTAATCACTTGCATCCATCACACGATGCATAAATCTGTCATTTGTATGCATACTTGCAATCTTTTGTCTGCTTTTATGAGTAGCAAAGACCGTCAGAGGTGACAGCATTATTGAAAGATTGCCTGGAGGCAAGTCCAGTGGCCTTGTGAAAAGCCAGAGTCGCTTTACAACTCCCAACTCCTACATCCGCCTCCCATCAACCACATAACAGGGAGAGGAGATGCAAGGTCAAGGCGGTTTTGTAAGCTAAGTGGGGAAAAAAAGCATAAACTGACCCTTTGAACACATCCACACGTTATAAATGTACCCATTACTATCTGACTGTTAATGAACAGAAGCAGACAGAGAAGATAAATATATCTATTGTGTAGTGGTCAAGAGAAGGTTACAAACACAAAAATAACAAATAAAATGATGCAAAAATCTATAAAGGGAAAATCCAACTCGGTCACATGACTATAAATAAACACCACAGTGTTCATATTTTCCTTATCAGTGTTTATGGTCTGTGTTCAGGCTGGGAAGCTGCTTTGTCAACTTGACATTAAGTAGCGTGACAACACGCTAAGCCCCAGCGTACAGTAGCACGCTTCCATTTTGGATCACAGTTATGGAGCTAAGTTTCAGTCTGGATATTTGTGCGCACTAATAAACACACACGTGTAAGTAAAACCTGTGCTATATGTGGACCTGGGTGTTCCAGTAATAACCCGACAGCCTTGTCTTCATACACTCAATGCCCTGTTGCAACATTACTGCTTCTTCCACTTGAGTGTGTAAAATATGTGTGTCTGCTTGTTTTAATGCATCCATGATGTCTGCCTTCTGGCTCATGATGTTCTGGGAAATAAGGGAGTGATAAAATCTTATCAGCTTAAGACAGCGACTTGTGTGACATCAGTTTGCATCGTCCCTTCGTGGAATGTGTTTGTTTGGCAGCATTGGGAGGGAGCTAGAAAACTAAAGAAAACAGAGTAAAAACACTTTTGCCAAATGCAATTTCTTTTTCTTTATCGTATTTTTATAGAGACACTCTGATCAATATCCTTGACATTCTTCTCATTTCATCTGTCCTCTGTCTTTATTCGTCTATGTTCACTTGCTGTCTGAACCTGCAGCCTACCTCTTGTCTGAAAGCCAGGCTTGTTAGATGCAGCTGTTGTTCTTCTTTGGCCAATGGGAAATTGTTTCTCTAAACACACAAGCTACCCATCTGGAGAAGCATTAGTGGCAGAGGACACTATGAACCAGTTCTCACACACATATCCAACACAAAGGTCAACAAGGTCCTGCAACTGTTTGTTGTAGAGGATACTAGAATAGAATAGAATAGAATAGAATAGAATAGAATAGAATAGAATAGAATAGAATAGAACTTTATTGTCCACCGTAGTGAAAACATTCCTTTGGCTCTCCAGGACCAAAAGATAAAACACATTCATGCATATATACACTCATTGTGACACAATTCACTTTGGTGGGATCTTATCGCTTATATTGGTTAAGGATCATTACAGCACTAGGAACTAGCACTATGACTTTTTATTAGGGGTGGGACTCGATTAAAAAAAATTAATCTAATTAATTAGAGGCTTTGTAATTAATTAATCTTGATTAATCGCATTTTAATCGTTCAAGAAAATTTCCCCCGAAAGCAATTTTTTTAAATTAAAAATAATGAAACAATCAAACTATAGTCATTGACATTATTATTGTAATTTTTAATATTTTAAATTGTATTTCAATTCAAGACAGGAAAAAAAATATATGTATATTACTGGCAAAAATAGGACAGAACTAAAAGTACAATAATATTTAAACTACATTTTGATAATGGTATTGTCTTTAAAATAAGACAATAATAATAATAGACAAGGTTCTGAGCTTTAGAGGTGCAGCTTGACTATATTGATGTTTAGGGCGTGTATTTTGCTGCTAAACGTCAACATCCCCCAATTGGGGGACCATCGTACTTAAAGGGTTAAATGCATTAATTTTTTAACGTGTTTTTTTCTAATTAATTATTCATAATTAACGCGTTAAATTCCCACCCCTACTTTTTATATAAATATATTTGGTTGCCAGAGGCAGCCTATACCGCCTAGATAAATGTAAAAATTGTTTTTAAAGGAAACAATGTAAGTTTGAATAACCAGTGAAATCTGATGGCAGTATTGTCCTGCACGGATCTGTGTAGTTTTTCTACATAGTTCCTAATAATTCATATTATTAGTTTTCATATCACATTTGTTTTTTGTAATATTGTATAGCCTTGAACTTGCCTAAAATGATTGACTTTGTACTTACATGAATGATGAGGCATCCGCCCCTTAGTGAAATTTAGTCTGTTGCCATGTTCCCCAGAGTTAGATAAGTGGGAAAAGCATTTTGTAACCAGCCCAGTCATTCTCCTAATCTGGCAGCATTCTGTTAGCTTTAGCTTAGCATAAACAATGTAAGTGAATGGTAACAGCTAGCATTTCAGCCATTCAAATTTAAAAAGATGCCTACTTCTGTAAACACAAATGTGTGGCTACTAGGCTTATACCTGGAACAGCATAGTAAGTTGATCTAATAATGGCAGAGTATACAATAAAAGAAGTAGGAGTGTTTTGGTGTCGATGCATTGGCGCTTTGTCGTAATGTAATCAAGTCTAAATCAGCTCTAACTCCTTTATGTTACCTATTATTTTCATTTGCAGTTGATGTGATTATTGAGGCCACCTAGAAAAATGATGACCATTATCGAGTAATTTTAATGACTTTCTCACACTAAATGCTAGCTGTTACCATTCACTTACATTGTTTATGC
The DNA here is from genome assembly GCA_006937985.1 of Aphyosemion australe. Taxonomy (NCBI): domain Eukaryota; kingdom Metazoa; phylum Chordata; class Actinopteri; order Cyprinodontiformes; family Nothobranchiidae; genus Aphyosemion; species Aphyosemion australe. Next base: position 1,222,252 of record SSNS01000120.1, read on the forward strand.
TAAGCTAAAACTAACTGAATACTTGGGCTGGTTACAAAATGTTTTTTCCCACTTATCTAACTCTGGGGAACATGGCAACAGACTAAAACACACTTAGAGGTGGAAAAGCCCAATTGATTTTTTCCCTCCCTCTCTTTGTTTTTATGGCTTGCTTGAGTTTTTTTCCTCTTCCTCTTGTGAACTTTACTAAATTTAATTAACTGATTAGTTCAAAGCTGACATGGCAGCAAAACAAAACTAACAAACAAGGCTGGGGTACAAAGAAGAACACAGGCAAATTGAATCAACAGAAGCCAATGGCAACGATCAGAGGAATAAGGAGTGTGTATTCATATGGGAGAGAGGTGTTTACTCAGCTGGGTAGGTAAATGGTCATAGGGCAGGTAAGAGTAAAAGATTAAAGACACCGAAACTGAGGCAGACAATGATCAACACACACAGGAAAGCAGAAAAAATGTTACTTTACTTTTTAATTTATTAATAATAATAATAATAATAATAATAATAATGTACATCTTTAATTCTACAATATCGCTACTCTTGAGATTACCTTTATATGTGCCTCAGCATTATCGCACTTCACATTCTGAGTTTAGAAGCTATTTAATACAAAATGAAATGAGCATTTTACTAGCTGGCAGTGCTGTTTTCTAAGCTGTAACTGGTGGTATTGGCAAGGTAACGCTTAGCTAATTAGCTGCTCAAGTTTCAACATCAGTTTTGGCTTATTAGTATTTAATTTCTGATCAGATACATCCTATTTCCATTATCTGATTTGCGGTACGTATTGTTGCTGTGTATTGTGCTCTTGTAGCAACATAAACCATTAGCAGAGAAAACACGTCTTTCTTTGGAGCCCCGCCTTGCCCTGTTCACAGATGCATGCCTAGAAACCCCACGGCGTAGTCAGGGTTGGGTTGGTGTTTGTTCTCATAAAAGAATGTTTTAGAAATCTTCTGAGGGAAAAAAAAGGGATAATGGTTTAAATAAATATAAGAAAACGAGATTCAGTCAGCAAAAGTTAATTTGGCTTCAAATAAGTGAGACAATGAGACGCTTTAACTCTTGACAATTGCTTTTTCCCCTTTTTCTTTTGCAATAGACATGCCATCTTAACCATGGGTATTATAATTTCCATTTATTTATACTGATCCAGTTCCTTTTTAGACGCGAGGCTTGCAGGAATGCCTCCTGCTGAGCCATTTTGTAATGTGTGTTGTTGGTATTTCAGGTGGAATTCAGCATGTGTCTGAGGGTGTGTTTGATCCTGCTGTGCCGAGTGTGTTATTCCTTCTCCTATTCACCCGTGCACTTGGCTGAACTGGGCTGGGTCAAGCTGGAATCTGTATGAAGAAAGGGAAAGAAGGATGGGCTACGAGTGGAAGGAATCTGTTTCCACACTGTCATTAAGAAGAAGAGAAAATAAATCAAAAGTCACATGACACTGATGTGTGAGGATGAATGTGCAGGAGAGTTGATATTTCACACACGGCAGCAGGAAAAATTGCCTGCTTTTGTGACTTTAAGTGTTTGCTGAAGGTAAAGGGGAACCCAGGCGGCCTTAATGTTGTGCTTATGAATATAAACGATTCCGTTCCTGAGAGACGGGGAACACAACAGGTCTAATGCGTGATGGCTTTAGTGCATTCATCAAAATCTTTAAAGCGCACTTCAAAGTAAATGATGTGCTTTCAACTCCGACGACAGCTGTTCCTCTGTTGAACATATGAACTCACTTTAGGATGAACTGATGCAAGCATGAATTATTCATTCCAATTGTTTTCGAACCCCTTCAGGATTAAGGGATTCCACCAATGATTGGATGATTCTTGGTGTTTATCTTTGCTTTTCTCACCTCGTTTCTGTTTTTGTCTTGTCTAGCACATAAAGAAGAAGCGATTGGGCGGAAGTCGTTAGGAAGACAACCTGGAGGCGGTTACACGCGAGAAAACCCCTCCAAGCCTCCTTCAGTGAAGGTGATAGGGAGCTCGGCCCTTCCCAGCTGGATACAACCTGGACACGTCGCTTTACTTGTAACTGGACTTTGCTTGCAGTTGATACTATTTGGATGACGCCTGCAAATCACTGCTCACCCCCGCCCTTTAAGGAACTCAAATGGCACTCGTATTAAAAACATTTCACAAATACATCCATCCCCACTCTGAATGGATGGCTTTCAGTGAAGGAAACAGAAATAGAACACAGGACAACAAGGGCCTGCATGGATGACGCGCTGCAAGAAGCCTGTCCTTCAGCAGCAGCATCGTGAATGTTTGCAAAGATTAGGACTTGCTTTTTTTCGCAATGCTGTCTGGAGCTTGACGTGTGCGTAAACCGGAGCTGTACAACTCATGCTTCATTTGCACAAACACAACCTTTGTGGGGTTGCATCATTCTTAAGAACATTTTAAAATATTACATTTGACATATACCAACTGTATTTTATTGTTTGTTTTTTTTTACTCAGCAAACCTCTTCATCACACTGCATCTGTGCCAACCGAGTGAAAAAAATCCACTCATTTGAAAACCCATTTCTTTTTGGGGATTAAAGCATGCATGATGATCTGATAGATCAATCCCAGATGTCCTCCCCAGAGCAGCAGATTTGATATGCTCTAATGACTGTGTACCTTGCAGAGATTAGACTGTAATGAGTTCACAGGTACCGCAGAGGCTCACTCGTATTTTTGAACATATTGTGCAGATAAACTAGGTGTGTATACTGTAACTGTATATAGGTAGGACGATTTGATTGAATGTATGATGTCTACATCTGAAAAAAAAACTTTAAACAGATGAGCTGAATGAATTATTGTCTTTTATTTAGCAATGAATGGGCAATGCTTGTCAGTTCTGCACTACAAATGAGAAAAACAGTTTTATTGTTAAAAATAAAGGAATAAAATGCATATTTTTCCACTTTAAGCCAATGTATGAAAAGACAGTTTTGGGACGTTTGAACAGATTTGTAAATTGTTGATTTTAATATCAGGGTTCGTACGGGTGCTTGAAATCCTTGAAAATGCTTGAATTTCAATAACGTGTTTTCAAGTTATGGAAAGTGCTTGATTTCTGTATTGAGTCCTGGAAAATGCTTGAAAAACAAACTGCACGGTTTTGTTTATAAGATCACCCAAGTTAGTTTGATGAAAAAACTCAATTTGTTATTTTTGTTAACGTTAAAAACTAGAGAGCGATTATTTCGCTTTTAGTAAACACGGCTGCGGCTGCTCTCAGAGGGTCCGCTCCTTTCTGTCACACCGGTCTGTTAGCAGCAGGCTCCTCCTACTATAGAGACCAGCCGCTGGACCGGCGGTGTACGCTGGCTTCGCTATGAAGCAGACCTACTTTACCGATGAGACTTTTATGCTAGTAGCCTCGTGTGTGAGAGCGCTGCTTTGGGTATGGGATCCAGCGGGTCCTTCTGTGATAATTAGTTATGAAACCAAGACTGGAGTAGAGCAGGGAACAAAAAAAAAAACGGTAAGAAATATCTTTTTCGGTGCTAAAAAGTCTGTTATGAACCGCAAAGCCCCGTTCCTCCTGCTGTAGCTAGCCTACGTCAGACGTCGGCTGCATCATTCACAAACTTTGTTTACAAAACACCTCCGAGTTCACGAACTAATAAAATACCGAAAAAAATCAAAGTTTTGACTGCATCTGGGAAAGTAAACAGCAGCAGAGCTAACTGTGTTCAGGTTTGTCACTAAACATGTAAATACCAGTAATTTAATGAAGCACCTTGTCGTTCATGGCATCTATTTGTGAGCAGAAGCATGGACCGTGTTTGGCTGAGAAAGCAGACCCGAGTTCACGTGGCAAGCCATTTTATCATTTAATCAAAAGCTAGTAATTCCTATTTTACATAGAAACAATATAATTAATCCTAGTCCAGGTCATATTCTTTCTAGTCACAATTCAAACTAAATATATCAACAGCTATTTTTACTAGCAGAAATACAATCCCTATTTGTTCATCGAGTATAATTATTTATTTTCATCAATTAATGGTTCTGCAGATGGAGGGAGGGTTGTGATCAGATATTTCAGTAATGGGTGGTAATAGTCAGAAATTTAGCAGGAGCAGGATTTTAAACACAGCTTCTATAAGAGCTGCAAAAGTAGGAGCAAACCTTGACCTTAGACACATTTCAAAATGTAAAATGTGATGTTTTTATTTACTTTGTCCCTGCTTTGTGGAATATTACAAGATAATATTTATAATTATGTTCTGATCACATTTTTTTTGCCCCCGATCCATGTCATAGGATTTTGATACCAAGTCCCAATCCAACACCTCAGCAATGCATTCAGTTAATAAGAAGAAAGTAGAAAACATCCAAGTTGTCCTTTCAGATTTATTTATTTGTAACTTGGAATATAATAGAATACTTTATTTGTCTGAAACCAAACAGTAACAGAAATTTGTCTTTTAACAGGCCTCAACTTCCTGTTTTGATGTAATTTCCTCAGATTAGCTGCTAAAAAACATCACTCTGTCAGGAAGAACATTGATAATAAATGTGTTAATATTAGGAATATGTTTGATAATAGCCTCATTGCTCATAATTCAAATTGTTTAAATAGTATGTGGCAGTGTTTTGCAATAAGCATTACTATGACTGCACCCATGTTGAGGCTTGCTCTTCCCTGCACAACACGGCTCATACCGTGGCTCTAGGAGACTGCAAAAACCAACGTTTGCAACCAGAGAGTCATACAGTGTGATTAATATATGGCTATCTTGGCTGTGTTTTTGCTGTCAGTAGACAGTTTCTCTTTGTCTTTTAGTGTATCTTGAGTGTCAGATGGCTGTGTGTTTTTGTCCGAGTTGCTGCTGTGAACTGGGAGAGCAGGGTGTTTGGTTTTAAGGTAACAGACTAGAACTAAAAGCAGNGGTGTCTCACCTTTTTCACCCTTGACCCGTTTTCATGTCTGCTATTATATAACAGTAATAAATTCATATGATAGTGAGGTGAAACTGTCCTCTTGAGTCCTAATGTAGTGTTTTGTCTTTGCCGTGTGGTGCTTGAAAAGTTTGAAAATTTACCTTGAAAATGCTTGAAAAGTGCTTGAATTTGTCAGTGGAAAAAGTGTAAGAACCCTGTAATATTGTTTTCCTTTTTTTGTGCATCTTGTTTTGGGTGTTTGCTTGTGGAATTGCACATTATTGCACGTATAAACTGCAAAGTTACAGAAAAGTGTTGCAGATCTTGTTCATCGTTTTTCACGTGTTAGGTTACTGTTGTTTAGTTGTTGGTATTGAATTAGCCTTTCGCCGGCCCCGCCCTCAAAATGGTTATTGTCCAATCACACATCATAGCAACTGTTACTGTCCGACAACTTCAAACTAGATGGTGAAGCTAAGCATTAGAGTAGTCATGTCTCCTTCGTTGAGGATCCACGCGTCCCCGGACACCGCCTCCTTCCAAACTCCCAACTTGAGCCGACACGTATTTTTATATTTTGAATATACCCCTCCACTGCATACTGTAACCCTTTTTGCCTCAATCTGGATTATATTGCGGAGGAATTGCTCCAAAAAATGTTGCTGACACGCGTCTGTCTACTTCTTTCCATCGCGGCAATCTGGCGAGCTGGTCAGTGTTTGACCCACTTGGTTGTCGGACTTAGCAACAGTAACTAAGGGGGGCGGGACTCGGCGAAAGGTCAATAAAAAAACAAAAACAACGCTAAATAAATCATTTTCAGTAGATTTATTGATCCAGTTCAGTGGTAGACATTTTATTGAACTGTAGTCTAGTAAAGTATTTCTCAGAATTCCAACAGATTTAATATTTCTGCATGGATTTATCGGAACAAAACAGCAATAACAACTAATTTGTCTAGCTGTATGTCTCTTAGAACACCAATGTTTATTTTTTTGTGCAGATATGAATGTTGTAAGGAATGGTACTAGCACAGCAGTGCCTACCTGAACATGGATAATGATGATCTGATATTATAAAATGACACAAATAACATGTAACTACTCCTTTACAACTATGCGAAAACAGTGTCTAGCTGACTATTTATGCATACACATACAAGTACACCAGCTTTGCAGTTAAACATCAATCATATGAAAATAAATCTTCATGAGTATGAAAGGGTTTAAAAGTTGAATGTTCAATTTTGTACTCTGCGACCTTAACTGTTTCCACCTTATGATTTTTGTTCCAGACTCATTTATCACCTACAGCCCTGTACCTTTGCATGTACAACATGTGTATAAATGTACATAATTTAGAACCTTTGCCATTTGTCTTGTGTCTCATTTTGTTCCTTTATGTGTCGTTATGATACTGTGTAGTTCAGCTCTAATAAAAGAGCTCCGTTCTTCTGTTTTAAAGCCATACTATGCAACTTTGTCATATTTTAAATCATTTTCCTGAGCCAGTATGTGCTAAAATTACCCTTTACAGGGTTAATGAAATGTTACTCAGACCCCCACCGCCCTCTGTGGCCAGAATACCGCACTTGCAACTTCAGAGTTGCCGGTCCGGTCCCTGTTGGACTTAGAAAAAGGAGCTGACATGCCTGGTGCTGTAGTCTGCTTCCAGCATGTTTCCTGCATGTTTTAGATCGTGAACACAGTTGATTTGTGTGATTTAGTGATGAACCGCTCCTGTAGACTTTAATGAAGGCTGAGGAGACATTTCAGCAGGTAGATTAAGGTGTTAAAAAGACGAACGCACAGCGAGAAGATTTCGTTAACGGAACACTAGGGGGTGCTAAAAACAAGCCAAAACTGTCAAGTGTGCCTTTAATAGTGTATCCGTCCCAAACAAGCAGCCTTGCTTTAAAAAAGTTTTTATTGAACAATTTTTGGGATTTTTACCCAAATAAGCAATATAAAAGCACTTTTCATTTACAATTTCAATGGTGGATCGCTTAATCTTACAAGTACATCTGTGAGAACTTTGAAGGTAGAGTAGGCAGACGGTTACCTCAAGACAAAGTCACTGCACGGAGGAAGCATTTTGTTAGACATGTCAGTTTGTGTTTGCTCCAAGGATGGCAAGACAACATGTGGAGGTGCAGAAGACCAGAATGGTTTAGAAACAAAGAAAAGAGCTTATATTAAATGGGACATCAACAGAAAGTGTTATTAAGGACCTCTTGACCTTTCCTGAAGTGGAACTTCATGAAGTTTGATTATCCTGCATCACTAGCCATTCTCAAAGCACTTATAAATGCAAAGTCAGCATGCAGGATGCAAAATATGTGCAACAGATGTCTTAAAGTGATTGTTTCTGTATTTAGTCAGGACATTGAGATCATAACTGTGTTCATGCTGACAAAGATGGCTGCATGTGTGGAGCAGTGTACATGTTACATCCTGAATGGCTTTTATTCTAAGGTGAAGAATAAAAAGTCAGCTTTCAGACATTAGGAGGGGGGAAAACAAGATGGAGGTGGTCTTTAGTTTTCAGTTGGCACCCCTATTTTCCTTTTTCCTTATTTTAGTATTTTTTTCCTTTTTGTTTCAGAAATGTGGTTAATAAAGACAGAAGAGGAATAGATGTTACATCTGCATGTAAGCCATAATTTTAGACCTTCAATAAAACTAGCAGGTCAATTATAAATGCTTCACGTCTCCTAAGTAGAAAGTTTTGTGTCAACAGGATTTGACAAATCCGGAGAAGTTGTATTAAGAGATTTTACTTGAATGTTGATGTTTTCACAGCTAAATTCTCTTCACAGGCTTCGAATGTACATTTCCAGGAGACTTTTGTAGCAATAATAGCACACATTCACAACAAAACTTAAAAAATAGAAGATTACAGTGGTTTTTGTCTAGATACACAAGAAAAAGCTTAAATTAATTTATAAAAAGGGTCGAATTGTTAGGTCTCGAGGTGTGATTGAGAGTGTTTATTGCCTTGTTTATCTCTGATAGACTGGTGACTTGTGGCTGCAGGAGATAGCTGCAGCTCCCCGTGACCTTTACACGAAGACGCTAAAGCAGAAAAATAATGATGTGTTTAAATGTTTGGAGTACTGGCAAAAATATGTATTCTAAATCCTTTTCTTCCAAGTGTAGTTAGTAACTAACGCCACAGATAGAGATGTCAGGTCCTTCAATGATTTTACATTTTACTAGCATACACATATTCAAATATAGGCGTCAAAGTGAATTTTCTACAACAATTTTCTAAATGCACTTTTGGATAAGGAACCAAAAATCCCTAGTTAAAAAAATGATTTAGTCTTGTTTGAAAAAAATTGATTGAAATAAGATTATCTCACCACATAGTGTCATGGTTTCATTTATAATGCAAAAGTAAAATAACATATGTACATTTTTTACCATTGAATTTAACAGCTTGAAAAGAACATAGACGGTGGCTGGCATTACAAAGAGGCTGCGTTTGCCCTCCCGGTCTCGCCACCGTCCGCTGTTTCAGCCATAGGGAGCAAGTAATTAATGGCTCTCTGCTAAAGCCAAAGCACACAACGCTACAGTGAATACAAAAGTCATCACACACCGGTGATCTCATTCCTCATGTCCTCGTCTGAATGCTTGCATCATGCAGGTGAACCTTGGAGTCTCTAGCTACAAGAACAAGAGGCTAAACAGTTTAGGGAACATAGCGTAAAACTAAAAGTCAGTTTTCATCATTTAATGACTTTCACTAATGTCTTAAAATTACACAAAAGAAGCAAACTCAGGAACCAAATGGATCAACATTAGTTTTATTCTTAAACTAGTGTTACGTATAAAATGTCATTACGCACACACATGCATGCATTTCATGAAGGAGAGCGGTGGGTAAAGCTAGATTTATACGTCTCCGTCAGCTCCTCGGGCTAGAGACGCATACGCGTTGACGGAGACGTTTTATGTTTCTACTTCTCTGTTGGCTGGGGGATGTTGCAAAGCAACCCCCCGCCTGGACAGCAGAGGGCGTAGCACATTTCTGGGGTATCCTGCCACCATTACAGTCACGTATCCGGTCTACGATAGTGTATTTACTACTGTGTTTACCTTGTTTTAATGTATTTTAGAGAGTTTTTAACACGGACGAATTTGTCCCTCATTGTCCTCCACCTCTTCATGCGGTCGGCACCTCTAAATCCACGTTTCTCGTCATTTCCGTCCACGAGTAAAACGCTCGCTGTGTATCTTTGTGCTCCTTCAGTCACGAGTGAATAAACTTTCATATTTTCGAACTTTTTCAGCGAGGCGTTCTTCAATCTGCTCCGTGTCTGCCGCTAAATATCTTCAGCTCTCTTTATTTTTTGAGTCGGCAATGGCGGTGCTGCTGGTGACGTATTTCAAGGAAGCGGCGTCCTGACCAATCACAAGCTTGCGCTCTCCGTGGCTCTCGACGGACAGTTATTTTTGGGGGCATGTCTCCGTCACCCTCCGCGAGCCCGTCCGAGAGCCCTTGCGTCGACGCAAGATGGCGCTGCGTGTCTCCGTACCGACGCAGACGGACAAGTATAAATTAGGCTTAAGTTTAACTGAGAGTTTGGAGGAGCTCAGGTCACAGCTGCTTAGCTGTCTGTCTGGGCTATTTTCAACGATAGCCCACATCAGCGCTTCTGCAGCGTGTGTGCACCCAAACATCCACACAGACACAGAAATAAAGCAAAGAATGAAAGAGAGGTGGATTGTCCATCTATCCATTCTCATCCACTTGATCCGGGGTCGGGTCATGAGGGCAGCAGCCTAAGCAGAAAGGTCCAGACTTTCCTCTCCCCAGCCACTTGGACCAGCTCCTCCGGGTGAATCCCAAGGCGTTCCCTGGCCAGCTGAGAAACATAGTCCCTCCAGCGTGTCCTGGGTCTTCCTTTAGTTCTCCTCCTGGTTGGACGTGCCCAGAAAACCTCACCAGGGAGGCGTCATCCTAACCAGATGCCCGAGCCACCTCAACTGGCTTGTTATCCCTTTAATACACAGAGACGTCACATCACATAGATCCTCACAAGCAGTACATCTTCTCCACATCCTTGCAGCAACAGTGCAGCACCCTCCCACCTTCCACTCCTATCTGGATGCAACCAGTCCCTCTGACTCCATATTGTCTTCCGCTTCTTAGCAAGCAGATCTCTGTGACGAGCTTGAACTGGATGAAGGGACCAAAGTAGGGGTGAAGTAACTGGAAATAGCTTTTCAGTCCTTTTGGATGCTGTTAACCACAGTTCTCCCTCTTGACACTCAGATGTCAGCTGTATCCATTTCCCTCTCCTCAGTGTTCACTCTGCTCCCACAGCAAGCGTACTGTTGCTGCCGGCTGTCAATCTGTCACTTTGCTCAAGTGGAAAATTAGTATTATAATCAGCAAGTGTTGGACTTTTAAAATTTCACAAACCAGCAACACAAATGCAGATTCAATTCTCTAAATCAAAGATTTTCATTTTGTACTAACAAACACGGTTGCAAGCATGCAAAGGGGTTCTTTTTCCTTTTTTAGCCGACGTTGTGGAGCAAAATCAATGCTTTGTTACTGGCAAATAAAACACCATAAAGGCCAGCATGCAAAAAGAAAGCAATCTGCATCAACTGCATCAAATGTGAAGTCATCCAGCCGTGCAATAATTTTCAGATCATACAGAAATCCCAACTTATTCTTTCTTATATTGAAGAAAAATAGAGGCAGACTTTAGCTTCCAGACGACCGGCCAGAGGACGGAGCAGCTGGCTGGGATCATTTCAACCACTCACAAAGGAGATTTGGAGCTGAAAAAGTTTTTCTTCACTACTCCTGAAGGGAAAATCGATTGGAGGCAAGTTGGAGAACTTCTCTAAGTTAGGAGAGTAAGAATCGACACAAGAAATTGAATGAAAAAAGTTGTTCAATGGCTGAGAGAATAACTTTAGCATAAATTGTAAACCACGTTTTACTTTAACATGCAAGCTGGCTCCTCCTTCCCAGTGTAAGTAGCATTTAACGTAATAGAGCCGTAGCACGTAAAAAATAGACTCTAAATGTAAGTAATGCATCCTGTTTCTGGGACACGTCCAAAATGTTACCCTTCACAGCCAATGGAAAGAAACCTGTCCACTACAACGGTGGCTAATTGCTAATAAAGTACGTTTTGTGGCTGTTTTGAATCTGGTTGAAAGTAGGGGTGAATGTGAGAATGGTCCCCTATTTAAAATAAATGGCAAAACGCTCAGTTCAGAAAAGCCTGACAGATCTACGTCACACTGTCACTTAACATTCATGGACTCACCCATCCTGACTAATGATGGGGAAGGCTGTTGTTGGTTTAGCGTCCAGGAAACAGCAGAGAACATCTCAGCTAGTAGAAGCTAACCGTTAGCATTAGCAACTCCACCACACAGCAGAACTCCTCCAGGCTTGTGTTATTTGTGGAGATAAAACATCAACGTTGCAAAGCAAACGGAGTCAGTGGTAGAGCCATGTTGCTGTTAGCCAATCCGAGGCAAGATGTCCAAATATCAGGAAATACGAGTCCAAATCCTGCCATTTTCTGCCACTCTCTACTTCGGCTGACTTCTATGTCCTCAAACAGGCGCACCGGAGTTTCCCCCCCCTAGAAATGGCTTACAAGGCATTCGTTCCTACTAGAGTCCACTGCAAATGTATTACAAATATGAGTAAAGTTGACCTTTGAGATTACGAGACAGTAAATGGTTGCATAATTTACAGATTCTTCATTTTGGTTCATACCAAAAGTATGGGTCAGTGGTTCTCACTTAAAACTGCAAATAAATAGATTTTTCCACCTGGAAATTTGATTATTAGACTCTGTAGCCGCATGGTGTCCTGACAGTAACATTGTCTTTTATACTAGATGCATTTCAGCAACATATTGTCATATATGAAATATTTTTTGCTTTAGTTAAAAAGCAACAAAAATAGAAAAAAAGCCTCATTTGCACAGAAAATTCTAAACAGCCTAAATTCTAAAGCAAAACAAAACGGAAAGACAAATCCCAGTTTCATGAAAAAATAAACTTTAAAGTCACCCAACGATCCAGTTTTACTTACTGCTAAAATTAGTGTTAGTAAAAAACCCTCAAACAGAAAAAATTACTTATGATTCATTGGTGACCGTGAGACAGACCAGAAGGTCAAAACATAATCTTCCACAGTGACGTTCCAATAAGAGCAAATGTATATGAAACTGACACCTTTTCAAAAAGCTAATTATTAAAAAAGCAGAATAAACTAACTGATATTCAGTGGCATTCCAACAAACCAAAAGGCTGATAGTTCCTCCATTTTTGCTTGCTTTTCCGGGTCTGGAAAACGAGGATAGCAGTTCCAGCAGAGAGGCCCAAACTGTCCTCTGTCCAGCAACCTCTACCAGCTAAAATCCCTTTAGCGTACCCTGAGTTGACCCTGGGGGTCCCAAACACTTCCAAATATCCAGGAGGCTTTCTGATCAAATGCCTTAACCACCTCAGCTGGTTCCTTTCGATGTGTAGCAGAAGCGGCTGTACCCCGAGTTTCTCCCGGATGTCCGAGGTCCTCACCCTATCTTTAGGGCTAAGCTCGGCCGTCCTGAGAAGGAACCAATTTTATCTGCTTGTATTTCGAATTTGTTCTTTCACGTATTACACAAAGCTCAAGACCATAGGTGAGGATCGGGACGTGGATGAACCAGTAAATTGAGAGCTTAGCTTACTGGCTTAGCTCCTGCTTCACCACAACAGACTGGTTCACTGTTGGCATCATTGCAGTCTTCATTTGTATCTTTTCAGTTTTGGACCCATATTTTTACTGAATGACATCCATGTGCATGTTATCAGTTAAATGAAATGTTGCTGACAAGTGCATCATTCAGCACGTCCCAAGATAGTCCAACACTCAATTTAAGTGTGTTATTGCATTTGACTAATGAAGTCAAGCGGTGTCCAGAACGTGCACACTGCTCATGCACTGTCATTCTCTTGTCCACAAAAGGCTAAAGTTATTGACTGGAAACAGTTCGGAGCTCAGACCGAGTGTTCCATTTGAATGTATTGTACCTTAATAAGGCACAGCGGTGGGGCCTAAACATTAGTCAACAGGGAAGTCGAGCTGTTAGGAAAACAGATTAACTGTCTCAGCGTAACAATGGCTCGCCAAAGAAAAATGTGTCCCTTCAAGCATGAGCCCCCATTCCAATTAGACCAGCAGGGTCGCCGTTGGTGTTAGTGTAATTTGAGGTGTGATTGAAGAGGCTGAGAGTGAGTTGTATGCATGTGTTTGTTTGCATGGATGTCACATACGTTCAAAGCCAGTCTGCATCTCAAGCAGTACTCCCCGTCACGTTAGCGCTGCTCTGGCATGCCAAAGCAGCCTGTTTTCTCATGTCCCGGAGATGGATGAACACTAGGGTGTATGTCCCTCCCCTCCCATGGGTGCTCTTCTACACTGACTCTCTCTGATTCTCTCTGTCAGGTTAAAAACAACATTTGTATACATATTGTGTTTGTCAGGATTCCCCATAAGCATCTGTTGCATTGGCATACATCTTGGAGTGTAAATGTGATTTCAGTCATTTGTCGGACCTGTTGGATATGTGCCCCGGGATAAACGATGGTGAGAGGAGCCAAGAGTGTTATTGAACGCCTTTGATTGCAGATGCAGAGATGTCTGTTGCTGTCTACTGCCACAGAGCATGAGAGAGTGGAAATCAATGATTTAAAGCTACCAGAGTTTCTGCATGGAGCACATAACACCACGCTCTGCTCACGCAGAGTGGGTTTGGATTGCAGCAGTGACACGAAACTTTCTGAGATGACTTGACCGTTTATGAGAGAATAAACACAATTTTTGCTTCTGATTTTTGCAGTAGGTATATTAGCCTCAACTATTTCCTTGTTTTTCCTTCACCCCTAAAAATATTAACACGTTTTAAAACTGGCTTTGCTATGACTCTAACTTTTTTGTTTTGCTTTTTAATGAACATGGAAAAAAGAAAAAACATGTAGAATTTTGCTGGTAGTCACTTTAATCACTACATTTCATATTTTAATCCTTTTAAAAGCATTCACTTTAGCCTATGATGTTGCTTTAATTTACATTTAATGAATACTAACTCTGACATTGGACGAACTTTCAGGTGAAACTCAAAAAATTAGAATATCATGCAAAGGTTCTTTTATTTTGGTAATTCAGCTTAAAAGGTGAAACTAATATATGAGATAGATTCTTGAAGTGAGATATTTTAAGCCTTTTTTGTTATAATTGTGATGATTCTGGCTTATGAAAACCCCAAATTCAAACTCTCTGACAGAATATTACATAAAATCAGTAAAACAAGGACTTCAAATAGAAGAATGCCAGACATAATTAGTTTCGGCCCCTTTTGGTTTGAGTTTTTGCACGATATTCTAATCTTTTGAGTTTCACCTGTATTAAAGGTGTCATTTACTCATTTATTCAATACATTTGCAGTGTTCTCTAGTGTAAATCAATGCCTTATGAGTCATTTAAAGGAACACTTGGCGGTTTTGGCTTGTTTTTAGCACCCCCTAGTGTTGGTTGGCGAAAGTGAAACTTATCTCCTTGCTGTGCGTTCGTCTTTTTAACACCTTAATCTAATTGCTGAAATGTCTCCTCAGCCTTCATTAGTGTCTACAGGAGCGATTCATCACTAAATCAAACAAATCAGCTGTGTTCATGATCTAAAACATGCAGGAAACATGCTGGAAGCAGACTGCAGCACCAGGTGTGTAAGCAGTGAGCGGCCCACCCCTGTGTAGTTGCAACTGCAGTATTCTGGCCACAGAGGGCGGTGCAGGTCAGAGTGACATTTCATTAACCATGTAAAGGGTTATTTTAGCACATACTGACTCAAGAAAATGATTTAAAACTATGAAAAAGTTGCATAGTATGGCTTTAAAAGGGAAAAAAAGCTATGATGCTCCTGATTTGTGATGCAGACGTTTGTTGGTGCAGAGGTGGGCTGAAAACAGCAGGATTACTCATTATTATTAATGAAATGCTGATTGGATAAAAGAATGCGTTCAGCCACTTTGCAAAGTCACTATCGCCGAGACACTCTCTGCTCTCTCTCCTCGCTGCAAAAATTTTAAAAAGCCTCCCCGTGGGCGGGTGTGAGTCAAGATGGGACGGGGCAATGAATGCTAATTCACAGTGTGATGTAGGTCTGTGAGGATTTTCTAATCCTAGAGTTTCACTGTCTATTTTCTATCAGAAGCTAATGCAGGAGATAGGTGTAGAAGACTGTTTTCATGTTCAGCCTGCATGTTAAACTCAGAGTGACTGATCATAATCAGAAATCATTTAAAAAATGTTTTTTTAGTCAACCACACCTTTAAAACAGCATCTTGAACCACTGCAGTAAATTCTTGGAATCATATTCATCATCTAAGGTCAGATCTGCTCTTTGGTTGTGACTGGATGAAGATATTAACAGCAGATTGTATTGATTTGTTTCGATTCAACCTTTGACATCCCTATCAGGAAGCTCTGATTGAATTCAGTCAACCTTCAGTTGATCAGATGGAACATATTGATAAAGTCCATTCAGACTGTAACTGGAATTCACCGATGTGAAAGACGTTTTTTCTTCTCAAGGCAATACAAGGATTGTCAAATGAAACTCAATAACAAAGTTGCATGCATAGAATTATAATTCCTTCCTACCCCAGAAAAATTTGAATTCAGCATTATAAAACATGCATTCGATGGTAAATGCTCACCCTGGCATTTTTCTGGTGTAAGTCACTCTAAAGGGCTTTTCCATCAGCATCATCGTGCAGCTTGTTCTCCTTTTGAGAGCAGCATTACACGTTTATTTGAAATCCAAGCAAACTGTTTCTCGGTTGACAGATTTATAGACCAAATTTGTTTTACAGTTCACTTTATAACACCATAAGGAGGGGAGTGCTGAGTGAACAATCCATCTAAATGTAATTCCCGCATAGAAACTTCACTCTGATCTGTGCGAGAGAGTGGGAATACCTCAGCCAAACCAGCTCCGAAGCTGTGATGTATTCAAAAGTGGGTCCTTTGGAAAAAAATAAAATCAAAATCAGCTTGTGAATGCTGGCTGGGGTGTGTATGCGGTAAGAATTAGCACTTACACAGTCGCTTGTGTTTGGTGATTAAACATGGTTGGCGCTTTCCACTTTTTTCCTGACATTTTTCTCATTAAACCCAAATTGGAGGAAACAACAGTAGGAGTAATGTGATAAAGTGCCCTCTGTACAGAGGAGTAGTGAGGAATGCAGGAGGAATGTGCAGATAATCTGAAGTGTTAGTGGGAAAATAATGCAGGACTCCTCATAGGGGGCTGAGAACTGCACCGAGTCTTTGGCTTCCCACTGTTTCAAAGGAAGGAGGTGCTGACAGCCGGGACAAAGATCTGTAAAGGAACCAAATTACACCTGAAGGGATTTCAGCTTAGCTGACTCATTTGCATGCATGAAAATACACTGAAGGTTTGCAAAAAGAGAAAAAATAAAACTAGTTTCTTTTAAAATATAACCAGTCGGTGAAACAATTTTTTCTTTTAGAACCAAAAAATGATTTTCATGGACTCATGGCCATTACAGGTGTAATCGTATTCTGTCTCCTTTGACATCTCTTGAGTGAGTTTATGACTTTTCAGAACAGCTCATTCATCCTTGAAGGCACGTGACAGATAGGAGTGACGTGTTTATAAAAGAACAGGACGCAGGTAAATGAGCAGGCTTACTGGGTGAAGAAATATGCATCAGTAAGATGACTAATGGTTATTGAGTTTCCAGATATGCTCATGTTACACCCCTGAAAAGGGGGGACAGTGAAGAAACAACACGGACATGATGTTACTTCTGTCACTTCCAGTGTAATAATGAACTTTCAACAAAATAGACCAAACTTCTGCGTTACATGTACATAGGTCTGGGCGAAAAATCGATTCAATTAATTAATTCGAAATTTTTGTTGCGGGCGATTTAAAAAATAAGTAATTCGAGTTTTTATGTAATGGCATCTTTTTGGCTCTCCGGAGCTTCCGTAGCGTTATGTGATGATGCGTTGTGTGGTTGAGAGCTAGCTGATGGTAATTAGCTTCCACATTCGAGTCAGCACAAACTTATTGAGTTCCAGTTTCTTTTATTTTGCTAAACTCACAGAAGCCTTGCGAAGACAGAGTCTCAAGTGAAGTGACCTTATTTCTTCCTTTCATACATGGAATTAATGAATGGTCTACACACCGACATCTGGACTAGCAACAGAACACAAGCTTAGGCTGAGGCTAACAAAACTATATATAAAACAAGGGTGTCCCCTAGTGGTGCTATCTAATATGAACCCAGCACATCAGTGACTGTTACAGTTAGTTGCACATAGCAGTTTGGCAAGCAACAACATGGCTACCGGTGAGAGTGGAAAGTTTGTTTCTTATTGAATGCGGCATTTGTGCCGCTGTCGGTACCAGATCTGCTCGGGTGCAAGATCGGCTCGGGGTCCTGCGCCTGCCGATGACGTCACACTAGATGATTGGCTGAACGTAAGACTTACAGAAGTTACGATACCACGTTCATAAAAGTTACGGTAGCACGTTGACAATGAAGATTTTGATTGGTTTGAACAAAATTGCGGTTGTAGTCCTTGTGGTTGTAGTCCTGTAGTCCAAAAACACTTTTCGGGGAAAATATGTTTGTTTTGCCAAAGGAAACGTAAAATAAAAGCAAAAATATCAATTGATAAACAGAGATCCTCAGCAGCTCTTGATTTTGATGAAAAGGGGCAAAATAAAAATAAAATAACTTTATTGAACAAATAGCAAGCAACACTTTGAATGAATGAATGGATTTAAGAACTAACAAAATATACAGAAATGGCTGCTAATTCTGTAAATACATTTACAATTTTTCCACATATAAAAACTGTTGTGCTTTTTGGAAGTCTGCTGTTGGTTTTATGTAGTTTCACATTTTTTACAAAACTACGACAATATGATGTTTTATTAACAAAAACAGCTATAAAGCAAATATTTAGGCGGTAAGAAACAAGACAAAACTGCTAAACTCTTTCCAAAACGTATGTGTGAAATCCGAGTGGATTTGCCGTAGTTTGACGTCATCATCGGCAGGCGAAGGACCCCGAGCCAATCTTGCACCCGAGCACATCTGGTACCGACACCGGACGTCAGAGCCGATCTGACGTGCGCACGCAGGCAGCAGCTTGAGATGAAACTGTTTTACTAGGATACAGCCTGTCACAGCTGGACAGGAAGTACACGTCTCCCTTAATGTTTAAAAAGATTAAGCTTCAGAATCTGTTGATTTTTGCACAACCACTTTTTATTTATAAAGGAGATATATTGTGACTTTTGTCTTCAGTTATAATCGTTCTATGGTGGATAATAAACATATTTATGAAGTTCTTTGAACAAAATTCCTCTCACATAAAGAAAATTCAGCAGTTTTATTCTGGGCATTTTCAGTACCTTCCAGAATGAGCCGTTTTCTTGCACTTTAAAGAGGCCCTTCACTTGCAGTGGTCTCTAGTAGGAATGAACACCGTCTGGGGACAAAAAGCTCCAGTGTGCCTGTTTCAGCATGGAGAATTCAGCCACAGGATTTGGACTCTTATTTCCTGATATTTGGACATCTCACCTCTGATTGGCTAAGAGCAATGCGACTCCACCACTGACTCTGTTTGCTTTGCAAAGTTGATGTTTTATCTCTATAAATAAACAAAAGCCTGGAGGAGTTCTGCTGTGTGGTGGTAGCCTAGTGAACTAGACCAATTCTTGCTTTGCAGAGTTTGGTCTAGGCACGCTTCGTTGGAATCCTCGCAGCCCGTGGCTGTCCAATCACAGCTCGCTATAGTTTTGGTTGGGCCAATCACAGCGCTCTATATTTTGGGCCAATCACAGAGCGGGAGTAGCCGATGACGTCAGCGCTGCGGCCGCGAACCCAAGCAAGATGGCGGCAACACCGGAGCCACGTTCGTTTGAAACGGCTTTGTCATCAACATTGGATTATTTAGACTCCAACGTGTGTAAGTCTNGTTTATTTATTTGGCTGGCACCCAATAAATCCACACCTGCATAAGGAGAGCATGCAAGTTTTGAACCTGCAACCTTTAAGCTGTGAGGCAACACCGTTACCAGCTGCGTGTTTTCAGCATGATGCAAGTTTTCCAGTGATTATTTGCCTTTGCACCTACAATGTTAAGACATGTAGATACGCTTTAAGTAAAAGTCTCATTTCCATTTTCTTCTCATTTTCTCTTTGATCTAATTTCAGCTAAAATCTCTAAATAAGGGTACATTTAGAGATAAAGACTCCAAATGACATCCTTTCCTGCTGATCTGCTTTTTGATCTAATTTCTTTGAACACATAGTTTAACATATTATAGACTTTTCCACTCAAATTTAGTCCTATTTTCACTAGAGACCCTTATCACACCCTGAATACGCTCACCACATAATTGCAACACATGTACACCAAACACTGGCAGTTGCTTATTTATGGCCTCTCACCCAAAGCTTTCCTCCTTCCTTTGCTACCATTCTGCTGGTCTCCTGAACTTCCCCCAGCATCCTGCTCCTCATTAGAAAGCCTTTCATGGTCACAGCCAATAAAACTTCAATGAGAGGCAGGCTGAAGAAAACATGGCTGTTCTCTGGCTTTATTGAGCAGTAATTACATAATCTCCATACCAGACAGCGGAGGGCCAATCAGCGCTTCAACAGCACGACCGGCCTAAAGGACCACATGTGGATCACTCAGACACATAAACTCGCTTTTCTGACACACACATAAAGGTCACGCATACACAAATTCACACACGACCCCGACATGTTATTAATCTCACTTCACCCTTTGGTGCACTTTTGCATATAAGACACAAAAAAGTCAATATTAAGGAATATTTCTTATCATTAAAGTTTGATATTGTCAGATTTTTGAGACAAACACAGGCGACGACACCTGACACCGCTGAATAAAAGTGTAATTCGTGCCCACTCATTTTGCAGCTGTAATAATAGGATGTGAGTGTAGCCATTTGTCAGTTCCTGATTTGTGAGATGCTGTCCTCTTTGTTTGCACTGAGCCGGTGATGAGGAGAAGGCTAATTATAGACGAGCACTTCCTAATGTATTCATGAACAGTGTCTGTCTTTAGATGATTTGGGGACATGAAAATGAATCACATTGCCAAGTTTTTCGTCTTCCTCTGTCTGTTTTTCCTTTGCGTCTCATGTTGTTGATACATCTGTTATTGGGACGTTCATTTAAAACGGCTCTATGGGTTTTTATTGTTATTTTTAGGTGTGATTATAGTGATGTGCAGCAGAATCTAACTACAGCAGTTTTCACATGACAACTCACAAACAGTGTCTAACATCATTTAACACAGATATTGCAGTGATAAATGACAATTATATACTGTAGGTAAAATTATGCATGTTTCTGATGAGTAAACCATATTGTGAGCTAACAGCATTTGTTTTGAAAAACTTAATAATTTGAAGTATTTTGATGCATTTAAGTCAATAAGACTTAAAGGAACTAGAGGCAGGATCTTTAAAAAATCTGTAAAAAATGAAACATGTATGTTCATTTTTTCAAAGCTAATGGGTGATGAAGCGTTATAAACCTAAAAGAATGAGGCCACCCATGTATCGTTCCATTTTCTTGAACAGGCTGTTTGCTGCAAAATGCGCTGCAGTTCGGTCACGAATTTCCCGCGCTGCCCTACGGATGTGGCGTCAATTGACACTGCTTGCGCGTTCATGACAGCTTCAAAACAGAAAGAAAATGTGTTCGACACTGCAGATCGGTAGGTGGCGCTATTGCACCTTAAGTTGCTTGCCAACCGCCAAACTCCTAAAGAAGAACCGTGGGAATGGATTCTACTGCAACCAGCAAACGACCAAGCGTGGCACAAAGGAAGTTTATTCAGCGGCATCTCGTGAGTCAAAAACCAAATATGGTAAAAGACAGGCAGGGACCCGAATCTATATCGGATACGTGATTGACGAATGGAGGCTGCTTCAACTATATCTGGGACTCAAAAAGGATGCTGCCATGGCTCATTTCCTAGTGAGCAGGTAAGAAACATTATAGGTTGTGTTTAGAGATGATATGACAATGATCTGACCTCACCGATGACTCAGAGAGAGCTAGCGTGCAGTAGCATTAGCTGTGATAGTAGCATTAGCTGTGATCAGGGCTGCAGCGTGGATTGCTTCGCCGCAATATTGTCCGTGAGAGCGGCGGGGAGTTGCCTTTTCAGCGTGAGATATTGGAGGTGTGGCGTGAGAGCGTGTGAAGAGGGTCAGGTAATGGTATTTTTGTGTTTGTGTAACATAGCCGTCTGTGCACGCTCCCGTGCTGGGCTGCAGTTACTCGCAGAGCCGGGCGCGTCGCTCGTGAGCATCGTTTCTTTTTTCCTGCCTCTAGTTCCTTTAAANNNTTAAAGGAACTAGAGGCAGGATCTTTAAAAAATCTGTAAAAAATTAAACATGTATGTTCATTTTTTCAAAGCTAATGGGTGATGAAGCGTTATAAACCTAAAAGAATGAGGCCACCCATGTATCGTTCCATTTTCTTGAACAGGCTGTTTGCTGCAAAATGCGCTGCAGTTCGGTCACGAATTTCCCGCGCTGCCCTACGGATGTGGCGTCAATTGACACTGCTTGCGCGTTCACGACAGCTTCAAAACAGAAAGAAAATGTGTTCGACACTGCAGATCGGTAGGTGGCGCTATTGCACCTTAAGTTGCTTGCCAACCGCCAAACTCCAAAAGAAGAACTGTGGGAATGGATTCTACTGCAACCAGCAAACGACCAAGCGTGGCACAAAGGAAGTTTATTCAGCGGCATCTCGTGAGTCAAAAACCAAATATGGTAAAAGACAGGCAGGGACCCGAATCTATATCGGATACGTGATTGACGAATGGAGGCTGCTTCAACTATATCTGGGACTCAAAAAGGATGCTGCCATGGCTCATTTCCTAGTGAGCAGGTAAGAAACATTATAGGTTGTGTTTAGAGATGATATGACAATGATCTGACCTCACCGATGACTCAGAGAGAGCTAGCGTGCAGTAGCATTAGCTGTGATAGTAGCATTAGCTGTGATCAGGGCTGCAGCGTGGATTGCTTCGCCGCAATATTGTCCGTGAGAGCGGCGGGGAGTTGCCTTTTCAGCGTGAGATATTGGAGGTGTGGCGTGAGAGCGTGTGAAGAGGGTCAGGTAATGGTATTTTTGTGTTTGTGTAACATAGCCGTCTGTGCACGCTCCCGTGCTGGGCTGCAGTTACTCGCAGAGCCGGGCGCGTCGCTCGTGAGCATCGTTTTTTTTTCCTGCCTCTAGTTCCTTTAAAGGTGGAACAATGGAAAACCATTTTTTTTTAATTATTATTTCTGATTATGGTCATTGTGAGTTTTTCATGCAGGCTGAACATGAAAATAGTCTCCTACACCTATCTACTGCATTAGCTTCTGATAGAAATTAGAATTAAAAATCCTGACAGATCTACGTCACACTGTCACTTAACATTCAAATAAATAAATATTAGCATTAGCAACACCACCACACAACTGAACTCCTCCAGGCTTGTGTTATTTGTGGAGATAAAACATCAACGTTGCAAAGCAAACAGAGTCAGTGGTAGAGTTATCCTGTTGTCCAATCAGAGGCGACATCTTCAAAAATCAGGAAATAAGACTCTAAATCCTGTCGTCTGAAGCTCAGCTCTGATGTGCCTCATTTCTACTTCCTGAAACTGGCGCACCGGAGCTTTGTTTCCCCAGGCATTCATTCCTACTAGAGACCGCTGCAAATGTACTGATTAAACGAGTGATCCACACCTTTAAATAAGGAGAAAATCTCAGTTTATGTTGAAACAAAACTGTTATCTAATGTTTAACTTTCTTCATCGTTATGAAATGCAAAGTGATTTTGAGATGGGGAATGCACAACTATGAGTTCATTATTATCAGATGCAAAGTCATAAACATAAGTTTTAAATCATTATTATGAAAACAAAGTAATAAAACTTATTTTAATACTGAAATAATTCTTATGATATACAATACCATAGGTCTATTTGTGTTGATGACTTTGAGCATCAGAAATTTTACATATGACGTGGCTATTATCTATCTCTTGCATAAAATAAAAGGACTTTCAAGTTTTAAAAGACAACAGAAATTCATTTTATGGGGACATACTTCAGTAGGAGCCTTATGTTTAGTTGCAGAATGTTGGACTTTATACAACACAAATGCTAAGGGTAAATACAGGTGAAACCCTAAAAATTACAATATCATAAAAAAGTGAATTTATTTCAGAAATCCAACTTAAAAAGTGAAACTACTACATGAGACAGACTCATTCCATGCAAAGCCAGATATTTCAATCCTTCATTTGTTATAATTGTGATGATTATGGCTTACAGCTGATGAAAACCCTACATTCAAAACAATTGTGAAAAGGTTCAATATTCTAGACTCAAAGTGTCTAATCAGCTAAATAATCCAAAACACCTGCAAAGGGTTCCTGAGCCTTTAGATGGTCTCTCAGTCTAAGCTGAATCACTGAAATAAATGCATTTTGCACCATATTCTAATTTTTTTGACTTTGCATTTGGTGTAAAAATACATAAAAACAGTTTTAGAGGCTCATATTAAATTGGTTAAGTTTTTCTTTGGGCAGTTTCCACACAAAATTGAACAAAAAATAAAAGCACCAAATGTGAATAATGAATGTTTTCAGACTCTTGCTGGACTAATTGCACTTTGGAGATGGATGTGCAGCTCATGGATTCCATGGCCTTACAGATATACTCCCAGTCAGCACTGTGGGGTGGGAATAGGATTCAGGGCAGGTTGTGTGTGTCACCTGGCAGGTGGTGATCAATCTTTCAAACATAATCCAAACCCAACCAGATCACTTTATGACCCATCAATCAAACAGAAGAGCTTCCTAAACCATCAGAATATTCATACACGTGTTTAAAAAACAACATTTAAGTGAGACAGGAAAGCTCTGCTCCCTGTTCTCTTATTTCTGCCTGCCTGCGCCTCCCTCCTATTCCAGAGTGGCAGCGCAGCGCTGGCATCGCTCAGAAACAGCCCGAGCTGCAGTCGATCTGCCCGTGTGCACCTCTACAGGCTGCTGCGATCCCCCCCCCCCCNTTAAAACTTCGTTCCAAAAATAATGAAAAACTATCTAAATAAATTAATAGTAAATATGTATACATATGCAGAAAGGTTGAGACAGAATTAAAACTTGGTATTAATGAAGAAATAAACAGGTATTTCGTTTAAAAGTATACTTACTTGACCAAGGCAGGAGCCGGCCCGCACCAAGCGAAAAGAAAATGGCTGTTAACGTCTTCTCTGAAAATCTTTTTTTTTTCTTCTTCTCTGAAAATCTTGAAAATGTACCATGTGACCATTACGTCACATTTTGACACATGCGCATTACATGAAAAATGCCTGAGTGAGAGCAGAATTGATCAAGTTTATAGTCTCTTATTTTAAGTTGAAGTTTTTACAACTAATCGTAACTGATGTTGATTTCAGTAAACATGATTACATTGTTCAGAAAGCTAAAACCTCAAATAACTTTTAACTACCCGAACTTTATTGAAACATGTACAAAACAGAGCAAAGGCAATGGCATAAACTTTTAACATGTGTGTTGCATGTTACACCCCTTTTATCAGTGTTTAGAAATACATTGTAGGAAGTAGTTTTAATTAGAAAATACTTTAAAATACCTTATTTAAAATTCGACTTTTCATCTGAAAATGGCAGACCGAAGACTCAATTTGGTGAATCACCAGAAAACAATTGATCTCCATACTGGTTCTGAATTAATGGTTAATGGGTTAGCTACACGGTTCCCCTGCACTTGCCAAAGAAAGAGGGAAAGATATATACTGAACTGGAGCAACAGATGACAGTATTATAATGTCCTGTAACGTTACTTATTTAAGATTAGTTTCATCCCATTTGTTTTGTTCAGCTGACAATATTTCAGTTTATTATTATTTTACAAACAGTTTAAGAAATAAAATTAAAAAGTAATCATGTATAGCCACAAATTATTAATTCATATTATTTATATTTAATACATTACTTTATAACTCTTCTCTAAAAAAAATGTAGTTGCAAAATATAACCATCCATCCATTTTCTATGCCTGCTTGTCCATGCAGGGTCACGGGGGGCTGGTGCCTATCCAGCAATCTTTGGGCAAACAGGCGGGGCGCACCCTGAACAGGTTGCCAGTCCATCGCAGGCAAAATATCACCCTCTACAATAAAATAGGGTCCTATAATAAGCATTGTTACACACAGCCAGGCGTTATTCAGATTAGTCATATTCATTAACAAGGCCTTTATACATTAAAAAGGTTCTTCAAAGCACTAAATGTGTCAACGTCTCGTAAAAAAAAAAAATTCAGTTCCCCAAAGAACCTTAATCAGCAAAAAAAGGTTCTTCAACAGAAAAAGGTTCTCCAAGGCACTAATAGTGCTTTAGAGCACTTGTGAAGAACCAGTTTTATTTAGAGTGTAATGTTTAACTTTCTTCATCGTTATGAAATGCAAAGTGATTTTGAGATGGGGAATGCACAACTATGAGTTCATTATTATCAGATGCAAAGTCATAAACATAAGTTTTAAATAATTATTATGAAAACAAAGTAATAAAACTTATTTTAATACTGAAATAATTCTTATGATATACAATACCATAGGTCTATTCGTGTTTATGACTGAGCATCAGAAATTTTACATATGATGTGGCTATTATCTATCTCTTTTGCGTAAAATAAAAGGACTTTCAAGTTTTAAATGACAACAGATATTCATTTTATGGGGACATAGTTCAGTAGGAGCCTTATGTTTAGTTGCAGAATGTTGGACTTTATACAACACAAATGCTGAGGGTAAATACGGGTGAAACCCTAAAAATTACAATATCATAAAAAAGTGAATTTATTTCAGAAATTCAACTTAAAAGGTGAAACTAATACATGAGAGACTCATTCCATGCAAAGTCAGATATTTCAATCCTTCATTTGTTCTAATTGTGATGATTATGGCTTACAGCTGATGAAAACCCTACATTCAAAACAATTGTGAAAAGGTTCAATATTCTAGACTCAAAGTGTCTAATCAGCTAAATAATCCAAAACACCTGCAAAGGGTTCCTGAGCCTTTAGATGGTCTCTCAGTCTAAGCTGAATCACTTAAATAAATGCATTTTGCATCATATTCTAATTTTTTTGACTTTGCATTTGGTGTAAAAATACATAAAAACAGTTTTAGAGGCTCATATTAAATTGGTTAAGTTTTTCTTTGGGCAGTTTCCACACAAAATTGAACAAAACATAAAAGCACCAAATGTGAATAATGAATGTATTCAGACTCTTGGTGGACTAATTGCACTTTGGAGATGGATGTGCAGCTCATGGATTCAATGGCCTTACAGATATACTCCCAGTCAGCACTGTGGGGTGGGAATAGGATTCAGGGCAGGTTGTGTGCGACACCTGGCAGGTGGTGATCAATCTTTCAAACATAATCCAAACCCAACCAGATCACTTTATGACCCACCAATCAAACAGAAGAGCTTCCTAAACCATCAGAATTTTCATACACGTGTTTAAAAAACAACATTTAAGTGAGACAGGAAAGCTCTGCTCCCTGTTCTCTTATTTCTGCCTGCCTGCGCCTCCCCGCCTCCCTCCTATTCCAGAGTGGCAGCGCAGCGCTGGCATCGCTCAGAAACAGCCCGAGCTGCAGTCGATCTGCCCGTGTGCACCTCTACAGGCTGCTGCGATCCCCCCCCCCCCGGCTCGTTACAGCCGGTAGGCGTGAGTCAACAGAACCAGGCTGCACGGCGTCAACCAGTGCAGAGCTATTTTCTGATGTCACTTAAAATAGCGTGTTTCAGCTGGAAATGCGTAACCTAATTCTCGCATCTCTTTTTAAGGTGAGCCAAAACCGGAGGGATAAATGAGACCTATATGCGTCGAGAGTGTAGCTTCTTGTGAGAGAAAAGGGGAGGAAATCTAAAAAATCTAAAGAAGTGAAGTGAAAAGGAGACGGGTCATCTGCGCTGTGGGGAATCGCTCCTGTGCCGCGCAGCAGTGCGCAAAGAGCCGCCAGAGAGAGCCTCAGCAGGCGCACGGAGAGGGCAAAAGGGAGCAGGAAGGTGGAGGAGATTTTACGCACAGCAGCACCAAGTAGCGCTACTTTTTGTTGGATTTCCTCACTTGTCTAGAGTGGTCGGCAGGAATGGATTCGTTCATCATAGCAACCCTGGCACTGTGCTCTCTCACGGCACCAGCCTATGGGGACAAAGGGTTCAGCAAAGCCCGGAGTTGTTCGGATTTTCGGAAGTTTTATGGCGAACATCAAGTCTCCACGGATGATGTGCCTCAGTTTGAAATATCAGGTAAGCTATTTTTTACCTTCTCTCTCTAAAGCACAACGGATTCAATCTATAATTAAAACTTTATTTTATGGTATTTTTATTAATAAGCATCATAATTTAGCTTAGATAATAAGAAAAAAATAAGAATTATTCAACAAAACTCTAAAATGTGTGCATCTCTATGTCAAGATTTTTTAAATCTGCTTAAAAAACTTGCATTTTAGTTTGAGGGACCTGAGGAGGCATCTATCTTTACACCTCTTAAATCTGTTGTCACACTTATTTCAAGTCACATGGCCCTGTGGAGCTGCAGCTCCTGGCTGTCTGAAGATAAAACGCTGCTTTGAAAAGATGTTGAGACTGAGCAGACACGCCACAGACGATCTGCCTGTTTGATCCCTGATCAAAAAAATATTAGAAAGTCCCTTCAAATTCTCTCACACTCAACAAAGACACACGCCTCCCCCTTTATCTGAATCTGCATCCCTTTAAACTGAGCTTCCTTTTAAGTTGAAGCGGGACATTGTGAGTCAAATGAGCTGACAGAACATATGCTGTAAAATAATGTTGCTCACTGTGTTATTCACGGTCTGATGTCAGTCACAAGCCCCTGTTGCAGTTCAGCTGATTGCATGTTTGCCTCTGCTGGAATTCAGGCCCTTCCACACGGTTTACTGCAATTTCTACAAGGTGAACAAACAAAACACGAGACAGCTTCTCAGTCGACTTTGAAATCACCTGTTTCACTTCTTGCCTCCACCTGAAGGTCTAAGCTGTCATTAATATGGACACAGGAACTCTAAAGTTGCCCTGGTTGCTCTCCGAGTTGCCTGGATCTCTGTTTCTGTTTCCAGGGCGTTTTGCTGATGGTGTTTTTGAAATGTCTTATATGATTTTATTGGTGTGTACTGGGTTTATCCTTTTGGGAGACACACTGGAGACATCTTTGTCAGGAAATGTTTTCAGACTGTTGGAAAAAGGCAATGTCTCCCTCTTGACTCACAAACAGAGAGTATATGGATGGATGATACAAGTTGAAGTAACATCCACATGAATGCAAGGATACTGGAATCTGGCACATTTATATCAGTGTTCCATAATGAAAATATTTTTGTTGGACAGCATATTGTTTGTTTATTTCAATTTTGTGCTGAAAAGCACAATCGGAGCTTTGTGGAGCTGCTGCAAGACTGTGATATCTACTTTCTGTCCAACTTAGAGCTCTCGTATGAAGGTAGATGAAACTTGAGTCTGGAGCATTAATGTGATCAAACTATTAGATCATCACTTCTTTTATTGGACGTACCAGCAGGAAGGGCCAAGTAGTAAGTGAACACTTCTTGGCAGAGGGTTTGACTCAAACACTGGCAAACCCCTCCACGCCCGTCCCCCCCACCCACAAGCGATCCGGCATCAGTTTTGTCCTTAGTGAACTTTGGTCCGACATCACTACTTCCGTTCCGGTAACGTTTGATTTACAAATTAAGCACCGTTGCTCAGGTCTCTAAACCCCGGGTCTACGTTATACTACTAAAAACGCGCATTCTAAACTCGCAACATAATGCGTGTTTAGAATGTGCGATTTTAGAATGCGCTTTTTTTGCCCCTTTTGGCATCAAAATGCGCATTCAAGATGCACTTTTTGGCAGACAATGCGCATTCTAAATGCGTGCTTTTTTGACCCCTTTGGCTTGCCATACAGTGCCGTAAAGCAACAGGCAGTCAGAACCATAGATATGTATATAAACACTAGATGGCTCACCCGCGCTGTTCGCCAATGGTACGTAGCAACGTGGCGGCCATCTTACTTCGGACAGCTGCCCCCTTTCGTTACATTGGTGTCAATGGTGCATGTACTATTTAAATAACTCTAATTTGCTCAATTTTCAACCGATTATCAAACGGTTTGATTTGTTATAAACGCCAGAGATGTGGCTGTAAAATATGACGGATTTGGCCCGTTAATTTAAAAATGTGCAAGTATGTCCTATCAAGCCTATATGTGTTATAAGGTTTGTAATAATGCAACCCGCTTGTAAATCCGTTAAGATTTAATCCAATTAAGAGTGTTTTTGGTTAAGTTGTTCACTCACCTTCCATCTGCTACCATTGAGAGCGGAGGGTCTGCTGTATGAAGTAAGATGGCCGCCGTTTAGCTACGCCCTCGACTCCCGCTTTCACCATCTAGTGTTTATATACATATCTATGGTCAGTACTTCCGGCGGCGGACCGTGGGTCAAAAACTGTATAGTGCGGTAAACAGACGTGGGACCCCATAACACTATCACAGCCCTGAAAATGAACATAATAGATGATAATATGCCGCCAAAACTTTACAAGAAACATTATTTTAAGGCAGGATTTCTCAACCCTGGTTCTCAGCGCCCCCCTGCCCTGCATGTTTTCCATGTTGCCCTTTAAAAACACCAGTGTTTCCCTGCTGCCACACCTGACACAAATGAGTGAGTGATTAACAGGCTTCTGCAGCCATGTGCTGAAGCAGAGACATGGAAAACATGCAGGGCAGGGGGGCGCTGAGGACCAGGGTTGAGAAACCCTGTTTTAAGGTGTAAAAGTTGCGGAATGTGTCTTTAAAAAGCAAATCTGTCTTCAATAAAAGTAACTATCCCTCTTGTTTTAGCTCATCATGTGGAGCGTAAGTCTGGGGTCAGTGCATTCTCACCAAGACAACAAATAAAAGAGTCGAGCAGACTGTGAGGAGCTGGACCGGGGATGAAGAAGCCATTCAGGATTCTCTTGTCTCTGTCACATGGAACATAAATAACATCAGTTAAATCACCAGTTGCAGTCTGGCATAATAAACACCTAGTAAAATATGAAAGGTTTAATTTATGCCTCCAAATTATGAGCCACTTGAACATCATGAACGATCCCTGACATTTGCAGAGGGTACATCCTGCTGTGACACCAGCGCTTGATCAACTTAATGTATTGGCTGGGCCTGATTCAAGGTCGCATGATGACTACTTTAGCCACATTCAGTTTAGGGGGACGGTGTTCAGTTAAAGCTTTAATGGCCACCGCAGTTTAGTCTTATGTCGTGTTCCCCAACGTTAGATAAGTGGGAAAAAAGCATTTTGTAACCAGCTCAGTCATCCTTCTAATCTTTAGCTTAGCATAAACAATGTAAGTGAATGGCAACAGCTAGCATTTCAATCATTCAAATTCAAAAAGGCACCTACTTCCGTAAACAAAAATATGTGGCTGCTAGGCTTATACCCGGTATAGGTTTAGAAGGAACAGTATAGTAAGTGGATCTAAAATGTCAGAGTTCATGACAGATGACAGAGTGTCTTTTGGGGCCGCT
Organism: Aphyosemion australe; assembly: GCA_006937985.1. NCBI lineage: Eukaryota > Metazoa > Chordata > Actinopteri > Cyprinodontiformes > Nothobranchiidae > Aphyosemion > Aphyosemion australe. Next base: position 1,252,921 of record SSNS01000120.1, read on the forward strand.
GCGTCATGTCCTTGCAGCAGCGGTTTACATCGGTGCTTTGTCGTAATGTAGTCCCAAGTCTAAATCTGCTCCTTTAATTTCTTCATGTTACTTATTATTTTCATTTGGCTAATCTACAATGGCTTCTAGTGTGTTTTAGAGTCAGATTTAAGCTGTGCTCCAAGCCATCTGTCTGAGTTACTCACTCGTTACAACCCTTCACGTGCACTTAGGTCATCACAGTCGTTCCACGGGTAAAATGCTCGACTAGAGGAGGCAGGGCTTGCTCGGTCTTGGCCCCTAAGCTGTGGAATGACCTTCCACTCGAGGTCAGACAAGCACCTGCTGGTTTTTAAGAGTTGGATGAAGACTCACTTTTATTTAGTGGCGTTCACTCAGCATGCGTTTTAGCTCTATTTTTAGATAATTGAGCTAATTTTTATCCTATTTTATCTTTATCTCTTATTTTTTTTTTCTTGCTTTTATTTGTTTTTATGTATATCATTGTTGACCCTTGCAAGGTTCTTTGTTATTTTAATTTCTTGTTTTATTGGTGTACAGCACTTTGGTTTGCCTTCTGGATGATGGAAAGGTCTATAGAAATAATGATGATGATGGGTCAGCGTCTTTGTTTATATACTTGCTGCTGAACGGCACTGCATGTAGTACTGGAGTGTTCCACTAGGGGGCACATTAGGGTACTCAGACCAGATAGAGAGCCGGGTTTGTGGGTACCATAGACATATATACGTAGACGCCTCATGGACTGGCGCTGCCTATTGGAGCTGCTGTAGTGGCTGGCAACCATCTTAAATGGGTCTCCAATCATATCCAGTGCATTCATTTCTACTGAGGGAGGTGCTTACCCAGCTAAAAAACACATTTTATCAAGCTTTTTTACTAATTCAGACACATGGTATGGCATGATAATTAAAATACAAATATAATTAAACAAAATAAATGAAAAAAATTAAAATATAAAATCCCATCAGGATCCCTCATGATCTGTTTCCAATAGTACGCAAAAGTACAAAAATGGGCATAGTTGCCCAGTCTGCATTGACTTTGGACAGTGAGGAGACCCATCCAATATGGCGGCGACGCTGTTACGCTCTCCAGCACCCAATGGGGCATCTACATATTCATGTCTATGGTGGGTACAACCAAAACTAACATGGCGTCAATAAAAGAGATCAGTAACTGGTTAATTTTTACATCACAGCAGAAAAAAAGACAGTAGTTGTATCGTAGATAGTATGAAAGACCTCTAAACCAGAGACGGAGTCACCGCGGTGAGTGTGTCTCGCTCGTTTTGTCAACTCCACCTACTGGTTACTCGTATATTGCAGCGTTCCGACCTGTCGCGTTAATTTTGGGGGACGCTCACAAATAAAGCTTCAAATCAATCAAGTCAAGTTACGCGTGGCAGCCATTTTAAACACATCTACGCGTCGTTAAACAGCAAGTATTTTCCAGCCCTAAAGTGTGGGGAAATATACAAATACATTTGAACAAGGTTTGGAATTAATACAAATAGAGAGACATTAAATTAGGCTTAAGCTAATGTCATTTCCTTAAAATTAAGGTGTCAAAACGAATTTTCTTTTTTAACTCTCTTTGAATTACTTTTTTGTACTCGAGTGAAGAAAAAGTCAGAAATGTTTAATGTCACCATTTCACATTAAAGTTTCTGTTTGATTCGACTCAGTAAGGGAGTTTTCACACTGATACCCCTCATGTAACATCTTGGACGGCCTCCTGCTTTTGAATAATTTCACCCCGAGCGAAGCGATGCAGAAGAATGCTGTTGAGTTAAGGGTGAGCTGTTTGTTATCATTGTGTTGAAGCAATGTTTATTGGACCATTGCGGCATTATAAGCCGAGCACTTTAAAAAACAAGTTCATGGGGAATAAAGTAAACTGACGGATGCTTTCAGAATGATGATTCAACGTTAGGGATTGTAATTGGTTTAGGAGACGTTGTGTTATAGTGCGTGTTTACCAAAACTGTAAGACTGATTTTTATGATCCTCATTCATCTCCTTCTTGCCCCTTCCCCACCCTGTCCCCACCCCATCGTTATAGACTCGATGACTTATCTTGTTGTCTTTCAGTGGATGAAACACTTCATCTTCATGTGTCTCTCCCTCTCTTTAAGAAAGAGGTGTCAGGCAGTCTTTGAAAGCAGCTGGCAGCCAATGAGTGTTAGATCTTCAACGTCACATAGGCCTGTACAAAGAGACAAGCTAGGAGCCATCTGCAGGAAGCCTGGTAACATTCTGGCATTGATTTTCCCATGCTGTATTTTTGTTGTTGCTGATTGCTGGTTGCTACACACTGACTGAGTCGTACGGTGCTCTGGAGTGTCATCTCTAACCAGTGTTTGGATAATGATAGAGTTAGATTGCTGCTCACCAGCCCTGTTAGGAAATCTAAGGAGCGCTAGCTGCTAAGAACTGGTTTGTGGCTGGAAACAAGCCCTGATCAGTATGGTAACCCACTGTGAGAAGTGTGGGAATGTCTTGGAATCAGCTGCTTGAATCAGGATTTATGAATTTAAATTTGTAATGATAGTCTTGTTGCTAAAGCAGAGGGTGTTTTCCTTCTTTTTTTTTAAACTTTTTTGGTAAAAACACATTTCTCTTGGAAAAAACATGCTACCCTTTTTGACTTGATGGAGACAAAGCACATATGGAACAGACAAGGGGAACCAGCTTATATTATTAGTAGGGATGCGTATTGGTAAAATTCTGGCGATACAATACGTATCACGATACGATATATTGCGATATATTACGATACATTCAGCCAGATGGTATTAGCGATTTTTTTAGACTGAATTTATTGTAGGAAAATTCAACAAACAGTCCAAACTGATACGTAACATATTTAACATGACGTATCTGAACCATAATAGAGGGATTTACATTTCAATTGTGGAAACAAAACCCATTGCACACTGCTGCCAACTAGTGGTCGGTGTTTGAATTGCAACAAAAGAAAAGAAAATACACAAATGCTTGCATGAAAATTCTTCATACATGGCTTTTGAATATCGATACAATATCGCAGGAAAAAAATATCACGATATATTGCCAAATTGATATTTTCTTAAATCCCTAATTATTAGCATATTTTTAGCAATTTAAAATTAGCATGGCTCTGTTAAAATGTACCACAAAAGACCCAAAATCCACAGAGGTAGTCAACACTTTTCCAGCTTAAGCTCATGAAAATTTGGGGATTGTGACAAAAATATTTGTTTTTTCAGTGAAATTTTTTTTGTTTGTTTTTCCGTTTTGTAAATTTCTAAACAGTCAAACCACACTATGCTTAAAAACAACCATAAAACAAAAACATGTAGGTGAAACAACATTTCTTAACGTATTTTGTGCATTTTTCCATTGATTTTGTAGCATACGCCTCCTACAATAACAACACTGCATCGGTTGAAGTGGTTCATAATACAATTGACCTTTCGCCGAGCCCCGCCCCTCTTAGTTACTGTTGCCAAGTCCGACAATAAGTGGATCAAATACTGCAGCTTCGCAGATTTCTGCGATGGAAAGAAGTAGACAGATGCGTGTCAGCGACATTTTTTGGAGCAATTCCTCCTCAATATCATCCAGATCGAGGCAAAAGGGTTACAGTATGCAGTGGAGGGATATATTAGTGTCGGCTCCACTGAGCGAAGCGTAGCAGGGAACAAGGAGTTGGGGAGAAGGTCTGGCGTCCGGGGACGCGTGGATCCGAGGAGCGGTGGCAGCGATGCGGTGTCCCTGTGAGCTGTCAGATGTCAGCTGTCAGATGATCTGCTCTAAACGCTCCCGGTGCTCTGCATTGCTCCAGTTTATAATCTCAGCTGGTTCTGTTAACAAAAAGAAACTTAAGCCCGTGTTTACTTTCATTTTCAATATAGTTCCCGGCCGGAGCTCGGCATTAATTCATCACGTGATCATGACACCACCCGCTGTTGCGCCAAGGCTTAATGTGCGTTTATAAGACACACGGTTGAGGTAATATTACGCTGATTTGCCGGCACGGTGTGTCTTATCTAAAAGGGTCTTGGATAGTCTGGGAGGCGAAGGGAAATGAAGGAGACACGACTATTATCCAGGCTAATGCTTAGTATAAATTAGGCTTAGCTTCATCATTTTGTTTGGAGTTGTTGGATAGTAACGGTTGCTATGATGTGTGATTGGACAACAGTCGTTCTGGGGGCGGGGCAGGCGAAAGGCTAATTGTGTGATTAGTTTATGCATTCAATTTTAATTCTGCAAACATTCACCATCAGAATTATTCAACAAGGTGTCAGCCACATAATGTTTAAAAAATGCAATTAAATCATAGCAACTGTAAGTTTTACCCATGCTGTTAATAGTTACATAAGGGAAACAATCACTGAGAAATCGTTCTTTAATAGTTATTTTTGAAATATGATCGGCCACTCACAGCAAAGTTTGAACAAATCACATTACATAGAGGTGGGGACATAGACAAAAAACTCTGTCAACGGGAACTTTTTTTGGATCTACACCCTTAATACACTTCAACCATTGGGTCTAAATGAAGATTTTGAGATGTCGGTCTTTTTATGAAAATCTTTTTATGAAAATCTTTTTATGAAAATCTTTTTATGAAAATCTTTTGTACCTTGCTTTATGATGGTTTTGTAGCCTGATGTTTGCAATGTCTGCATTTATATGTTATATGTGAACATTTAAGGAGGAAATGCCTTTTTATAAACTGTTATGAGTTATTTGATGACTCTGGGACTCCATTTCCCATGATGCCTGGTGACACCAGCTCACAGGTGTTTTACATCAGTTAAGTCTTAAGATCTGATTGTTTGTGTGAATGTGAACTACTCCTGATGACAGTCTTCTGACCAAAAGCTTGAAATTAAACTCTTACTGCAGATAGAAGTGTGTGGATTTTTTTCTCATTCGTTATGCTGTAAAAAATGATTGTGCTATAGCTAATCACCATCAGGTTTAGTTTAATAACATGTCGTGTTTGATTCTTCTGAACAGCTGATCACATTTCAAACATATGAAAGCGGTTACAGTAGTTCAAACTTGTTCTATTTTGAAAGTGACACATGCTGTACTTGTTTCTAATTGTGACCTTGTCAGATTTCCCTCTCAGGATGTTGCAGAAAGGCACCAGGGGAGCAATTAACTCATGGCACAAACACTTTCAGCTGCTGTCCATTTAATGGAACGCTAGGAAGAAAATACTCAATATTTTGAGAGGTGTGTGTGGCGTTAATGAAAGTTGATTGATGCAAATGTTGTACTTCTGTCAAGGAATGAAATAGTCATTATGGAAACATTATGCAAATGAAAATGCATAATGCAGGTCAAGTAAACGCCATAACCGGAATACCGTTCCATTTTGGAAAAAAAGACAAAGACATTATGCACTGATAGCCAATCTGAGCATTGTGCACATCTTTGATAGTCATTTACAAATTATGAAAAATACAAAACAAGGATGTTGGTCTGATGAATAGTAGTTTCTTGTTTTATTTTAGTTGCTGCATGTTAAAGTGGATTTTCTATTTGCAAAGGTTGGAGCCAAATTTAATTATTGTGAAAATAACACGTGAGGAGAAAAACTTACACTGCACTTAACTCAATAGATGTAGACATTTGGTATGATATTGCAGTTGTTGGTCAAGAATAAGTAGGACTGGAAATGGGGAGATAGGAAAAAACTTGATTTAAACTTCAAAATGCAACAAATACTGAATGCAGCCCTTGCACGCACACACACACAAACTTATTTTTTAAGAGGATTAACATCTTGAGATGTAGCATCTCGTTTTCGAGCTGGTCCTCTTACAATAGTGGGACTCAATTAAAAAAATTAATCTAATTAATTAGAGACTTTGTAATTGATTAATCTTGATTAATCGCATTTTAATCGTTCAAGAAAATGTGCCCCGATTGCAATTTTTTAAAATTAAAAATAATGAGAGAATTAAATCTCAGTCTGCCAATAAGACTCTGCAAAACACGGACATACACAAGCCGGATGTTTGAGTTCTAAGCCTGTTTTTTCAGTCAAAATGGCTTCTTTCCATCTAAACTGTTTTCAGTGTGACACAAGAGGTAGGGCTAATAGAAAACGATAAAAAAGTCTGGATAAAACAAACTTTTCAAGGTGAAACATCAAAGGTAAGAAACTTTTTGGGAGATCTGCAGGGAAAGAATAATTTCTGTTTTTGTTGCTCTCTGGCTTCTATTTCTGTGAAACCCAGGTGTAGAGCTACACATTTAGAATCAGTAGGGCTTTAGCTTCAAAATGGGTGAATAGAATATGTGTACAAGATTTTTTAGCAGCGTTAGAGACAGAAAGGAAGGCAAACAACACATGAAGAGAGATGATGTGTTTGGAGCACTTAAAAAAAGTTTGCATGGTCTTGTAGCCAAGGTTCTGATGTTTATTTAGAGGTGCAGCTTGACTATATTTATTGATATTTAGGGCATGCATTTTGCTGCTAAACTTCAATGTCTCGCAATTGGGGGACCCTCGAGCTTAAACAGTTAAATGCGTTAATTTATTTTTTATTTTTCTAATAAATTAATCATAATTAACGCGATATATCTCCACCCCTAATATATATATGCATACATATATATATATGCAGATATATATCTATATAGATATATATGAGCAAAAACAAGGAGCAAAGTCTCTTGTGCTTCTGCTGGTCGCCTGTAGACGGATTAAAGCAAAAACAACAGTTGTTTTTTGTATCACAGCATGAAGGCTCATAACTCTGCTGTGTTTTAATGAGTTTCAATTCCTGTATCCTGTCTGCGCTTGTCTGGGCATCGCTGTGTATGTGTTTGTGACTGTGCAACTGAATATACTGAAGTTGTAAAAATGCTAATGTCAGTAAGAAGCCTCCTAAAGCATTAAGCCGTAATGGGCTGCAGGAAGCATGAAACAGACCACATGTGTTTGATGTTCACCAAAGAGAGAAAAAGAGGGCAGGACTGCTGACTTGACTCGGACTGCCTTGGCCTGTTCACGTCTGCTCTTCTGGCAGGCTGGATTTGAGAAAAAAAAAAAAAGTAAAAAAATGTTGGAAAATGTTACAAGAAACTTGCCTCTAAAAGTTTTTTTTCTGCATATAATCCTTTTTGTTCGGGGGGCTTCTAGAAATGTGCACATGTTCAAAAGTTGGTCATATTGCTTTGAAGTTCTCACTGAAGCATCAACAATCGTGCAATTTGCTTTTGTCCAGTCTAAGGCCCTGTCTACACGTAACCGGGTATCTCCCAAAATGAAGATATTTTTCTACGATTCGGCCTGTCAGCCACACGAAAACGCAGATTTACGCAACAAAAACGAACCTTTTTAAAAACTCCGGCCAAAATGAAGATTTGCGTTTTCATCGTTTTAAGCGTTTCTGTGTGGACAGAAATAACCGGAGTTTTAGGTTTCACGTCACTGTCTGCGACAAAAATGCTGACGGCCCATGTGCAACCTGTGTTTACGCTACAACATGGATGCCCTCAGAGCTGTGGTTTCACGTCGCTGTCTGCTGAGAAAACTTTGGGGTGGCACACCAAATTGATCCTTGTAATAACTCTGGGAGAGTTTAGCCTGTGGCGATGCATTGCATGCGACCTGTGTTTACGCTACAACTTGGATGCCCTCAGAGCTGTGCTTGTGTTAAGGCCACCCCATGGAGGCGTCACTGATTCTACCTCATCGGTCCACACACGCGAGCTAGGCGCCATGTTTCATGTTTTGTTGAAGTTGAGCAGGAAGACAAAATGGATAGGATTCAGGTGAACTACTGCCACCTACAGCTCTGGATGCCTATGAATGTGCTTAACAATGCACTTACGAGGTTACCTGTGGATGGAATTTTTTCTAAAAACGAGGTGGTGTGGACGCTATTTTTTGGGAATGCGGATAATCGTTTTTAAAAAACACCCAGCTACGTGTGGACAAGGCGTCAGTCAAGAAAGCTGATGAATGTCCTAAACTCTCTCTTGTAAATTTTTATGATAAACGTTGAAGCAGAACAACTTACCAGCACACAGACAGGAAATCAGTGCCCATTAGAGCGTGATCCGTCACCTTGATTTGCGTCTGCTGTCTGTTCTTTGTCTAACATGTGTTTCCTTTGCTTCTCTTCTCTTGGGCTCCTCTTGTCTTTTGCTCTCTGGCATTTCCCTAATGTGAGTTCACACATTCAACCCTTTTAGGGCACACAAGCAACAGAAGTGCAGATGACAGCAAAGGCCATTTTTATTTTTATGGCTCCACCGGGGTTAGTCATTGCAACAGGCACGTGTGTTTATATTTGTTTGTCTTAGTTCATTAGGATGATGGTTGGAGTTACATAATTAGGTTTGATCAGTGCAGTGTTCTAATAATGATTGCAGCAAATGCTTGTGTGTGTGTGCTGTCTTTAGAGGGCTGCACTGTGACACTGCGTGACTCCGTTTTTGTCCCCAGAGAAATTGGCTGTGTCAAAGGAAGAATTATTACTTTGTTACTGCGAGCTGCTTTGCTATCTCTAGCTGAGTGTGTTCATGTGTACGTGTTCAGATGTGGCTACATGGACCCATTGCATCCACGAACAAACATAGCACATTATTTATGTATGTTCGTGCGTTTGTGCAGCACAGATGTGTGAACTCAGTATGACTCCTGGAGTCATGCACGGTAATTGTTATAAAACAGTTTCCTTCCTGTTTTGCAGACACTGCATGAAGATTTTCCGTGTTTTATGATTGCTGGCATTTTTGTTTTTGCCCTTTCTTCAGTATGTAAATGTGAACGGCGCAACATCACACTGTTGTGCTTCATGTCACCTCCAGCTGTGCTCTCTGTAGGCATGGTAGCTATTTAAAGTGACAAGCTCCCAGCATGAGGCTGGTTTTGCTGTGGCTCTCTCTCCTCTTTTCCTGTTGCTGCTTGATAAATGGTGTAGACCCAAACCAAGACGGCCACTACCATTTTAAGTGAGGGCGCAAAGTATGAAGGCTGCAGCATGACACACCCTAAACCAAGAAACACACACACACACACGCACTGTTGCAGCTGTGAATCGGAGTATTCATTAGTCTAGGATAAAACACACAGAGGGATAATCCTTTAGCTATATGGCCCTATAGCAACAAACACAAATAGATGGTTGAGCATTCTTTATAATTCTATTAAATCACAGAACAAGGCTAGTTACTGGTTTTTATTTTCAGTAGAAAAAAAAACATAATTTAATTATTCAACCAGCTTTACCTGGTAATTTTAGGAGCTATGTGTATAAAGTGCAAAAAATGAATGAATACAAAACTAAATAGAAACCTATATCTGCTGTTATGTCAGAAAAAGTCACTGCATGTCTTAGAGGAAAATTCAAAGTACGGTTTTTCACTGACTGAACTGAATCTTAAACCGAATCCTTTAGCCAAAGCACACTTTTGATGACTCCACTTAAAATAGTGCAGAAAACAAGTTTAGTCAAGTTAAATGCATTTAGAATATCATATTGTCAATGAAGACAAACAGGACAAAAATAATTCCCACATCAGAGTAGTGTTTAGCTCAGTGTTTCCTCTGTTAAACATTTTAGGTAAGCAAGTATGGCTTTATTTACGTAGCACCTTTCAAGGTGCTAAATAAGCTTTGCAACCAAGCAAAATTACCAAAAGGTGCAAAACAAAACAAATCTGTAACAAAAGCAAGTGCAAGAAAGAGTTTCTAGCAGTCTACAAATTGCAAGCTCAAAAGAAGGGAGTTCTAGAGTCTAAAGCCCTTTTTATAAGACACACCATTCCGGCAAATCAGTGTAATATTACGTGATGCCGCCATGGCGCATTCATAAGACAAACGTTGCTGGAATTTTGCGGCATTCGTGCCGCCTAGCTTAATAGTAATATTGCTGTATTATTCCAGCTTCGGCGGTCTTACAAATGCACATTAAGCTTTGGTGCAAGAGGGTGGTGTCATGACCAGGTGATGAATTAATGTCGAGCTCCGGCCGGGAACTATATTGAAAATGAAAGTAAACACGGGCATAAGTTTCGTTTTGTAAACAGACTCAGCTGAGATGATAAACTGGAACAATACAGCGCTCCGGGAGCTTCTCTCCGTTAGAGCTGCAGCTCAGATCATCTGACAGTTCACAGGGACTGTGGAGGACAGACACCTGTAGGAGCTGCATGTGAAAAAAACTTAACAAGCGTGGCTTTGATCGCGATAAAAAGCAAGTGATGTCCAAGATAAACAGAAGTCCACGACAGTGCAGAGACCGCCCCCATACCTCCTTTATCCTGCCATTGCGTAATCTTTTATTAAACGGACATGATTGCGTGACATTACCACCACGGTCTGAGCTCTTATAAACGACCCAAAGCTCCCTGATGCCGCCTCAGCATTGCGGCAAATTGGCAGCCTTGTTTTATAAAAAGGACTTAAGGCAGGGGTTCCCAAATTGAGGGTCGGGACCCCCAAGGGGGTCCCCAGAAGATTGCAGGGGTTCCCCACAATTTTGTCTTTGCTGAGGTTGTGAGGTTAGCAAAATTTTATTTGTAAAATTGACATTTATAAAATCCCAATAACATACCCTATAATCGGAACTCCATATAAAAGTTATAACTCTGTATGTCTGTATAAAGTTTGTAAATGATCACATTTAATGTGTTTTTGTGTGTAGGAGTGGGGTTTGGAGATCCTCAAAGAAAAAAAATTGGGAATCCCTGGTCTAAGGGACACTGTTGCACATATTTTCCTCTTTATTCTCCACCTTGTAGGCCATGGCTTCACATAATCAGGGACCTGCTGGGGCAAAATGAGTATGGGGTGTGTAAATACAAATGCACTACATAGAATCAGATTAGCCTTGTAGCCAGATTAAATTTAAAAATTCATAAGACTGTGTGTGATTTAAGCTGCTTACTGATGATGTCAACAGTCTCAGTGAGATGGTTAACTTTGTTAGGTATTGACCTCCAGTGACAGATGAAGGTGCAGAATGGAAAGAAAAACATGAAATGTTGTGAAGGCTGTGTGTGATATTCAGCCTGGAATAAAATGCTGTCATTATTTACCACAAAGCTTCATTCCAACCAGCAGTTAGGTTTCCAGACACCATTGTACATGCTCTGTTACATAGAACAACCTTTGATAGATTTCTCAGTAATATTTTTTATTTTCTTGTGATCACAAAAAACAGTGCTAATTGTTAATTGCAAATGTTACCAGTTTTGTGTGAGTCATTAAAGAATTTTAATTTTAATGTTTTTTTTAAAGTAATGTGGATCATTTTTGTTGGAAATGCATAAAACACATCCCATTGAAAAGAATTAGCATTCCAACTAAAGCATTTTGTAAATTAATGCCACTGCAGTAAAGGTGACATATTTACTTCTAAGTGTTCTGTTTATAACTATAATCAAATAGTCAAGCAAAGTATGAAAAAACAGCTTTTAATATGTTGTGATATTAGGACATACTTCATCAGCATAAGCTCTGGGGCTCATCAGGGCCGTGTGCTCAGTCCATTGTAATTTTCTTTGCTGTTACCAAATTTATAATATATTGTGAGATCACGTATGTAGCAATGCTTCAGCAATTGGTGAGCTAGTTTGTGAACAACCTGACCTCTAATGTCAACAAAACCCAAAGAGGATTATTCACTCATTCCACTTGCTAAGCATCGGTCACCTCTTGTGGTTAGCAGAATATTTGAGACCCCACATCTCTCTTGTAGTGTCAACACCATTCATATGACTAGATACCCCTAGAGGTTGCATTTCCTCAGAACCACCTTTTACTTGAGCGCAAGCGTCAAGTAAACCTGCCTCTTTGCAGCAGTGTGTCTGACAGGGAATCTTTACAACAAGGTGAGAAGGGCTGAGGGAGTCATCTTGGTCTCACTCCCCTCCTATGACAGCATTCTCAGGAAGACATTTATGAGGAAAGTCATCTGTGTTTGAAGAGATCATTCTTAACCTCCTAATTTCTGTCTAACCCCTACCTCTAAACAACTCACAGCTACTCTTGATGAACATAACATCTATGATAGTTTCCAGTCAGGTTTCTGTAGAGCTCATTCTACTGAAACAGCTCTACTTAGGGTATTTAATGACCTTCTGACTCACAGTGATGCAGAGGACTGTTCTGTTCTGGTTCTGCTGGACCTGACTGCAGCCTTTGACACTGTTGAGCATCACCTGCTACTGGACAGGCTGAGAGACTGGGCTATCAGGAGCTGCTCTGGAGTGGTTCTCCTCTTATCTGTCTGAGCGTTCCTTCTCTGTGGCCATCTCCAAGTTTCAGTCTTCCTCCACCTCCCTCGCCCATGGTGTCCCACAAGGTTCTGTGCTGGGACCTCTACTGTTTCTCCTTTATCTGCTCCCTCTCCAGGACTTGCTGATTTACTAGTCAAACATAGCTGCATTCTTGTTTTTATTTCTTTTTTAATACAAAGTGAGAGTGGATGTATATTATCTCACAAAGGGAGCCTCTGGGAAAATATGAATGTATAAAAAGAAAGGAAGTGAGAATTTAGGGGAATGAGACACTGAATCTAAATAATACAATTGGAAAATACAGAAAAATAAAACGTGCTTTAATTTGCCCCAAACCTCACTTGATTTTGCTAATTAGTTTCTTTCCTGCTTGTTTTTTATTTTGCTTGTGAAAAGCCTTGTGATTTTTATCTTGAAGGTGGTATACAAATAAACTTTATTTGCCTTTTAATTAATAAAGACAAGAAACAAGTGTAAACACTGCACACTTGACTGTTTTGTCTTATAACATCCAGGGAACAGACATTGAGATAGACTCTTACCTGGGTGTTCACATGAAAAACAAACTGGGCTGGAGGCATAACACTGACACTTTTCAGGAAGGGTCAGAGCAGACTACCTACTGAGGAGACTGACATCTTTTTGAGTGCAGGGTGGACTTTGATTCTGTCAGCATCAACATCTTTATGGTGTGGTTTGTTGGGGGAGCAGCTTATCTGTGGTTGAGAGACAGAGAAGACCTGCTCAGTCCTAGGATGTCCACGCGATTCAGTGCAGGAGGTGAGAAACAGAAAGACTCTAGCAAAAATACCATCCCTGTTAGACAATGTCTCCCACCCCATGCATGAAGCTGTTGTTGAGCTCCTTCAGTGACAGACTGCTGCATCCTAGGTGCATGAAGGAACGTTATCACAGGTTCCTCCTCCCAGCAGCTGTTAGAATTTACAACCACCACCGCTCCCAACAAACCCAGTAAATAACCTCTTTTGCATTCCTTCATCTCTGCTGTTTCTGTGATTTGCACATTTTTCTGTTGTCATTCTACCTGCAGCAACTCATTATTGCATTTGCAGTTTTCCATTCCCTGTAAAGCATTCTTTTTTATTCACACAATATTTTTACATATTTTTTTATTTCTAAAAATGTGTATATTCAGCATTTTTTATTATTCATTTTTGAGTATTTAAAATATTTGAAGAATTTCTGTGTTGTGTTTTCTTGTTTTTTTCTATTTATTTCTTATTTTTTACTTTTTGCTCCCATACTGAATGTAATGTCTGTGACACCAAAATCTCCCCACTGACTGACAATAAAGGGATTTTCTATTATAAGTTTTTATTTATACATTAGATGACAGCTATGCTGCTGGATTATCTTTACAGAAACTGAACACAGATCATCTAACTAACTTACAGCATGTCTGCCTTTGTAAATGTGAGGCAGACCTCCCAGGAACACTTGTAAATATCGTTTTTGTCTCCTTTGCGATCCCCCCTGAGGAAAGCCCATTGTTCCTGATAACCTCTTTCTCAAAGACACAGTTTTCATACTTTGAATTTGTTGCCACTTTCCCCTCTGCTTTAATAAATCTTTAACTTTTTGAGAGTGCTTTGTTTCTTTTATTTGGTCATTTAATAGAACTTTTGCATTTTTGCTGCCAGGCAGTAAGCTCATCACAATTCTTATGATTGCTTTTTTTTTTTTTTTGTAACTTGGCAGTCACATTTTTGTAAGGATTTTTTTCTCATCTCAATGAAATGTTTCAGAATAGTTTTTGTTATCACCTCTCTCCTGATAGCTACTTATTTGTTTTCAAAAGCCTTCTCCCTCTTTCAGACATTATCGTTCCCATTTTTTTCACTATCTGCTTTTATAGAGGAAGTTGATTCAAACCTTTTTTTCATTGGAATAAATATGATGAATACAATTTCACATCATCTGTATGATTTTACTTTAAATTCTCCTAACAATACTCTCTCCTTTGTATTTTTCCCACAGTCTCACGTTAAATAGAATTAAAAGCTGAATCTTTGTGTCATTTTCTTTATTTCTTTAATAAGCCCAGATTTTTGTGAGCTTTAGAACGCTGTTGTGCATGAGTGCCTCTTCATTCGGTGTATTTTTGTGATTGCTTCGGCATAATTGCCTTAAACTTCAGCAGTCCTTGGTCCTTCGTGCTTCTTGTAGCATCTAGAATACCCGAGAGAGTACTCCTAGCTGTGCACTGCAGCCTCTTTTTGTGTCCCTTTCCAGTTTGCACTCTCGTTATTTTCCACCATTTTCACTCTTGAATCCTGTTGGATTTTGGTCATTCTAGCCGTCACATATTTCAGTGATTAGACAAGATCTGGTTTTTATGTGACATCATTTCTGAGTTGTTATTGAGGGCTAAGGAAAGTCCCTGCAGTTTAAGGTGTTTCGCTCATTTAACTTGACCATTTCCTTGTATTTACATCTGGAGACAGCGGCTGTCTAAAAATAGCAGAGTGGGAGTGACCATCAGATTACTAAAGCCTCAGGAGAAGAGAGTCAAATTTAAAAAACTCCTAATTAGGAGGGTAAAACATATACCTACTGTCAATTTTCATCCTGTTTGCTGGTTCACAGATTTATGTGCTTTTTTCATTCCATCCATCCATCCATCCATTTTCTCCCGCTTATCCGGAGTCGGGTCGCGGGGGCAGCAGCCTAAGGAGGGTAGCCCAGACCTCCCTCTCCCCAGCCACTTGGGCCAGCTCCTCCGGGGGAATCCCAGGGTGTTCCCTGGCCAGCCGAGAGACATAATCTCTCCAGCGTGTCCTGAGTCTTCCTTTGGGTCTCCTCTCAGTTGGACGTGCCCGGAAAACCTCACCAGGAAGGCGTCCAGGAGGCATCCTAACCAGATGCCTGAGCCACCTCAACTGGCTCCTCTCGATGTAGAGGAGCAGCAAATCTACTCTGAGCCCCTCCCGGATGACCGAGCTTCTCACCCTATCTCTAAGGGAGAGCCCAGACACCCTGCAGAGAAAACTCATTTCGGCCGCTTGTATCCGCGATCTCCTTCTTTCGGTCACTACCCAAAGCTCGTGACCATAGGTGAGGGTAGGAACGTAGATCGACCAGTAAATCTAGAGCTTCTGGCTCAGCTCTCTCTTCATCACGACAGACCGGTACAACACCCGCATCACTGCAGACGCAGCACCAATCCACCTCGTGAACAAGACCCCGAGATACTTGAACTCCTCCACTAGGGGCAGGACCTCGTCCCTGACCTGGAGAAGGCATTCTACCCTTTTCCCACTCAGGACCATGGTCTCGGAATTAGAGGAGCTGATTCTCATCCCGGCTGCTGCACATTTGGCTGTGAACAGCTCCAGTCATGAATGAATTAATAGAAAGAAAATTTAAATTGTACCTAGGTGAAGTTTGGGTGTTATGAAGTGGATTTCAATTAATTATTTTACATGTTACAGATATTTTTTAGAACAGTCTAGAGAAATGGAGTTTTAACATTTGTTTCATTATAATATTTACTTTGAATTGAATAGTTATGTGTGGTTATTTGCTGGTGAAAACATCCCTAGGTTGCAGCAGAATTGCTACAGATAGCAGCTCCTGCACTCAAAAACAACCACAGTGTAAATGATGATATGAGGCAAATATGTTTAAAAAAATCTGCATTTGCATGAGCTGTTATGACATTTTGGAGATTTAAGCTGTTTAAAGCAGCAGCAATCCACTTTGGTCTAGTTGTGTTTGACAGTATTTTTTTTAACTGTCACACCTAAAACAACAACAACAAACTGAAAAGCAGTTTCCCCAGACGTTGCCCACAGTTATTCAGATGGGTTTTACTATTGCAGCCTACTGAGCAAATACAACTTGCATCCTTTCTCCTCCTCTCCTTCCACTCAGGAGGTCATATGCAGTAAGTCAATGAACTTGAAATGACAAGAACTTATTTCTTCTGTTCAGCTGTAACACTAAGCATTTCATTTGGGCCCACTCATCATCTTGTTATTTGCCATCTCTCAGTTTCTCTTTTGCAATTTTCATCTCGTCATCCTTCCCTGCAGAGGCTTCTCTCATAAATATTTTACATCTTTCAAATGAACCCTGCCAACCCAAGCTCGCTGCATGGCTGACTGACTCATCTCTTTAAAGCATATAATGTGTTTATGTATGATATGTGTTTGGGCTTCTGTGTGTGCGTGCATTTAAATCAGGAGAATAATAGCTCGTATGCATGAGTTTCTGGCCACATTACCTCACAATTCAGTTTTTGCTAGCTCATTTTGAAATGTGCGCACCGAAAACACGTTTTATATAATGATTTAATCTTTTCATTCACTGGAAAATGAGAAAAATTACAAGTTATTCACAGAAGTCTGTGAAGGGCGGCATGCAACAATTATGCAACGTAAGTTATAAGTGGAAATAATATTAGAAAATAAATGACTTCTTTTTAAATGGCAACATTCAATCACATTTTGTGATTTAGATTTTCAATAGAAAGTTAGAGATGTTGAAATTATCTTTCTAATAATGAAAAATATATGACAGCTCCATATTCTGGCTGCAACTTCTCAAAAAAATATAGCAAAATTTAGTGCAAATAATTCTGAATTGAACCCTTTTTGCAGGAATTTTTATACATGGTCAGGTCACATGAGTCACAGTCAAACTATAAACAAATTGCAACACTCACAATGAGATATGTTCCTAACATGCACTATTCTGCCCTCACTAGGCGGTGAAGCTGGGTTCTAGCTTGTCAGCTAGCTTGACAGTTCCACAATAAACATCCAGGAGTCAGCAGGAACGTTTTAGATGTTTACATTAAAAAGCACTGCAACACAGAAAAAATAACACTACATTTGTGATGTAATTATGTCTTTTATATTAAGAAACATTTAATAATGAACTTTCATGTACTTATTATAAAGATATAATGAAACATTCACAAAGTTTTCTTAGAAGAATCTAGCGGTTAGCTTGATCCTAACATTATACAGTAAATCCCATAGACGGGCTAACGTGTTAGCATGGCGGCCATTTTTAGCACAATAAAAAAGTCCTCACAGAAGATTCTCAACTGTTACGTAAAACTAAAATAAATACACTTAACGGAACAAACAGATAGGACTTACAGGCATGTGCTCTTTCAGGCTCAGCAAGAAAAGATGAACAAATATGTAGAAAATAGGACATTTATCTTCATTTGAGAGGAACTACGGCAAGCCTGCCAGTACAAAACACGCAGAGCTAAACTTACACATCTGCCTTAAAGGGGCAGCACATGCACATGTCTTGTTCTCAATGTTTTACTGTTTTATTTTTCAATTTGGTTGCCAATCCCTCCCAGAGTCTTCTGCTCTTTGTGACTCACAGAAACTAAATTTAGAATTTGGGTTCAAGTTGCCCCCAACTGCTCTTTGACTATTCTGGAAGAAAAAACAACGATCATGCAGAGTTGTTCCATTCCAGCATCTTCAGAAGAACTTTGAACATTTCATGTCATCGTCACCGTGAGACACAAGTTTAAGGTTATTCAATTAACGTTTGATTTTTCCTCACCTTTTTCCAAATTTGTGTACACACACACACAAAAAAGTATTTAGTCAACCACCAACTGTGCAAGTTCTCCCACTTAATAAGATGAGAGAGGCCTGTAATTTTCATAATAGGTCTACCTCAACTATGAGACAAAATGGAAAAATAAGTACAGAAAAATCACACTGTCTGAGTTTTAAAGACTTTATTTGCAAATTACGGTGAAAAATAATTATTTGGTCAGTAAAGAAATTCCATCTCAATACTTTGACCTCTGTCATTGCCAACAAAGGGTCTATAACAAACGTTTTCTGTAAGTCTTAACAAGGTTTTCACAGACTGTTTCTGGTATTTTGGCCCGTTCCTCCATGCAGATCTCTAGAGCAGTGATGTTTTTGGGGCTGCCGCTGGGCAACACGGACTTTCAACTCCCTTCAAAGATCTTCTATGGGGTTGAGCTCTGGAAACTGGCTAGGCCACTCCAGGACCTTGAAATGCTTCTTATGAAGCCACTCCTTCGTTACCCGGGCGGTGTGTTTGGGATTACTCTCATGCTGAAAGACCCAGACATGTTTCATCTTCATTTGCCTTGCTGATGGAAGGAGGTTTTCACTCAAACTCTTACGATACAGGCCCCGTTAATTCTTTCCTTTACACGGATCAGTCGTCCTGGTCTCTTTGCAGAAAAAGCCCCAAAGCCTGATGTTTCCACACCCATGCTTTACAGCAGGTATGGTATTCTTTCTCCTCCAAGCAAGACGAGTAAAGGTTTTACCAAAAAGTTCTATTTTGGTTTCATCTGACCATTCTCCCAATTCTCTTCTGGATCATCCAAATGCACTCTAGCAAACCTCAGATGGGGCTGCACATGTACTGGCTTAAGCAGGGGGACACGTCTGGCACTGCAGGATGTGAGTCTCTGGTGGCGTAGGTCCCCCCGTGTAGTTCAGGGAATTTTGTTCACTGTTCTTGTGACCATTTTGACCCCACGGGGTGAGATCTTGCGTGGAGCCCTGATCGAGGGAGATTATCAGTGGTCTTGTATGACTTCCACTTTCTAATAATTACTCCCACAGTTGATTTCTTCACACCAACAAGCTGCTTACATATTACAGATTCAGTCTTCCCAGCCTGGTGCAGGTCTACAATTTAGTTTCTGGTGTCCTTTGACAACTCTTTGGTCTTGGCCATAGTGGAGTTTGGAGTGTGACTGTTTGAGGTTGTGGACAGGTGTCTTTTATACTGATGACGAGTTCCAACAGGTGCCATTAATACAGGTAACGAGTGGAGGACAGAGGAGCCTCTTACAGAAGAAGTCACAGGTCTGTGAGACAGAAATATTGCTTGTTTGTAGGACACCAAATACTTACTTTCCACCATAATTTGCTCGTAAATTCTTCAAAAATCAGATAATGTGATTTTCTGGATTTTAATTTATTTTTTTGCTTTTTTGCCATCTTTGCTTTCCACATGGTAAAAGTTGAAACTGTTAATTTACTATGTAGTTCAGTATATAGTTCTGCAAGAATTCCTGACTCAGGATCAGGTCATATTTTGCACATCTTGGAAAGCTAGCATGTGAAAATATCTTACACCATCTTAACCCAGTCATAATAATGGTGATTGTATCCTCTGTGCCATGTCAATGATAGTTTTATGCCATTTGTCTTTATTTCACATTTAAGTGTGTTGATGAACCCAGATCTGATTAAAGAAATAAAATCCTCCTTTTTAAATCTTTTATGTTGTTGCTGCCATCTCCTTTACTTCCACTCTTCTTTTTATTCTACTCAACCTCACATAAGTTTGGCTTCTTGCCATAAAAATAAAATAATGAAACAAATCAGGCTACCTATTGTCTGACGTGTTAATAATTGTTTTATGAATATCTACAGAATGTCTAGTTTAGAAGCAGCATCGGTGATTTAAATTAAACACACTGCACTAGTTTTTCACCAGCCCAGCAGGCTTAGTAGGGCCAGGGCATCACTCAGTCAAATTGAATCACAAATCCTTTTGGCCAGAAAAGAACTGTGGCTCAGGATGAATGGCTCTGGTCTTTCATGTGATGTGTGCTGATGAATGGCTTGGGCCAGGCTGACTGAATGGACTCAACTGAGGTAAGCAGAAACTGAAGATGTTTCCAAGGTTGTGAAGGATTTTCCTAGTACAGATTTTCCTTAAACTTAAATCTGCATGATGCGTTTTTTCTAACTTTTTTGTAGTTTGCTTTTATTTGTGAACCCATATTCTTGAAGTGAATTTAGTTATGTTCATCAAAAATATGCTGGTGTATAAACCCTTGATGCCGTCTCTCATTCCATCCCTTTTTCTGGCTCCTGGTGTTTGAGATACACGTTTTAAATGAAGACGTCTTTCAGTCTTATTTCGCCTCTCTTCTCCCCAAAGGCCTCTCTTCCTCAGCCCAGCTTTGCCCACCTACTTTCAGCCTTTCTTCATCTCTATTGCATTGGCTGTCTTGATTAGGTGCAGTTGTTATGCTTCCGCTGAAGTCTTTTTCCCCTTCTTTGTTATATTAATTAGCTGGCTGTTTTCCTAAGGCCCTGGCTCTTTTGAATTTGCGTGACGTCAGTAGCTGTTGTTCAGGCCTTGGACACGTAGGTGATTCTGATGTGTCCTTGGGCTGCTTCGCCTGAGTTCATTTAGCTAACATGTAAATTGGAAGGATTAGTGTGTGTGTGTTTATACATGAGTATGCGTGTATTTATTTATGTGAGCATTAGTGAAATGCATGTGTGAATTATAAATGAATCAAAAAATACTTTCCCAAGTATTTCACTTACTTAAAGACCAAGTTCACTGAGAACCTAATTTTTACTTGTTATTTTTAAAATATGATCAGTCACTCTGATTTTAACGTGCAGGCTGAACGTGGAAATAGTCTTCTACCCCTATTTCCTGCATAGTGCGTTCCAGTTGTCCTCGGAACTCGTTTTTCCAAGATAAGTTAACCGGAAATGACGCAATGAACTCGGAATTCCGAGCTGCGAGCTCGTTTGTTTCAGAGGACCCCGAGATCACCATTTTAAAGATGGCCGCGCCCAGTGTTGTTGTAGTCTTTGTTTTCATCATTTATATGTTCTGCTTTCTTTCTTTTTGCTATTTAACAGCACCGAGTTGTTGTTTATTCTTGTTATCAATAGTTACGTTGCTGAAAACGTCAGCATTGCCACCGAAATTGACCGGTGTTAATGGTTTTTTAACTGTTCCTGGTGTTTACATTTTGACGTTTGATTTTTAAAGTTTTTTCGGGTTTTATGTGGCAACTGCCGATTGTTGTGTGTGACACTATCTATGCATTTCCTGCATTCCTCCTCGAGGGACTTTAGGTGCAGAGAATACTTTTTTATTTTTTTATTAGTTATTAGTTCTTTGTACTCATACAGAGTAACAACACACGCAGCTTTACTGGCGGCGTTCATTTTTTTCCGAGTTGGAATCTGGAACGCAAAACTAGCTCGTTACGTCATTTCCTGGTCGGATATTCCGAGTTCCGAGGACAACTGGAACGCACCATCAGCCTCTGATACAAAATAGACAGGGAAACTACTGGATTAGAAAAGCCAGTCAGATTGTCAAATTAGCATTCATGGATTCACCCATCTTCGCTCGCAATTGGGAAATCTGTTTTCGGTTTAGGAAACAGCAGAGAACGTCTCGACTAATAGAAGCTAACCGTTAGCATTAGCAACTCAAAAACATGGCAGCATTCCTTCAGGCTTGTGTTATTTGTGGAGATAAAACATCAAAGTTGCAGAGCAGAGTCAAACCTAATTTATATTTCTCTGTCTGCATCAGTATGGCGATACCCCAGAAAAGCGCTACGCCCTCTGCTGTTCTGGAGGAGAATTGCTTAATAAACATTGACACACCAATGGAGAAGTATTAAAGGAAAATGTCTCCGTCAATATGTGTGCCTGTGAGCACAAACCTGCTGACGGAGAAATATAAATCAGGCTTCAATGGTAGAGTTGTGTTGCTGTTAGCCAATCAGAAGCGAGATATCCGAATATCAGGAAATAAGAGTCCAAATCCTGCCGTATTCAGTCCAACTCTGATCGGGTTCACGTCTAGTTCCTGAACCAGGCGCGCCGGAGCTTTTTTTCCCACAGAGATAGACTAACAAGGCATTCATTTATTTATACTAGAGACCACTGCAAATGTGTTGAAAAAAATGAGTGAACTTGGTCTTTAAATATTTTTAAAGAGTCTAAATCTAAGGCTGCAGTTAAAAAAAGAAGATTTTTGTTGGACATATTTGCTTTTAGACCATTAGTTACCTCATCTGAACCACTCTGAAGCAGAAATGTAAGCCCACAGGCTACCGAGGCAGTCAGACCAAAGCTGAGTGAGCTGTGACACTGAATGAATGGGATCTTATAAAAGCTGGCATTGCCTGTGTTTATCCACAGTTAGCTGGGCAAGATCAGCAGTAAAGGATAAAATGACCACAGAATGTGACGATGAACCGTGACACGTTTAACAACCTCTCCTTATGGCTTTTCGTTTGGTTCAGCATAAAATAACAGGATGTGCATATTGTTGAACAACTCTGTTTCAAAGATTACAACACATCAGTGGGCTGTATGCCTTTTCTGCCCCCTTAGACCTTAGCTGTAAACAATGGTGCAAACATTCCATATTATATTGGTTTTAGTCTCAACAGTTCTCATGTCAATGTTTATTTGGATCTCTTTGCAGCACAATCCAACAAACCTAAGCCAGTATCTGGGCTGTGACTCTTGATGGAGACAAGAGTGCAAGAAAAATCTATTAGAATAACACTGAAATGGTACTTAAGGCACTTTTTCCACGTGTTGAAACTGCAATTTCTTTGCAACATTTGTGTGCATATTGTGCAATTAAATTTCTATAAGCAAAATAGTCTCAAAGTGAATAAATAATTAATGTATTTACAATTTGGTGCATTTGTCATTCACCCAGTAGCAGATTGTCCTCTTTTGTCTGTGTGTGGTCCCAATTTATTTTTTTTAGACAGGTCACCAACCCGTCCTGAAGTTGTTGAAATTAACTCATTCACTGCCATTGACGACTTTAGTTGTCAATTGCATTTTTTTACGGAGTGGGCGTCGGAACGAGCCCCCGCACCGTGAGAATAAACATCACATGTCTAAAGCTGATCTTCCGTGTATGTCATACATCACATGATCAGGAAGCAGAAAATCAATGAATTAGGAGATCGTTTTGGGACTCTACTGTGAAAAAAAGCATTTCGCCAACCGGAAATGCTTCTGCAGCTCACGCTTCGACAACAGATTGTGAAAGAACAGATAAAGCTACAAACACGGTGATTCTTCTTGATGTAAGAAGTGAGTCTACTCTTTCTTTTGGTAGTTTTGGCGTTTATATGATCATAGAGCACAATGTTCTGTGACTCTTCAAAAAACAGTAAAAACGCTCAAAAACGCTGGCAGTCGGGGGCTTTCTGATCAGAAAACGGCTGGCAGTGAATGAGTTAAGAAGGGTTTCAGATGCCCGCAGTGGCTTTGTGACTGTCTTGAAGGAAGATTAGTTCTGAATATGTTCAAAACTCCATTGAGCCAAGAACTCGGCCATGCAACTTAAAGACAGTGTGTAAAAACATTTGACTCTTTAGCGCCACGCAGTTCAGAGTAGGTATTGCATCTACGGTAGCCCACACGCATCAAAAAGGCAATGTGTAATTGTGGCATTGCATTCACGGCTGCAGGGGAGAGAGAGACACTGTAGCATTGACAGCTACTTCAGGGGCCACAGACAGAAAACACCAGGTTTCAACCGTCTGCACCATTTATTTACCGTTTCTGCTGCTTCCTGCAGACAGCATCTCTCTCAGTAAATAGAGAGCACTCTTTCGGTGTCCTTTGAGTACATGTAGTACATGTATTTCCAGGCTTGATAAGTCGTTTGCAACAGCTGCTTCTTCTTGCTCCACTGCTGCCACTTCTACTGTGTCTTCCGCTGCTGCAGTGTCACCCGTCTCCCACTCCCCCATGACCGTGCGTGCACCGCCACAGTCATCTTCGTCTTCCAACTTTCAATCGAGCGATCACATGTAGTTAGAGCAAGCCAAGCAACCCGAGGGGAAGGAACAGAATTTCCTCCGCCACGGAGAGAAACGGTGCCATTCTCCACACAACGTTTGAGGGAGAAGGAGAACTTTGATGCAAAAGAGCAAACGCGAAACTCAGAGCATTAATTATATCTTGTATGTCTCTAAACAGCTACGGTATTTCAATATGGCGCATGACTATGGAGGGTCGACCACAGTTTATGTAGATAAAAATGTAAAATTTCAAGCTAATTGTAATATTTAGAATAGCTGTTGGTGAGAAAAAAGACACGTTTGTGAACAGAAACACAGAATTTGATCGTAAACAAGTAAAAACATTACATACTGTTCCCTCAATGAAGACAAAATGAATAGACTACACCAAAGTCAAACCCAATCACTCTAAATCTAAAACACCTCCATCCATCTTCTTTGGAGATAAGGGTAAAAGCTTTTGGTCCAACAGTTGCCCTTCAGCAAGACAGAGATAACTGTTCTGTCAGGTCAGAGGTTTGCTTCTGTTGTTGTTGAGGGAGTCTCCGTCCTGGATAAGTTTCAGCAGCTCATGTTAATGCATTTTGTTTTTATGAAGCCTAATTAAATGTGTTCACCTGTATCAGGTCTGAGATAACCCAAAATAACACCATATTCATTCACACTAAATAATAAAGATGGGACGTGTTTGGTACGTGCGCTTCAGGGAACTGTTGAAGCTTTTCCTGCATATCTCTGCTCATTGACACTAATTGAAAAGCTTTTGCTATTGCTGCTCTCAAGCCTTTTCATCTCATTTACCACAACAGCAGGTAAAAGCAAAATAATAATTATAGTTTATTCAGAAAAGATTTTTACCATAACCATACCTTCTGCATCGAGGTCTTTACGGCTGTCAAAAATATTATATGATGCAAAAGCTCTGCTTTGTTACCCTTTTCTGTCAAGATGTTCCTCTGATATTTCACGATAGTTCTCTAACCTCTGATTTGATATATTGTTACCTTTTTCCAAAAGCACTTTGCTCTCTCCCTCTCACAGGTTGTGACTTTGAAAAAGACATGGAAAGTTATTCTGTGTGGCGGCCAAACGGCTCTTTTGTACCTAAATGTCATGCAGCGGCTTTTAGAAATGACAGGTTCAACTGTTTGATCTTCCCACACCCACACCCCTCATTTTCTGAAAATCGTATGAGGTCCATTCTCTCCTGGGAACGTTGCGCCTAATGCATCGTCACGCTGCTTTAAATACTCCTTTTCATTGGCCGTACTAACATTTTTATTGTTGGGTGNCTTTGTGTCATCACACAGAAGTGCCCAACACATTCCTGTGGTCATTGGTTGATTTAACTTTAGCCCCGCCCCCTCAGAGATTTTTGGCCCTGAGCAACACATGCATGGTGCAATTCACACCAAAATGCACACAAATGATTGTTGTCAACCTACAAATTGCTCAATGGGATTTTTAATGCAATTTGGGACAGCGCCCCCTAGATACAATAAAACTTTAATAACTTCAACAAAAAAACTCTAAACTGTACCAAACTTGGTGGGAGTCATCACACCACTGCACCAAACATATTTATGTGGTTGTTGGTTCAAATCCATTTAGCTCCGCCCCCTTTCAGCCATTTGCCTCTAGATAACACACGGAACATCTGATTGATGCCAAACTAACACAAAACCATCTTTGTCAACCTAAGATTACCTCAATGGGATTTTAATGTTATCGCCCACAGCGCCCCCTAGATAACTTCAAACTTTAATAACTTCGAAAAACAAAATCACAACTGTATCAAACTTCACTTGTGTCATCATTTGACTGCACCAAACATATTTATGTGGTTGTTGGTTCAAATCCATTTAGCTCCGCCCCTTTTCAGACATTTGCCTCTAGATAACACATGCAACATCTGATTGATGCCAAACTAACACAAAACCATCTTTGTCAACATATGATGGTATTTTCATGTCATCAACCTCAGCACCCCTTAGATAAGTTCAACCTTTATTAACTTTTAAGAACATCATCAGAATTGCATGAAACTTGGTTTGGGTCATCACACCACTGCACCAAACACATTTATGTGGTTGTTGGTTCAACTCCTTTTAGCTCCGACCCTTGAAGCTGTTTGCTTCTAGAAGACGCACGCAACATCTGATTGATGCCAAACTAACACAAAACACTGGTTAACTCATTAGTGTGGTAAATTTAGAGCATCCCCTAGTGGTGACATGCATACTTTTTTGCCAGGCACAGAGGACATGCTGAGCTGGGGTGAGGTGCGGATGAAGTGGCGGCTTGCAGTTTCCGGGGTCGCGGGGGTTGAGGTTTCTGTGCAGTGGCGGTGCTCAGGTCCCCCCGGGCTGCCACGGCAGGCCGGAGCGGCGCTGAGCTGCGAGGGCCGAACGACGCTGCTTGCAGCTTTAATTTTTACTTGTTATTTTTGAAATATGATCAGTCACTCTGATTTTAACGTGCAGGCTGAACGTGAAAATAGTCTTCTACCCCTATTTCCTGCATAGTGCGTTCCAGTTGTCCTCGGAACTCGTTTTTCCAAGATAAGTTAACCGGAAATGACGCAATGAACTCGGAATTCCGAGCTGCAAGCTCGTTTGTTTCAGAGGACCCCGAGATCACCATTTTAAAGATGGCCGCGCCCAGTGTTGTTGTAGACAGTCTTTGTTGTTTTCATCATTTATATGTTCTGCTTTCTTTCTTTTTGCTATTTAACAGCACCGAGTTGTTGTTTATTCTTGTTATCAATAGTTACGTTGCTGAAAACGTCAGCATTGCCACCGAAATTGACCAGTGTTAATGGTTTTTTAACTGTTCCTGGTGTTTACATTTTGACGTTTGATTTTTAAAGTTTTTTCGGGTTTTATGTGGTAACTGCCGATTGTTGTGTGTGACACTATCTATGCGTTTCCTGCATTCCTCCTCGAGGGACTTTAGGTGCAGAGAATACTTTTTTATTAGTTCTTTGTACTCATACAGAGCAACAACACACGCAGCTTTACTGGCGGCGTTCGTTTTTTTCCAAGTTGGAATCTGGAACGCAAAACAAGCTCGTTACATCATTTCCTGGTCGGATATTTCGAGTTCCGAGGACAACTGGAACGCACCATCAGCCTCTGATACAAAATAGACGGGGAAACTACTGGATTACAAAAGCCAGTCAGATTGTCAAATTAGCATTCATGGATTCCCCCATCTTGGCTCGCAATTGGGAAATCTGTTTTTGGTTTAGGAAACAGCAAAGAACGTCTCGACTAGTAGAAGCTAACCGTTAGCATTAGCAACTCAAAAACATGGCAGCATTCCTTCAGGCTTGTGTTATTTGTGGAGATAAAACATCAACATTGCAGAGCAGAGTCAAACCTAATTTATATTTCTCTGTCTGCGTCGGTATGGCGATACCCCAGAAAAGCGCTACGCCCTCTGCTGTCCTGGAGAGAATTGCTTAATGAACATTGGCACACCAATGGAGAAGTATTAAAGGAAAATGTCTCCGTCAATATGTGTGGTTGTGAGCACAAACTTGCTGACGGAGAAATATAAATCACGCTTCATTGGTAGAGTTGTGTTGCTGTTAGCCAATCAGAAGCGAGATATCCGAATATCAGGAAATAAGAGTCCAAATCCTGCCGTATTCAGTCCAACTCTGATCGGGTTCACTTCTAGTTCCTGAACCAGGCGCGCCGGAGCATTTTTTCCCACAGAGATAGACTGACAAGGCATTCATTTATTTATACTAGAGACCATGGCAAATGTGTTGAAAAAAATGAGTGAACTTGGTCTTTAAATATTTTTAAAGAGTCTAAATCTAAGGCTGCAGTGAAAAAAGGGTTTTGTTGGACATATTTGCTTTTAGACCATTAGTTACCTCATCTGAACCACTCTGAAGCAGAAATGTAAGCCCACAGGCTACCGAGGCAGTCAGACCAAAGCTGAGTGAGCTGTGACACTGAATGAATGGGATCTTATAAAAGCTGGCATTGCCTGTGTTTATCCACAGTTAGCTGGGCAAGATCAGCAGTAAAGGATAAAATGACCACAGAATGTGACGATGAACCGTGACACGTTTAACAACCTCTCCTTATGGCTTTTCGTTTGGTTCAGCATAAAATAACAGGATGTGCATATTGTTGAACAACTCTGTTTCAAAGATTCCAACATACCAGTGGGCTGTATGCCTTTTCTGCCCCCTTAGACCTTAGCTGTAAACAATGGTGCAAACATTCCATATTATATTGGTTTTAGTCTCAACAGTTCTCATGTCAATGTTTGTTTGGATCTCTTTGCAGCACAATCCAACAAACCTAGGCCAGTATCTGGGCTGTGACTCTTGATGGGGACAAGAGTGCAAGAAAAATCAATTAGAATAACACTGAAATGGTACTTAAGGCACTTTTGCACGTGTTGAAACTGCAATTTCTTTGCAACATTTGTGTGCATATTGTGCAATTAAATTTCTATAAGCAAATTAGTCTCAAAGTGAATAAATAATTAATGTATTTACAATTTGGTGCATTTGTCATTCACCCAGTAGCAGATTGTTCTCTTTTGTCTGTGGTTGGTCCCAATTACATTTTTTTAGACAGGTCACCAACCTGAAGTTGTTGAAATTAACTCATTCACTGCCATTGACGACTTTAGTTGTCAATTGCATTTTTTTACGGAGTGGGCGTCGGAACGAGCCCCCGCACCGTGAGAATAAACATCACGTGTCTAAAGCTGATCTTCATCCGTGTATGTCATACATCACGTGATCAGGAAGCAGACAGTTAATGAATTAGGAGATCGTTTTGGGACGCTACTGTGAAATAAAGCAATTTGCCAACCGGAAATGCTTCTGCAGCTCACGCTTCGACAACAGATTGTGAAAGAACGAATAAAGCTAGAAATACGATGATTCTTGTATGATGTAAGAAGTGAGTCTACTCTTTCTTTTGGTAGTTTTGGTGTTTATATGATCATAGAGCACAATGTTCTGTGACTCTTCAAAAAACAGTAAAAACGCTCAAAAACGCTGGCAGTCAGGGGCTTTCTGATCAGAAAACGGCTGCTAGTGAATGAGTTAAGAAGGGTTTCAGATGCCCGCAGTGGCTTTGTGACTGTCTTGAAGGAAGATTAGTTCTGAATATGTTCAAAACTCCATTGAGCCAAGAACTAGCCATGCATCTTAAAGACAGTGTGTAAAAACATTTGACTCTTTAGCGCCACGCAGTTCAGAGTAGGTATTGCATCTATGGTAGCCCACACGCATCAAAAAGGCAATGTGTAATTGTGGCATTGCATTCACGGCTGCAGGGGAGAGAGAGAGAGAGACACTGTAGCATTGACAGCTACTTTGGGGGTCACAGACAGAAAACACCAGGTTTCAACCGTCTGCACCATTTATTTACCGTTTCTGCTGCTTCCTGCAGACAGCATCTCTCTCAGTGAATAGAGAGCACTCTTTCAGTGTCCTTTGAGTACATGTAGTACATGTATTTCCAGGCTTGATAAGTCGTTTGCAACAGCTGCGTCTTCTTGCTCCACTGCTGCCGCTTCTACTGTGTCTTCCGCTGCTGCAGTGTCACCCGTCTCCCCCGTGACCGTGCGCGCACCGCCACAGTCATCTTCGTCTTCCAACTTTCAATCGAGCGATCACATGTAGTTAGAGCAAGCCAAGCAACCCGAGGGGAAGGAACAGAATTTCCTCCGCCCCGGAGAGAAATGGTGCCATTGTGCCATGCACAACGTTTAGAGGGAGAAGGAGAACTTTGATGCGAAAGAGCAAACACGAAACTCAGAGCATTAATTATATCTTGTATGTCTCTGAACAGCTACGGTATTTCAATATGGCGCATGACTATGGAGCGTCGACCACAGTTTATGTATGTAAAAATGTAAAATTTCAAGCTAATTGTAATATTTAGAATAGCTGTTGGTGAGAAAAAGGACACGTTTGTGAACGGAAACACAGAATTTGATAGTAAACAAGTAAAAACATTACATACTGTTCCCTCAATGAAGACAAAATGAATAGACTACACCAAAGTCAAACCCAATCACTCTAAATCTAAAACACCTCCATCCATCTTCTTTGGAGATAAGGGTAAAAGCTTTTGGTCCAACAGTTGCCCTTCAGCAAGACAGAGATAACTGTTCTGTCAGGTCAGAGGTTTGCTTCTGTTGTTGTTGAGGGAGTCTCCGTCCTGGATAAGTTTCAGCAGCTCATGTTAATGCATTTTGTTTTTATAAA
The DNA here is from genome assembly GCA_006937985.1 of Aphyosemion australe. Classification (NCBI taxonomy): domain Eukaryota; kingdom Metazoa; phylum Chordata; class Actinopteri; order Cyprinodontiformes; family Nothobranchiidae; genus Aphyosemion; species Aphyosemion australe. Next base: position 1,283,033 of record SSNS01000120.1, read on the forward strand.
GCCTAATTAAATGTGTTCACCTGTATCAGGTCTGAGATAACCCAAAATAACACCATATTCATTCACACTAAATAATAAAGATGGGACGTGTTTGGTACGTGAGCTTCAGGGAAATGTTGAAGCTTTTCCTGCATATCTCTGCTCATTGACACTAATTGAAAAGCTTTTGCTATTGCTGCTCTCAAGCCTTTTCATCTCATTTACCACAACAGCAGGTAAAAGCAAAATAATAATTATAGTTTATTCAGAAAAGATTTTTACCATAACCATACCTTCTGCATCGAGGTCTTTACGGCTGTCAAAAATATTATATGATGCAAAAGCTCTGCTTTTTTACCCTTTTCTGTCAAGATGTTTCTCTGATATTTCACGATAGTTCTCTAACCTCTGATTTGATATATTGTTACCTTTTTCCAAAAGCACTTTGCTCTCTCCCTCTCACAGGTTGTGACTTTGAAAAAGACATGGAAAGTTATTCTGTGTGGCGGCCAAACGGCTCTTTTGTACCTAAATGTCATGCAGCGGCTTTTAGAAATGACAGGTTCAACTGTTTGATCTTCCCACACCCACACCCCTCATTTTCTGAAANAGGACTTACAGGCATGTGCTCTTTCAGGCTCAGCAAGAAAAGATGAACAAATATGTAGAAAATAGGACATTTATCTTCATTTGAGAGGAACTACGGCAAGCCTGCCAGTACAAAACACGCAGAGCTAAACTTACACATCTGCCTTAAAGGGGCAGCACATGCACATGTCTTGTTCTCAATGTTTTACTGTTTTATTTTTCAATTTGGTTGCCAATCCCTCCCAGAGTCTTCTGCTCTTTGTGACTCACAGAAACTAAATTTAGAATTTGGGTTCAAGTTGCCCCCAACTGCTCTTTGACTATTCTGGAAGAAAAAACAACGATCATGCAGAGTTGTTCCATTCCAGCATCTTCAGAAGAACTTTGAACATTTCATGTCATCGTCACCGTGAGACACAAGTTTAAGGTTATTCAATTAACGTTTGATTTTTCCTCACCTTTTTCCAAATTTGTGTACACACACACACAAAAAAGTATTTAGTCAACCACCAACTGTGCAAGTTCTCCCACTTAATAAGATGAGAGAGGCCTGTAATTTTCATAATAGGTCTACCTCAACTATGAGACAAAATGGAAAAATAAGTACAGAAAAATCACACTGTCTGAGTTTTAAAGACTTTATTTGCAAATTACGGTGAAAAATAATTATTTGGTCAGTAAAGAAATTCCATCTCAATACTTTGACCTCTGTCATTGCCAACAAAGGGTCTATAACAAACGTTTTCTGTAAGTCTTAACAAGGTTTTCACAGACTGTTTCTGGTATTTTGGCCCGTTCCTCCATGCAGATCTCTAGAGCAGTGATGTTTTTGGGGCTGCCGCTGGGCAACACGGACTTTCAACTCCCTTCAAAGATCTTCTATGGGGTTGAGCTCTGGAAACTGGCTAGGCCACTCCAGGACCTTGAAATGCTTCTTATGAAGCCACTCCTTCGTTACCCGGGCGGTGTGTTTGGGATTACTCTCATGCTGAAAGACCCAGACATGTTTCATCTTCATTTGCCTTGCTGATGGAAGGAGGTTTTCACTCAAACTCTTACGATACAGGCCCCGTTAATTCTTTCCTTTACACGGATCAGTCGTCCTGGTCTCTTTGCAGAAAAAGCCCCAAAGCCTGATGTTTCCACACCCATGCTTTACAGCAGGTATGGTGTTCTTTGGATGCAACTCAGCATTCTTTCTCCTCCAAGCAAGACGAGTAAAGGTTTTACCAAAAAGTTCTATTTTGGTTTCATCTGACCATTCTCCCAATTCTCTTCTGGATCATCCAAATGCCCTCTAGCACACCTCAGATGGGGCTGCACATGTACTGGCTTAAGCAGTCTGGCACTGCAGGATGTGAGTCTCTGGTGGCGTAGGTCCCCCCGTGTAGTTCAGGGAATTTTGTTCACCGTTCTTGTGACCATTTTGACCCCACGGGGCGAGATATTGCGTGGAGCCCTGATCGAGGGAGATTATCAGTGGTCTTGTATGACTTCCACTTTCTAATAATTACTCCCACAGTTGATTTCTTCACACCAACAAGCTGCTTACATATTACAGATTCAGTCTTCCCAGCCTGGTGCAGGTCTACAATTTAGTTTCTGGTGTCCTTTGACAACTCTTTGGTCTTGGCCATAGTGGAGTTTGGAGTGTGACTGTTTGAGGTTGTGGACAGGTGTCTTTTATACTGATGACGAGTTCCAACAGGTGCCATTAATACAGGTAACGAGTGGAGGACAGAGGAGCCTCTTACAGAAGAAGTCACAGGTCTGTGAGACAGAAATATTGCTTCTTTCTAGGACACGAAATACTTACTTTCCACCATAATTTGCTCGTAAATTCTTTAAAAATCAGATAATGTGATTTTCTGGATTTTAATTTATTTTTTTGCTTTTTTGCCATCTTTGCTTTCCACATGGTAAAAGTTGAAACCGTTTATTTACTATGTAGTTCAGTATATAGTTCTGCAAGAATTCCTGACTCAGGATGTCATATTTTGCACATCTTGGAAAGCTAGCATGTGAAAATATCTTACACCATCTTAACCCAGTCATAATAATGGTGATTGTATCCTCTGTGCCATGTCAAAGATAGTTTTATGCCATTTGTCTTTATTTCACATTTAAGTGTGTTGATGAACCCAGATCTGATTAAAGAAATAAAATCCTCCTTTTTAAATCTTTTATGTTGTTGCTGCCATCTCCTTTACTTCCACTCTTCTTTTTATTCTACTCAACCTCACATAAGTTTGGCTTCTTGCCATAAAAATAAAATAATGAAACAAATCAGGCTACCTATTGTCTGACGTGTTAATAATTGTTTTATGAATATCTACAGAATGTCTAGTTTAGAAGCAGCATCGGTGATTTAAATTAAACACACTGCACTAGTTTTTCACCAGCCCAGCAGGCTTAGTAGGGCCAGGGCATCACTCAGTCAAATTGAATCACAAATCCTTTTAATGAAACAAATCAGGCTACCTATTGTCTGACGTGTTAATAATTGTTTTATGAATATCTACAGAATGTCTAGTTTAGAAGCAGCATCGGTGATTTAAATTAAACACACTGCACTAGTTTTTCACCAGCCCAGCAGGCTTAGTAGGGCCAGGGCATCACTCAGTCAAATTGAATCACAAATCCTTTTGGCCAGAAAAGAACTGTGGCTCAGGATGAATGGCTCTGGTCTTTCATGTGATGTGTGCTGATGAATGGCTTGGGCCAGGCTGACTGAATGGACTCAACTGAGGTAAGCAGAAACTGAAGATGTTTCCAAGGTTGTGAAGGATTTTCCTAGTACAGATTTTCCTTAAACTTAAATCTGCATGATTCATTTTTTCTAACTTTTTTGTAGTTTGCTTTTATTTGTCAACCCATATTCTTGAAGTGAATTTAGTTATGTTCATCAAAAATATGCTGGTGTATAAACCCTTGATGCCGTCTCTCATTCCATCCCTTTTTCTGGCTCCTGGTGTTTGAGATACACGTTTAAAATGAAGACGTCTTTCAGTCTTATTTCGCCTCTCTTCTCCCCAAAGGCCTCTCTTCCTCAGCCCAGCTTTGCCCACCTACTTTCAGCCTTTCTTCATCTCTATTGCATTGGCTGTCTTGATTAGGTGCAGTTGTTATGCTTCCGCTGAAGTCTTTTTCCCCTTCTTTGTTATATTAATTAGCTGGCTGTTTTCCTAAGGCCCTGGCTCTTTTGAATTTGCGTGACGTCAGTAGCTGTTGTTCAGGCCTTGGACACGTAGGTGATTCTGATGTGTCCTTGGGCTGCTTCGCCTGAGTTCATTTAGCTAACATGTAAATGCTGGTGGTGGTCGGAGGGACTGGTGGCGCCAGTGCTCGGCAGCCTCGCCTCTGTCAGTGCGCCCCAGGGCAGCTGTAGCTACATTGTAGCTCATCCCCACCAGGGTGTGAATGTGTGTGTGAATGGGTGAATGACTGATTGTGTTGTGAAGCGCCTTGGGGGGTTGTAGAACCCTAAGAAGGCGCTATACAAATACAGGCCATTTACCATTTACCATTTTAAATTGGAAGGATTAGTGTGTGTGTGTTTATACATGAGTATGGGTGTATTTATTTATGTGAGCATTAGTGAAATGCATGTGTGAATTATAAATGAATCAAAAAATACTTTCCCAAGTATTTCACATACTTAAAGACCAAGTTCACTGAGAACCTAATTAGGCCCGAGCAGCGAAAGCGCTGCGAAGGCCTCTTGTTTTTCTAATGTTTATTATTTATTATTCTTGTCTCCAATGAATTGGCTTTTTGGGGGCCTTAACATACCCCAAAACTCACAATATTTTGCAGGCATGTCAGGCCTGGTGTAAAATTTTGTTTTTTAAAGGTCCTGAAAAAATCGCTTCAGAAATAGCGAAATAGCGCCCCCTAGAAAGTGAAAAATCAGCCCCCCCATTGACCTTTTTTCATCGTAAAATTACGAAACTTTGCACGCTTGTCCTACTCCCCAGTCCGCACAGAAAAGTCTCTTGCAGCCA
>SSNS01000120.1:1291741-1308408 GCA_006937985.1 Aphyosemion australe
CTCTGATATTTCACGATAGTTCTCTAACCTCTGATTTGATATATTGTTACCTTTTTCCAAAAGCACTTTGCTCTCTCCCTCTCACAGGTTGTGACTTTGAAAAAGACATGGAAAGTTATTCTGTGTGGCGGCCAAACGGCTCTTTTGTACCTAAATGTCATGCAGCGGCTTTTAGAAATGACAGGTTCAACTGTTTGATCTTCCCACACCCACACCCCTCATTTTCTGAAAATCGTATGAGGTCCATTCTCTCCTGGGAACGTTGCGCCTAATGCATCGTCACGCTGCTTTAAATACTCCTTTTCATTGGCCGTACTAACATTTTTATTGTTGGGTGATAATTATTTTATTTCTGCCAACATTTGTGAACATTTTCTGGTCTGAAAAAAGAGAAACTTACCCTCTAAAATCTAAAGCTGGGCGTTCGCTGTGCGACTTTTTTGAGCCAGTTTTCCCCTCATGCGAGAATCTTTGAGCTCGGGGCGAGTTTTGCGCCGTGCGTTGTGTAGTATTCAGTAGGGATGGAGAGATTCACCGTTATGAACCGGTGGTTCGTTCATGACGTTAGCGATGCGACTGCACCGGTAGCTTCAGCGCGCATCGGTTATAACTGACGACTGTACCGCAATGTATCTTCCCATTCGTGTCTCTCATCGGTTAAAACCATGGTTACATCGATTACTTCATTGTTCTGGGACCGGATCTGCAGGCTCTACCAGGTACATATCTGTTCCAAAAACATGCTTAATGTGCACCAATATACACAAACTGCACATCTACTTAACAAGAAGAAGCTTGTCTAAATGATAAAAATGTCATTTTCTACCTCAGCAACACCCAATTCCAACAATAAACCGCTAAATGAAAAGAATGTAAAAAGATTCCAAATGCACATATCAAGAGAAACACACAGTAGCGACAATGAATAATAAAGACCAGACAGAATTAAATCATGATTAATCGATTCAGAGCCTTATGAATCGAAATCAAATTGATTTAGGAAATTGGCCACAATACCCAGCACTAATCAACACATTTCTTTTTATTTTTACACTTTGCTCCCCACATAATGACAAGGATTGCTAAGAAAGCACGTTTGTCGTATTTATGTCAAACTAAACTGATCCCAAAACATTGTTTTACTTTCTTTCGTCTTTCTCCTCCAACCCCCATAAACCATAACTGAGTGTCCTCCTACGGCAAGCCCGAAGGACAACAGACATCAATAACAACACAATAGGGTCTTCTGGGTTTTCGGACTTGAGGGTCCGACGTGTTTCTACCAGACGTTTGAGATGGAGCTGAATGCTACAAGTAAAAAAGTCACAGTGTACGCCCGGCTTAAGCCAATCCTGATCTAGGATGTGTTTGCAAAACTCTCATCGTCATGAAAGTTTCATTAGGCTGCTTTGACAATAAAAATCTTAATTACAAGAAAATAATCAATTGTCTTTCTACTGTTGCTGATGTGGCAAATGACAGATAACGCCAGCAACTTCATCTCCTATCTGACTGTTTACTGTTTATTCAGCGATTAGATGCCTATCTGTTCTAATTAAGCTTTATGGAAATGGACCATAACCGCCCTGCTCTCCTCACATCCCACAGCGTTCCTGGCATGTAATTCCATCTCCAGCCTCCCCGAAACACACCAGCAGCAGCAGCAGCAGGCTCAGATGGCTAACAGTCTCTTTAACTGCTACGACGTCTTTCTAAATTGAAATGATCGTTCCTCTCTGCTGTGAGGCTTCGATGAAATGCATCTGGTCAGGAAAGAGCAAATGGATGGTTCCTGTTCAAGCTGCTGCAATTACTTCCTTTGGAAGGGCGCCTGTCTGTTTTCTTGGAATTCTACTGTCTGACTTATTTAGCAAACAGAAACTGTTGCAGACTGGATTGTCTCCCTGGAGATTTCTGCGGTCTGTCCTGTATGGAGGTCCTGAATGTGTGCAATTGTGTGTGTGCTGGTGCAGCAACATGGAAATGCTATGTGCTTTTTATGAGCAGGTTTGTCCTTGCAGCTACGCCACCCCGGAGCACTTTATAAAACTTTGATTCTGCACTGCAGCAGGATTCGGTGATATAGGAATCTGGCCTGGCAGTTACCCCTGTAGTCAATAATGTTGTGAGTAAAGGGGACTTATTGTGCTGTCTGGAAACATCCACCCTAATTAGGCTCTGTCAAGTTCACGTTTCTGTCTCTGAAGCGACACAAAGCTCAGTTTCCCTTTAACCCAGTTGCTGTCCTTTCCTTTTCCATTCAAAGTTACTTGGTAGACTCACTCACTGTGAGTTCGGGCTACCCTCCTCTTATCTTTTCCCTTATTACAAGACAAGGATCAGCTTTGATGTTCAGTGTCTTTTCCTTTGTAGCAATGCAGCGCTGCTGTAAAAGAAGCACCCCCACCTCTCTACTCTTTATTCTTAGCTCCTTTTTATGTGACTGAAAAGAATACCTGCTCATCATGCTCCACTCTCTCGTGCAACAGAAATCTTTTAGAATTTTGATGTTTGCTTATTGGTTGTGTTATTGTCGTAAGAAGTTGTTTATAGCCATTTACAGAAATCCATTTTGAATGAGCTGAACTTTTACCCATTTGAGATTAAAGAGCTCATTCACGGAGAAAACATGTAATTCTTGTTTTTTTTTAAATAATCGGTCATTCTGAGTTGCAAAAAATTTTAGCATAAAAATGTATGCCCTATATATCAATAAATATCAGCTGATGTCTGATAATCATGAGCAACACAAAAGCTGCATTTATTCCTGGTTATACACCGCCTGGCCAAAAAAAAGTCGCCACCTGGATTTAACTAAGCAAATAGGTATGACTTTCCTATTGGATAATTACTGCATGAGCGATTATCTTTCAGCTGCAACAGGTGTTAGTATGTTTGAGAAGGGTCACATCACTGGCATGCATCAAGCAGAGAAAACATCTAAGGAGATTGCAGAAACGACTAAAACTGGGTTCAGAACTGTCCAACGCATTATTACAAACTGGTGTGATGAGTCCAGATGGACCCTGTTCCAGAGTGATGGGTGCATCAGGGTAAGAAGAGAGGCAGATGGAGTGATGCACCCATTATGCCTAATGCCTACTGTACAAACCTGTGGGGGCGGGGCTATGATCTGGGGTTGCTGCAGTTGGTCAGGTCTAGGTTCAGCAACAGGATGTGCTCCAAGAATGAGGTCAGCTGACTACCTGAATATACTGAATGACCAGGTTATTCCATCAATGGATTTGTTCTTCCCTGATGGCACGGGCATATTCCAAGATGACAACGCCAGGATTCATCGGGCTCATATAGTGAAAGAGTGGTTCAGGGAGCATGAGACATCATTTTCACCACAGAGTCCAGACCTGAACCCCATTGAGAACCTTTGGGATGTGCTGGAGAAGGCTTTGTGCAGCGGTCAGACTCTACCATCATCAATGCAAGATCTCGGTGACACATTAATGCAACACTGGATGGAAATAAATCTGGTGACATTGCAGAAGCTTATCAAAACAATGACACAGTGAATGTGTGTCGTAATCAAAGCTAAAGGTGGTCCAACGAAATATTAGAGTGTGATGTTTTTTTTGGTGGCCAGGCCGTGTATCTTTTCTCTCATTTCTTTCCTTTTAGGGAAATTAGTCATTTTATAAATAAATCAAATAAATACATATAAAAATGCTAGATTCATTCATTTCTAATCAGAGCATGTGCCTCTTAAAGCTTACTGTACACAGTGCTTTGCAATAATAAGCACAGGAAACATGCACAACACATGTAAACAGGAGGAGATACCAACTTGTTCCTGTTTAATGTTTTGTTTTTCATTTTATTCATTTATTTGTTGCTCATTTGTTTCCAAAACATGCAGCATGAGCTGACACATACGTTTTAAGATGCTTTAGCTTAGTGGTTGCTGACAGATGTGAAGTTAATTAAAGGTGTTTTTATGTGTTGACTGATGCCAGCGCAGTGTGGTCCGCATGGTTCCATGGGAATAGGTAGAGGGCAAATCTCTGAGCTGCACAATAGGGCTTTGTCGGGTGCTGTGACGCAGAGAAAAGGTGATATGATGTCAAGGAAGGGCTGGCTTCAGTTCACACATCAGGGTCAGCTCCTCAGAGAACAACACCTTCATGCAGCTGCATGAGGAGGTGGAAGAAAAGGAGAAACAGGTGGCTGAAATCTATCCCAGGAAAGAATGTACAATAACTATAATGATTGTTAGTACTTTGGCACATGCCTTTTCAGATATTTGATGTGTTTTTTTTATAGATTGTTGGTTTATTTTTAATAAAACAATGCTAGATTGGTATTTGTGTTTTTTCACATGCTTACTTCACATGTTTCCATGCTCATCTGTTATTCTGTCTTTGCAGCATTAACCCAAGTATTACATGCAATACAAGCTCATGTTATATTAAATATAAAGCCAAAGCCACCAACGGTTTATCCATCAGTGGTAAAAGCCAAATGCCTAACAGATTTATTGCAAAAAACAAAACCAAACTGTTGATTGGACTAAATTTTATTTTATTTCTTTTTTTTAATTTTCTGAGTTATATGGTGTCATCTGATGATTAAAGAGCAAGTAACACCTTAATCAACCTTTTTTTTGCTGATAACCTGTATAGATGAGTGTCTAATAGTGCTGTAGACATGTGTAATCATTATTTTGGCAGTTTAGTGCAACTTACTTAAAATTTACTATTTCAACCCAAAACAATAATTCTATCTCCATCTTCAGGTTAAAACTCTGCTCCACACTGATTTAGAATCAGCCACAGCTGATGGCTGTAGAGCTGCAGGGTGACATCTGTACCATACTACGTGGCTGCACTACACTGGACTCCAGCTGAGTCTCAGCCACACCTCCAGCTGGCTCGGCCACTCACCAGCCGATATGACATTTTTGCCTCCTTAAAAAAACACCCTCCTCCCCCCTTGCTTCTAGTAATAGCGGTGCACAGGAAATCCTCCAGCCTGCTGCAGTTTCTGTGTTTGCTTGTTCTCCTGAGTGGTGAGTCTGCTATGTGTGTGCTCATGTGCATACGGGAGTGTGCGCTGGCTTGTTTACGACTCATTTTTCCTCACTAAGAAACTCAGAGAGCGTGTGCAGGGGGGTTGAGGACGGTGCTGTCAATCACTGCCTCAGTGCCGCTCTCTCGGTCCGCCAGACGACGCCTCCTTTAAGCACATTTCTCTAACAGGAAGTGTGGGTGAATTTAAACTCCACCCATGCTGTGACTCGCCCTTTAATGATTGGTTTGTCAACATAAAGCGTACAAGTTCATTTACATAATGTAAATTTTAATTTACACTTGCTTTTGTTGCGGTTCCTAAAAAGGTCGATAAACATTGAATGAGATTTGTTGGAGCAGAGAAACTCCAACACATTCATGATCCCAGCCAGCACACATAGGTGGGCCCCATATGGAATATATATGAGCAAGCCGTATGGGTCCCACCTGGATTTGGCCGCAGTTTCCATGGTGGGCCCACGTGGGTTTGCCCATGTTTGAGTCAAACTCTCTGAAAACCCATGTAGGGCCCATTAAAATGTATGTGTTCAAAAATCTTTCTGGGCAAACCCCCATGGGGCCACCGTGGAAACTGCGGACAAACCCTGGTGGGACCCATATTTGGCTTGCCCATATATATTCCATATGGGGCCCATCTATGTGTGCTGGCTGGGATGGTGGCCTTCTAGAACCGAGTGGACATGGCTGGTTCAAGTAATGTGTTTTAAGTAAAGACTGTAAGACGACTGAAGCTTGCCCCACCCAATTTAATGCAAAAAGTGATTTAAAAAGTAAATCAAAATACAAATCAAATACGTCAATTATAAAATGCATTACAAAGCCCTGCCCCTATTTCTGACAGCTGTCAAGACGTTTAATATTTGCAGAGAAGTATAAGAGATAAAAGCAGGAAGCTCTTAAAGCCATCCGATCTCTAGAATTTAGATTCCTTTTTATACCCTCAGCCTCTCCTTCTCCATCTTTGGCTGGACGGATAACCATCTACCCTTTCAGCGAGAGCCAGAGCCCTATCTGTCTCCCAATAGCCTCCCTCTTGGCCTTCTTTTTCTCCTTCTGCCCTCCCTTCATCTTACTCTGGGAGGATAACCATCTAGCCTTTCAGCACTGGCAAGCTCTTTCTAATGGCTGCTTCAGGAGATGGAGCACAGTAGAAACGCTTTGTCCCCATCGTTCTGGTGCACTTTAGAAGTTCTGGGAAAAGTCACGTTTAATATTTGCTCTGTACATTTTGGACGCCATCATGGGAATCGATAGTGAATTTAAATGCAGAAGAACAGTTTCAATACCTGATAAAAGTAAATAAATTAAACTAAACAAGAAGGAAGGTCACAACCGACACAACAAAAAAGCAAAATAAAGCAAGAGACACTTTGTGAAGCTGACGGCACAGCAAAAATAAAGTTTTAGGATAAAAGCAAATCTACGTCTAAAACCAAATAATGGAACAAAGCTGTGAATTTAATGGGTTTTTAGAGGGCAACTATAATGGGCTGCATGGGTGACCAGAACAGAAACGTAGATGAGATGAATACAAGAGAGGAGAAGAGCTCTTGGCCGCTGCTCCAACAAGCTCAGGAGTGCATTTTTGACAAGCATTTAGTTTTCTGTTTTCATTGAAGAAACTATGAAAAGCCCTCTTTCAAGCCTGGACTGATGGGAGGATTAGACAGAGGAGTGCAGAGTGAAAGACAGAAACATTCCTTTACACATCTTGTGCATTTACCTGTCAGAGCACTGCAATAAAGCTGCTCCCACACGGGCATTAAGCCAAAGTCTGTATTCTAAAGACCTGCAGGGCTGTCTGAGAGAATCGGAACAGCTCTGTGGTTTTGTCAAAAGAACCGTTTCTGCTTTTCATAGTTCATTTAAACAAAATGACCACTAACACATCTGTGGTGCCCACTTGTCTAACCAGCAGCTTTCTTTGCACCCTTGGTTAAAATAAACAAATACAAATGACACAAGCTCTTATAACACCTGAATCCGTCCAAATGTTACCAGCTTGACCTTTTAGGATCAGAGCTTTACTTCCTGTCTGCACTGAGAAAACCAATTATTTCCCCTTTTTACTTTATGAAACATGCACCCAGACAGTCACTGTGTGACTATTCAAATGTGTTCAATCACTGTGTCAAATATAAACACATGAGAAAATCATTGGTGAACTCAAGGTTTTAACTCTCATACATGTGCAAAAGTCCATTTATTTCAGTAATTCAGCTTAGACTGAGAGACCATCTAAAGGCTCAGGAACCCTTTGCAGGTGTTCATTAGCTGATCAGAGTGAATATTGAACCTTTTCATAATAATCTAATTGTCTGATATTTTAAATTTGGAGTTTTCATTAACTGTAAACCATAATCATCACAATTATAACAAATGCTTATATATTAGTTTCACATTTTTAGTTGACTTAATGAAATAAATGAACTTTTGCACCATATTGTAACTTTTCTACTTACACCTGTAGGTTGAGAGAAGGACTGATTTATAAAGATGGACCTTTCCAGAAATATGCCATTGTTGTAAATAAAAACATTGTATTTGCATTTACATGACAGCATAATAAAGAATGCACAGATAGTTTAAACAAAAACACTGGGTCTAAAAATATTGGGTTTTTGTTTTGTAGCTGATTTCTATCCATTTTTTGTTGTACTTAATGCATATTGCAGCTCTTGGAAGTTTGGTGTTCATTCATTTTCAAAATGCAATTCAATAAGTTGTACAAAGAAGGATCCTTACTGTTGCTAGCAATATAGCACAAGTGCATACAGTGCAAACACAGGACAGAGAATTCTCATTTCCATTGAGCCTGTGTTACCCTGCAGATCATTACACTTGTACTTGTATCATGATATTTAGTGTGCCATTTTGTTTGTTTTTTATACACGTTTTATTGACTAGACCTGCAACAAAACACAGAAAACATGTTGGCCCAGAAGGTTCATCAAAATAAGGAACACAAATCAGAAGCGTCAGTGGTGTCGAGTTCAAAGACCAGGTTCTGAATGCTGTTGGCTTTCGTAAACTTACATTTTTGGTGTAAGTAAGATATTAGCATGACTCTTATTTTAGCATACATTCTGGTTGACTTGTTTCATTATTACTTCCATTGTTCCTTCTTTTCATGTTGTCGCTTTTTTCAATTTATTGCACACTATAAAAAGAATAACCTTACTCAAATAAAAAAATGATGTCCTATTTTCACATCAAAATATTTGACTTCACAGAAACTAAATTGAATCACTTTATATGACCTGATTCTTTTATATTGATGTAAACCATATTACTTCACTTGACCACACCTGAATTCTATGCTTTGATCCAAATAAATGTCTTCACATACAACTGTATTTTAGTTATATATATTATATACCAGCTCCGGTGGCCTAGTGGTAGAGTGTCCGCCCCGGTCCCAGTCAGGTCATACCAAAGACTTTGAAAAAATGGGACCCAATGCCTCCTCGCTTGACACTCAGCACTAAGGGGTTGGATTGGGGGGTTAAACCACCAAATAGTTCCCGAGCACGGCCACAGCTGCAGCTCACCGCTTCCCACCATGGGGATGGGAGATGTAATTTCACCCATTTACACACTGATGATGAGCTACAATGTAGCCACAGCCACACTGACAGAGGCGAGGCCTGCCACACACTGGCGCCACCGGTCCCTCCGACCACCACCAGCAGGCAAGGCTGGTTAAGTGTCTTGCCCAAGGACACAACAGCAGCATTCTCTGTCGGGAGCTGGGATCGAACCTGCAACCTTCCAATTACTGGACAACCTGCTCTACCTCCTGAGCTACTGCTGCCCAATGCATGTGCGTGATTCCACACTTGAGCTGACGGAGAAGCATAAATCAGCCTTTAGTCATTGTGTTGTGGCTTTTGTATTTCATTAAAGCTTTTGGGCCAAATAGACCCATTCATTTAAGCAACTGTAATGTAGCGATGCATTAGTCAAATGTAAACGTTTGCTCTTAAACTCCAAATTTCAAGCTCGCTGCTGGATGTGTAAATGATGCATTAATAATGAATGCGTTCACACATAGAAATTTCCATTTTCGACTTAACTCCTTTCAGTCTTTGCAGAAGCTGTAATACAAAACTAATACTATTTTATATATAGCTGTACAGATGAGGTAAGTCAGATTCCAAAGCTCCCACTTTATTACACAGCTGGATCACTTCTTCAGACGTCCTGTGTATGGTAAAGCGCCATGCTGCTTTGCATTATGGGAGATGTGCGACATCAGGGACGGTGGCCTACATAGAACAATGATCTGGTGGCCTGGTTTCTGAAATAAGCCACTGTGGTGAATGGTGGTCTTTGCTGAGTGTCATTGTGGTTTGTTGACGGATCAGGAAAGCAGAGACTACAGATTTAATGGTCCTGACATCCCTAAACATCTCCATCTTTGTCTCTGGCTGCTGTTCATTTCCAGCGGTTTGTGTGCTGAATCTGAATATCGTCTCATTAGTCTTTTTTGTTGTGGTTTTCCATCTTCCTGTCAATTTCGAGTAAATTCCCCACACGCTGGTGTCTTGTTAGCCATGTGACTTTCATGTCTCTGTTTGTTTCCGTCACTTTGGCTGTCAGCTAACTGTGCCTATCCATTTGTTGTCAAGACTTTTCACTGACTCACAGTGACTAAGAGGGGCCTGAAGTGTTAGCCTGCCCTGACCTGACTTCAAAATAGACAGCTTGGCACGCACAGCGTTCTCTCAGAACATCGCTAAAACAGGGCTTTCCTTGTACAGTTTTAGTTCCCATGTCAGGCCCTCTTTCAGCTCGGGCTTTCAGAATGACTCACTGGTTAAAAAACTCATGAGCCATCAAGTGGGAGCAATCATTAAACCCCACGGCCGTTGTCAAAATGCATCTGATTGTCAGCTTACAAGAATGTTCAGCTTTGTGTTTTAATTCAGCGACTACACCAACTTCTGTTGGTGGTTTTTGCACTGATCTGACCTTTTCTGGATGTTTACGGCACAGGAATGATACGATTTTGCAGGTTTGCGTAGAATTTAACCCTCCTCCGACCAAAATTGTCGCCCCGTGACGGCTGATGATAATATTTATCTTGATCTATATTAAAACTAGACAAATGAAATAATATAGACAAGAGAAACGCCCCAAGGTAATGACTGTTGGCTAGCTCAAGCCATAAATTAAACAAGGCAGTGGTTGAGGATCTGGGCAAGTGTGGATCTGCTGTCTGGAAGCTCAGATTCCCTGGCCAGATTCCCAGCCAGAGGCAAAGGAGAGAGAGAGAGAGAGAGAGAGAGAGAGAGAAGAGGGTAGGAAGACAACTGAACCAAAGGAGGAACTGAGTGACTTGTCTGCTTTGATCTGATGACTGAGGCAAAAAAGATCAGTCGTGTTCTGTCCAAGAGGAGCTATAACCAGCTTGACTTTTAATGCTTATCTGAGTCATTGTTGGGAATTAAAGACTTGATTGAGGGTTTGACACCCTTTCTGTTTTGGTTTGAATAGGAGAGGCAGGCATGTGGTTTTGCAGGTCAAAAGCTGATGAATGATGACATTTGTGTGAAGATCTTTTAAAAAGGACACTTTGCAACTTTTTAAATTATTTTCTTGAGCCAGTATGTGCAAAAATGACCCTTTACAGGGTTAATGAAAGGCCACCCAGCCCCTGCCGCCCCCTGTGGCCAGAATATTCCACTTGCAACTTCACAGTTGCCGGTCCGGTCTGCTGGGACTTGAATTGAGCTGATATACCTGGATCTGCAGTCTGCTTCCAGCACGTTTTAGATCATGAACACAGCTGATTTGTTTAATTTAGTGATGAACCACTTCTGTAGACAGTAGGCCTGGGCGAAAAATCGATTTAATAAATTAATTAAAATTTTTTGTTGCAGGCGATTTAAAAAATAAGTAATTTGAGTTTTTATGTAATTGCGCCTTTTTGGCTCTCCGGAGCTTCCGTAGCGTTAGTTTCACATAGCAGTGTGGCAAGAGACAACGTCATAGCACACATGAAACAACAGCAAGCAACAACATGGCTACCGGTGAGAGTGGGAAGTTTGTTTCTTATTGAATGCGGCATTCGTGCCGCCACGCTTGGTAGTAAAATTGGCGCAACGCCGGACGTGAATGCACATTACGCCTTGGCGCAACAGAGGGTGGTGTCATGATCACGTGGGGAGTTACTGCCGAGCTCCGAGCTGAAAATGAAAGTAAACACGGGCAGTAAGTTTCGCTTTTGTAAACATTACCGCCACGGTATGACCACTTATAAACGACCAAACGCTCCCTGATGCCACAGGCGGTGCGGCAAATATGCGGAAATGTTTTATAAAAGAGGCTTAAGAAAGGAATAAATCATCTGTTGTTTGGACTGGTATGGGTTTGCTGTGACAGACGTGGAGCAAGAGGCCCCACTGCAACATTTGCCTAAAGCCCACCACAGTCAAAGGCAGCAGCACCACAAACCTATTCCAAAACCACAGTTGCTTTTCTTAATAATTAGGGGAGTAAAATCCGAAAAAAATCGTAAATCGAATAAAAAAAGTAAAATCTGAGATTTTATTTTTAAGCCATATCGCCCAGCCCTAATAGACACTAATGAAGGCTGAGGAGACATTTCAGCAGTTAGATTAAGGTGTTAAAAATGGTAAATGGTAAATGGCCTGTATTTGTATAGCGCCTTCTTAGGGTTCTACAAACCCCCAAGGCGCTTCACAACACAATCAGTCATCCACCCATTCACACACACATTCACACGCTGGTGGGGATGAGCTACATCGTAGCTACAGCTGCCCTGGGGCGCACTGACAGAGGCGAGGCTACCGAGCACTGGCGCCACCAGTCCCTCCGACCACCACCAGCAGGCAAGGAGGGTTAAGTGTCTTGCCCAAGGACACACAGCAGCATTCTCTGGCCAGAGCCGGGATTGAACCTGCAACCTTCCGATTACTGGACAACCCGCTCTACCTCCTGAGCTACTGCTGCTCTACCTCCTGAGCTACTGCTGCCCGAACACACAGCGAGGAGATAAGTTTTACTTTCGGTTTTGCCAACAAACACTAGGGGGTGCTAAAAACAAGCCAAAACTGGCTAGTGTCCCTTTAAAAATGGCTGCAGAAAGAAAAGAGTAGTGGGATTACACTCAGGAGTCCCACCATCCTGGAATTCTGGTATATTTTGTAATCCAGAGTTAGAGGACACAAAAATCTAAACAAAGTTTTGCACGTCTGTGTACACATTTCTGCGTATTGCTTCTAAAAAGCCAGAACTTCTTGCCATTTTTCAAAGATATTGTCATGTTGTGGTTGTTGTAGGACCCAAAATGCAGGTGAACAGGAGGCAGACTGGCAGGCAAAAGAACTGCTTAATATGAATAATGGTAGGTGGTGATACAACAGGTAGGCAAGACGAGGATCTGACCCAGACCAGGACCAACAGAGGGTTTAAATACATGAGGGCAATCAGGAATCAGGTGGGTAGGATAACAAGGGGCAGGTGAGTCCAATAAACACTTAACGAGAGGAGACAGGACAACACATCTGAGGGAGAAGGAGCAGATCCTGACAGATATAAGATTTTTTGAATATTGGCTCAATTTGAACTGATCATCAGTTTAGTGCCAGAGCATTTTTCTGAGAAGGAGCCATTTAATTCTGACCTATGAATCATTCAGACATAAAAAGGGTTGTAAACTCAAACGATGACATAACAGACAAGTTAACAAAGGACCAGTTTTAATTTGAATCTGTAGACACTTTGTTAGCAAAAGCCTGTCATAAAGGCACAATCTGAAACTATTTCTTTAGTTGGATCCTGATTATAAAACACAGCTTGATGAACATAAAATTATACTGATTCCCAAAAAGCAATTACTGAAAATGTGTCATTACCTTAAAGGTAATGACACATCTTTCAAATCCTGTCAGGACTTTGTTGCATTTAATATTTTTCATTTTTCTAGTTGTTTCTTCAAATTATTAAGCACATGCTGCATAATAAACTTTGACTTTCATACACGTACTGGTAAAAAAAAACTTTAGGGGTACCCTGTAGTATTTATGTGTTTGCTGAAGTATCAGTTTTAGGGCTGGTCGATTCATTCAATTTTAATCTCAATTATGATCTGGGTTTTGAATGATTATAAAAAAAACTCTCCTCCCTCACAGTTTACTATCGTGCTGCTCTGAGATTCAAATCGAGCGCACCTCCCGCCAACTTAGCTGCTTTCTCGCTATTTCTAACAACTTTTCAGACCTTCTCGTGACTTGATTTTTCCCCAAATATGCGAACAACCTATCGACATTTCTGATGACCCTTAGCTACTTTCTGTATAACTTTATCATCGATATTCCGCCAGGTTTCTGACTGGGGCCAGGAAATGGGACCATATCAGCCCAGTTTTGGCCCCCCTACACTGGCTTCCAGTCTTTTATCGGCACGTTTTAACGCTTCATTCAGGGAGGTCTCCCTTCTTATTTATCGGCACTCCTGAAGAGACATGTACCAACACGCTCTCTGCGCTCCTCTGATCAGTGCCTGCTTGTGGTCCCCCACACTAGGTGTCGGACTCGTGGTGATCGGGCTTTCTCAGTTCTAGCGCCATCTCTCTGGAATCAGCTACCACCGTCAGTTAGACTATCTACATCTCTGCAGGTTTATAAGAGTCGACTGAAAACACATTTTTATCGTCTAGCGTTTCCAGACCTTGCTTGAAGGCTGCTTGTTTTTATGTGTCTATGTTCCATGCATTATGTATATGCATGTTTTATGTATTTTTATAGTTATATATTGTCATTTACTGTTTTAATTTTTTTGTTTTTTATCATGTTTTTATGATTTGATTCCCTGCAGGTTAGCAAAACACCCAGCTTGCGCTCTGGACCGTCCTTCCGGACATTAAGGAAGGCAATAATGTGCGCATGTGCAGCATGATCACGTTGCATCTACTGACCAGTCATAAACCGTTCTCTGTGGATCTCACGAAATCATTCAAGAACTTGAACATTCTTTCCAAAAGTACAGTCTTGATTTCCAGGCTAGTCTGTTGCTCAGGTAAACTTCAAAGTATCTCAACCAGCTTCTCTAGGAAAGGATATATAAACGCTAATCCTAAACATAGGAATATAAAGCGATCATTAAATAACAACTGTGGCGACACATAATAGCAGGCACAGCCGAAGATTTTCCAAGAGGATTGTACTTTTACTGTAGATATCTTGTTTGAGCACTTTTTTAATAGAATAGGGAGGCCATCATTTATTTATATTCTGCTTGCTAGTCAAGCAGCAAAGTGTTTGGATGCATATGATATGAGCAAAAACATCACAGCCTTTTTGGATGCTGCAAACTTCTCTTTGTATCACTGCTTGAGGCAAATATCGATGGGAAACAGGAAGCAAGTTCGAAAAGTGAATTTTACCCCATCATCAGCATGAAAAGGTCCAAAAAACTTTATTTTGAGTTACAGCAACTTATTTCCTTTTTGGACCTGATGCTGAGGTAGTTGTGCTTGTTTGTGCAATAACGTTCAGTTTAAAGTAACTTTTCTCCTTCATTTTCTTCATCGAGTTGATTCTTTTGTGTCCTCACCTCCTTGTTTTCCACCTGCCTGCAGCTGCACCGCTCCTCGAGTCCCGCTCTCTGACTAAATGTGTTCTAGCTCTTGTTGCTTTGACTGACCCTGACAACAGCAGGTTAGCTTTAATGTGTCAGCTTCTCTAGCGCTGAACAGGTCAGGACAGAGGCGAACATGCAACGGCTTCTGCTCTTTCCCCAGCAGTAGGGGAGAGAGAGAGCTAGCAGAATGCTGCAAGTGAATACAAGTTCAAGTCTTTTGTTTTGGTTCACTCACACACAAACAAGCACATTTATCTGCACTTGTGTAAAGTTTAGGTTATTTTTTTCTACCTTTACCTGACTTTCAATTAAACATTAACTGTAACACTTTTCAAATTAGGGATGTACGATATATCGGCATGAATATTGGTATTGTCCAATGTTGGTCATTTTTTAACGTATTGGTCTGATAAGTAAAACTGGACCGATAGTAACAACTAATATTTTTTCCATCTTGTTTCCTTTAGTGTATCTGTTTTAGAGAGTGAGGGGAGTGATGATGTGTAACTGTTTAGATGTGACAGTGATAGTAATCATCTCAGAAGCGTAAATGTGTCTGGTGTGTGTGTATTATATATATATATATATATATATATATATATATATATCGGTATCGGCAAATATCGGTTATCGTCCAAAACAACAATATTAATATCGGATATCAATATCGGCCCAATATTTCATATTGGTGCAGCCCTAATTGAAATGTTGAAGCAGTGGTCAGGGGCAGTGACCAAATCCAGAATATTGCCAAACGGTTGTTGAAGGAATTTTGTTGGAACAGGCTTCTCGACCAAATCTGCCACCACCACCGCTCCCTCTAACTGCCGTTGTCCAGGTAGTTATCATCCATTTATCGTTATCGAGGTGAACTGCTGAATATGTCATTGAGGTCATAAAGCCTAGCCCTAGAATAAAGCATGGAAAATAAATGGATAAATGAGATAAAAGGTGCTAAACGGTTTAATTTCTAACTACAAATGGAGTCTAGTCTAGTAGCCATAAATATCCCGTGTATGACTTGGGAGTCAGCTTAGAGAGAAAAACAGTAATCCAACAGCAGAATAACTAATCAGCCTGTTCCCTTGTTAGAAGACTGAGCTACTTGTGTGAGTTTCCAAATGTCTGACAGTGCCTTGTGGATCTTTGAATCCAGCAATGTTAAAGGTTCACATGGTGAAAAGAGCATCTGTCAGTCCCTCCTCATCCTCCCACTTCCTTTTGTTTCTGCCAAGCTTCCAGAGTTCATTGCGGTGTGCGGCATCAGTCTTGCCTTTTTCCCTTTTTTCCTCCTGAGCTTGATGTGACAGGATGTTCTGTCTGTTGTGCTCCAACTGTTGACATCTACTGTCAAGACTTTTTACTCGTTGGTGAAATATCCACCTACATGCACTCCAAAACAACAGAAATTCCCTCACACAGAAATGAGGTCAGCTCCCTGCAGCATATAGTTACTCATTTTATTTTGAGGTGATGCAGCTCGTATAAAATACATCGTGGAATTTACACTTTGAGAAGTTAAGCTTCCTCAAAATGAGTTTTAGTGACCCCGGTCACCACTAGCTGATCTTATCTTTTGCACTAACAGTCAGTCAACAAGGGAGCACATAGAGAAAACCAAGTCCAGGCATGTCTGCAACATGCAGGTAAAGGATGGGTTGTGAGGTGTAACTGGGACAGCAGTTTGCTGGATGTGTTATTCTTGTTAGGTCTAAATAAATAGCATCCTCTTGTGTTCCAGGTCAGCCCAATTTATTCTCTGGCTGCACACAAATAAAAACTCACCATAAAAGTTGCTGAAAACGGTGAGGATGGCTATCACAGACGTCCACTGCAGGCAGGGCACAGTCAGGGAAGTTAGCAGGCTGGTCAGTAACCTACAACACCACATGGGCCTTTTTTTTGACACAACCTGCTAAGTGAAACAGACAAGCTGCTGCTTTCAGTTAATGCAGCTGACATTCACTCCCCTCCTCAGTTATTCATCAACCACAGGGACCTGTGTGTGAATAATGG
>SSNS01000120.1:1308609-1389490 GCA_006937985.1 Aphyosemion australe
TAAGCACATGCTGCATAATAAACTTTGACTTTCATACACGTACTGGTAAAAAAAAACTTTAGGGGTACCCTGTAGTATTTATGTGTTTGCTGAAGTATCAGTTTTAGGGCTGGTCGATTCATTCAATTTTAATCTCAATTATGATCTGGGTTTTGAATGATTATAAAAAAAACTCTCCTCCCTCACAGTTTACTATCGTGCTGCTCTGAGATTCAAATCGAGCGCACCTCCCGCCAACTTAGCTGCTTTCTCGCTATTTCTAACAACTTTTCAGACCTTCTCGTGACTTGATTTTTCCCCAAATATGCGAACAACCTATCGACATTTCTGATGACCCTTAGCTACTTTCTGTATAACTTTATCATCGATATTCCGCCAGGTTTCTGACTGGGGCCAGGAAATGGGACCATATCAGCCCAGTTCTGGCCCCCCTACACTGGCTTCCAGTCTTTTATCGGCACGTTTTAACGCTTCATTCAGGGAGGTCTCCCTTCTTATTTATCGGCACTCCTGAAGAGACATGTGCCAACACGCTCTCTGCGCTCCTCTGATCAGTGCCTGCTTGTGGTCCCCCACACTAGGTGTCGGACTCGTGGTGATCGGGCTTTCTCAGTTCTAGCGCCATCTCTCTGGAATCAGCTACCACCGTCAGTTAGACTTTCTACATCTCTGCAGGTTTTTAAGAGTCGACTGAAAACACATTTTTATCCTCTAGCGCAGGGGTTCCCAAATTGGGGGTCGGGACCCCCAAGGGGGTCCCCACAAGATTGCAGGGGGTCCCCAAAATTTTGCCTTTGCTGAAGTTGTGAGGTTAGCAAGATTTTATTTGTAAAAATTTCATTTATAAATTCCCAATAACACACCCTACAGTATAATCAGAACTCCATATAAAAGTTAGAACTCAGTATGTCTGTAGTAAGTTTATAAATGATCACATTTAATGTGTTTATGGGGTTAGGAGTTGGGTTTGGGTCCTGGCTTATCTTGGACACAAGAAAGGGGGTCCTCAAAGAAAACATTTTGGGAACCCCTGCTCTAGCGTTTCCAGACCTTGCTTGAAGGCTGCTTGTTTTTATGTGTCTATGTTCCATGCATTTTGTATATGCATGTTTTATGTATTTTTATAGTTATATATTGTCATTTACTGTTTTAATTTTTTTGTTTTTTATCATGTTTTTATGATTTGATTCCCTGCAGGTTAGCAAAACACCCAGCTTGCGCTCTGGACCGTCCTTCCGGACATTAAGAAAGGCAATAATGTGCGCATGTGCAGCATGATCACGTTGCATCTACTGACCAGTCATAAACCGTTCTCTGTGGATCTCACGAAACCATTCAAGAACTTGAACTTTCTTTCAAAAAGTACAGTCTGATTTCCAGGCTAGTCTGTTGCTCAGGTAAACTTCAAAGTATCTCAACCAGCTTCTCTAGGAAAGGATATATAAACGCTAATCCTAAACATAGGAATATAAATCGATCATTAAATAACAACTGTGGCGACACATAATAGCAGGCACAGCCGAAGATTTTCCAAGAGGATTGTATTTTTACTGTAGATTTCTTGTTTGAGCACTTTTTTAATAGAATAGGGAGGCCATCATTTATTTATATTCTGCTTGCTAGTCAAGCAGCAAAGTGTTTGGATGCATATGATATGAGCAAAAACATCACAGCCTTTTTGGATGCTGCAAACTTCTCTTTGTATCACTGCTTGAGGCAAATATCGATGGGAAACAGGAAGCAAGTTCGAAAAGTGATTTTTACCCCATCATCAGCATGAAAAGGTCCAAATAACTTTATTTTGAGTTACAGCAACTTATTTCCTTTTGGGACCTGATGCTGAGGTAGTTGTGCTTGTTTGTGCAATAACATTCACTTTTCTCCTTCATTTTCTTCATCGAGTTGATTCTTTTGTGTCCTCACCTCCTTGTTTTCCACCTGCCTGCAGCTGCACCGCTCCTCGAGTCCCGCTCTCTGACTAAATGTGTTCTAGCTCTTGTTGCTTTGACTGACCCTGACAACAGCAGGTTAGCTTTAATGTGTCAGCTTCTCTAGCGCTGAACAGGTCAGGACAGAGGCGAACATGCAACGGCTTCTGCTCTTTCCCCAGCAGTAGGGGAGAGAGAGAGCTAGTAGAATGCTGCAAGTGAATACAAGTTCAAGTCTTTTGTTTTGGTTCACTCACACACAAACAAGCACATGTATCTGCACTTGTGTAAAGTTTAGGTTATTTTTTTCTACCTTTACCTGACTTTCAATTAAACATTAACTGTAACACTTGTCACATACAGGCAAACAGTGTTTTTCCTTCATTTTTTATTTATTTTCTGTTGTTTTGTTTGTTTGTTTGCTTATGCGATCATCACAATTTTAGGAGGAGAGTATTTTAACTGCTAAAGATAATCCTACATTTTTCCAGTTTGTTATTAAGCCCCTCTCTCTCTCTCTCTCTCTCTCTCTCTCTCTCTCTCTCTCTCTCTCTCTCTCTCCCTCTCTCTCTCTCTCTCTAAATTGACCTCTGGAGTTGGTGTGAAGTGTGTTTGATGTATCCTGGGAAAGGCTTTGGATCATACAACCCTGAACAAAATATAGTAGCGGTGGGCGATTTATCAAAAATGTACAGGTGCCAAACTTTATGTCTTAGACTGACATCATTTTGACTACATCAACATACTAGGTATTTAACAAAAGTTCAAAGATATGTGTAGGTTGCCGGTGTTCATGTTCTTTTAAAATGCTGGATAGGGCGGAGTCTCGTGACTTTGTGTAGTCACATGACTCCACCCCATCCGGTCTGTAATATGAAGGGACAGAAAAAGAAGAAATGAGGATGATTCAAATTAGGGATGTACGATATATCGGCATGAATATTGGTATTGTCCAATGTTGGTCATTTTTTAACGTATTGGTCTGATAAGTAAAACTGGACCGACAGTAACAACTAATATTTTTTCCATCTTGTTTCCTTTAGTGTATCTGTTTCAGAGAGTGAGGGGAGTGATGATGTGTAACTGTTTAGATGTGACAGTGATGGTAATCATCTCAGAAGCGTAAATGTGTCTGGTGTGTGTGTATTATATATATATATATATATATATATATATATATATATATATATATATATCGGTATCGGCAAATATCGGTTATCGTCCATAACAACAATATTAATATCGGATATCAATATCGGCTCAAAATTTCATATTGGTGCAGCCCTAATTGAAATGTTGAAGCAGTGGTTAGGGGCAGTGACCAAATCCAGAATATTGCCAAACAGTTGTTGAAGGATTTTGTTGGAACAGGCTTCTCGACCAAATCTGCCACCACCACCGCTCCCTCTAACTGCCGTTGTCCAGGTAGTTATCATCCATTTATCGTTATCGAGGTGAACTGCTCAATATGTCATTGAGGTCATAAAGCCTAGCCCTAGAATAAAGCATGGAAAATAAATGGATAAATGAGATAAAAGGTGCTAAACTGTTTCATTTCTAACTACAAATGGAGTCTAGTCTAGTAGCCATAAATATCCCGTGTATGACTTGGGAGTCAACTTAGAGAGAAAAACAGTAATCCAACAGCAGAATAACTAATCAGCCTGTTCCCTTGTTAGAAGACTGAGCTACTTGTGTGAGTTTCCAAATGTCTGACAGTGCCTTGTGGATCTTTGAATCCAGCAATGTTAAAGGTTCACATGGTGAAAAGAGCATCTGTCAGTCCCTCCTCATCCTCCCACTTCCTTTTGTTTCTGCCAAGCTTCCAGAGTTCATTGCGGTGTGCGGCATCAGTCTTGCCTTTTTCCCTTTTTTCCTCCTGAGCTTGATGTGACAGGATGTTCTGTCTGTTGTGCTCCAACTGTTGACATCTACTGTCAAGACTTTTTACTCGTTGGTGAAATATCCACCTACATGCACTCCAAAACAACAGAAATTCCCTCACACAGAAATGAGGTCAGCTCCCTGCAGCATATAGTTACTCATTTTATTTTGAGGTGATGCAGCTCGTATAAAATACATCGTGGAATTTACACTTTGAGAAGTTAAGCTTCCTCAAAATGAGTTTTAGTGACCCCGGTCACCACTAGCTGATCTTATCTTTTGCACTAACAGTCAGTCAACAAGGGAGCACATAGAGAAAACCAAGTCCAGGCATGTCTGCAACATGCAGGTAAAGGATGGGTTGTGAGGTGTAACTGGGACAGCAGTTTGCTGGATGTGTTATTCTTGTTAGGTCTAAATAAATAGCATCCTCTTGTGTTCCAGGTCAGCCCAATTTATTCTCTGGCTGCACACAAATAAAAACTCACCATAAAAGTTGCTGAAAACGGTGAGGATGGCTATCACAGACGTCCACTGCAGGCAGGGCACAGTCAGGGAAGTTAGCAGGCTGGTCAGTAACCTACAACACCACATGGGCCTTTTTTTTGACACAACCTGCTAAGTGAAACAGACAAGCTGCTGCTTTCAGTTAATGCAGCTGACATTCACTCCCCTCCTCAGTTATTCATCAACCACAGGGACCTGTGTGTGAATAATGGACAGTGAAACAAAAAGAACAAAGACCACGTGTGTGTGTCCAATCTTGAGGTTGCCAGTCCGTGATCGTCCCATCAGAGTGCAGAGGCAAGCATGTTTCTCCGAGCTAACTTCATTACAGAAGCCGTTGTAATCCATCATGTTTCTTAGAAAGCATTGCTCCTCTTCAAAAGCAGCAGATACACTGGGATCTTTGCAGATTCTCTTTGACCCCTGCACAGGCTTCACATTTAAATAATGCATTTCCATCTTCCTGACTTGGCAAATTGAATTTTTAGTTTAGTTTGCCTCCATTTCTCTCCCACTCACATGCTTTGTCCTCATAACTTTAGAAATTTGCCAACTCTCATTCATTTTGTTCTATAAACAATGACAGGATTGCTGATATTCCCATGGGTGTTGTTCTAGCATCTGGTACACATCTGTTGTAGCAGGGGATTTTGGAGACTATTGAGAATGTGGACATGATCCATAAAGATGTTATTCCTTTGAAAGACCTCAGTGCCTCATGGTGCGTTCCAGTTGTCCTCGAAACTAGTTTTTCCGAGATAAGTTAACCGGAAATGATGCAATAAACTCGGAATTCTGAGCTGCGAGCTCGTACGTTTCAGGGAACCCCGAGATCACCATTTTAAAGATGGTCACACCCAGTCCTACCATAGTTGTTGTTTTTTCATCATTTGCTTTCTTTCTTTTTGCTATTTAACAGCACCGAGTTGTTGTTTATTCTTGTTATCAATAGTTACGTTGCTGAAATTGGCCGGTGTTTATGGTTTCTTAACTGGTCCTGGTGTTTACATTTTGATTTTTTTATTGTTTTTTTCCTGGTTTTATGTGGTTTTTCCAAGTTGGAATCTGGAACACAAAACAAGCTCGTTACGTCATTTCCTGGTTGGAAATTCTGAGTTCCGAGGACAACTAGAACGCACCATCAAGCTAGTTTTTTTGAAATCATGAAATAGTCTTTTTTCTTCTATACATGTCTTTTAATGTTATGGTAAATGGCCTGTATTTGATATAGCGCCTTCCAGAGTCCTAGAACCCCCCAAGGCGCTTTACAACACAATCACGCACATTCACACCCTGGGGATGAGCTACATCGTAGCCACAGCTGCCCTGGGGCGCACTGACACAGGTGAGGCTGCCGTACACTGGCGCCACCGGTCCCTCTGACCACCACCAGCAGGCAATGTGGGTGCCCAAGGACACAACGACAGCGACCAACTGAGTGGGGTGCGAACCTGCAACCTTCCGATTGTGGGGCGAGCACTAGGGATGCTCCGATCCGATCACATGATCGGAAATTGGGCCGGATCACGTGTTTTTTTTAAAAAAATCGGTATCGGGTGTAAAAGATTGGAAATTGCCAAAAGACTGCAAATCGTCGGGGTTTCTAAGTCTGCTGCAGCACCTGAGCTGCCTGGTAGCTACAGGTGCTGTGCAGGGAAACGTTAGCCTGCCGACAGAGGCGCCACTTGCTTGCCCAGTCACGGGAACTTCGATCAATACAGCTGCAGTTTGAGGGAATAAACAACTTGAAATATGAGCAATGCTGCTACTTTTAATATATTCATAATATTAAAAAATTTTTTAATCAATGCACTTTCTAAAAAAGTGAAAGTGAAACTTGAAGGACAACTTGGATGTGTTGTCTTTTATCCTTCTTATTTGAATGCTTTCCTGAAAAGTATCGGATCGGGACTCGGTATCGGCAGACACTCGAAATCAAATGACTCGAAATCGGATCGGGAGCAAAACAACGTGATCGGAACATCCCTAGCGAGCACTTGACTCCTCTGCCACCATCGTTATGTATCCAACACATGGATATGAGTTGATTGTTTTCCTATTTTAAAACGATCCATACACCATATTTTCCCAGTGGGGCTGTTTTAAATGTTGCAGAGAAGACAACTCAGATTTTCTACAGCAGCAGAAATGCGGTGCTATATCAGCAGGAAAGTTGCAGGAGCCGCTCTTAATTCACCCTCCTAACACATTTAGAGCTTTCAGTCGCACCCCTCGGTGATAATTACATAAGTCATGTCAAGATCTGTTTTGTCTTCTTCCCATCTGTTACAATCTACTGAGTTACTTTCTTTCCAAACTCTGTACAGCGCTACTTAATTTCTCTCTAGACAGCTCCAAAGGGATGGCCACTGCTTCTGTTAATCCAGGCTGGAGCTGTTCATTCCCTACAGACCACATTATTGTATTATCTCTGTACTCATTTGCTTCCTACCTGAGTGGGCCAAACTTTTCTTTGCTAATTAGCATCTTAAGATAAACGAGGGCTGTGTTATTCGTGGGGATTACATGCATTGATAAACAACTATTTGGTCATTCAGCTGAACTGATAGACAAATTGGCCTTAAGGAGAGCATTAAATCAGCTGACTTGTGTTGTGAAGTGTTATAAATGTGTTGCGTGGCTGCCACCTAGTCTGGCTCTACAAAGCTATTTATGTGACTGTGGCTCACATTACCAAGCTTGAGTATCCAGGGTCTATAGGTGAAAGCCTGGGTAGCATGTGGGTCATTCATTATGTGTGAAAGTTAGAGGAGTACAAAGGAAGTCCCAACTATCATCAAACAGGCATGCAGGGTGGGACAGGCGCCACGGCGTGGTCTAAAACGAGCTTTTGTTGAATGTCGTTTTAATGTACAGTTGATGGATCAGTTGTATCTGCATCTGACTCGTTGCACTGCAACTATTTAACTCTAATCCACTGTTCTGAGAGTTTGTGGGAGTGTCCATTCTCATGTGTGTGATTCCTGGTGATCCATGGATGTTTTCTCCAGCTTGAGTAATAATCCACCTACCCGTGGACACACACATTCTGAGCACTCACTGGATTAGGTTGCTAATCCCCTTGGTCCCAATGCACACGCATGCCTGCAGACACACACACACACACACACACACACACACACACACACACATTATGAACTGTGGTTTGAAATTAATCAGTTATGCAAGCTCAGTCATTATCAGAAGCCATTAGTTACGTCAGTAAACTGCAATTTCATCAGTGTCAAATTAACGCAGGAACAGTTTTATTTTTAAACAAAATGCTGATTTGTGTGAAGTAGATGGCTCCACACAGCGAATCCACCTGACACTAGTGAGAGACGGTCAGAGCTATACCAATAATTGCTAGGTCAAAGCTAACACCACATGGGTAAAGTCTGAAAAAATACACTGATTTTATGATTACTGTGTTAATTTAACACTCAGAAGAGTGAACATATGTAAAATACACTTTGTGATTTTAATAGTGGCACTTTTGATTAATTGCAATCATGCCATTTTGTTCACCAACCGCCAGTGACAAATTAATAAATGAAGCCATTGTCTTGTTGGGTTTGCTGGAGTGGCAAACCAGCCTGATGACTGCTGGAGATAGGTAACAGTTCCCCATGACCCTACTAATGATTAATTGGTACAGAAGATGAAGAAGTTGTTTTTCCTTTTAAAAAAGCTAAAGAGGGATGTAGTCTTTGTTTACAATCTGTGAGCTGTGAGGTTGCTAAGTCTGCGCCAATCCTACGCTGCAGCACCGGCATTTGCAATTCGACCCCAGCAGGCAAAAAGCTCCAGAGTTTTTTTAATCCTTTAGGTGCCAGAGTTTTTTTTTTGTTTTTTTTTTAATATTAAATTTGCCTGCATTCATAATTCAACACCTGCCGTCCAAAACAGCAGCACTTTGTAAAGATCCTAAGCTGGTAACAGAAGCAACCCATAAGTTATTTTTTGCACCCCTAAGAAGCCACAGCGTCTTTTGGCTTTACTCTTAATATCGGGTGAAGAAGGCTACAGGCTAACGTTGAGCTAATAATGCTAACGGTGAATTAGAAGCAAATAGTCGACTCTAAAAATATCTCAAGCTACTTTTTCAACAACTCTATATTACAGTGAAATGTATTTATCTACTTATCAACGTACTGTTTATGACTCAACTCAACTTTTATTTATATAGCGCCTTACAGGCAAAAAGCATGCCACCAAGGTGCTCCACAGATCAACAAAACATAAAAGCATAAAACATTGGGTCAGATAAAAAGACTAAAAACACAAAAATACAACGAAACCCTTTAGGTCAGAACAATAAAACTAATTAGAAAGATTAAAAGACAGATCATAAAAGTGGGTTTTCATAAAAGTATGTATGGCCCATCTTTGCTTGTCATTTAGAATCCGTAGCTGGCAACAGCCATGAAACTCAACGGGAACGGGAGTGAAAAGTGAACAGCGTGTTTGGAAAATGGGCTGCAGTACCCACATTTGACCACAGGATGTCACTCTTACGTCATTCTGACATATTGCACCTTTAAATAGGGTTGAATGTAAATTATTAATGATGAAATCAGGTACATGTGCATCCAATGAAAAATCCAAAAGACAATTAGATCGTTAGGAGAGCCGTTACGTCGTGATGTTGAGCTGAAAATTAAAGAGCAGTTGAGTTGGAGAGAGGAGAAATAAGCTTTCATTCATTTTCTTTTCAACACCGTGGCATAGTGACTGATAAACATCTAACAAGTCACACACACACACACACACACACACACACACACACACACACACACATTTACGGCTACATTAAACATTTGGAAGACCCCCCTCTCTGAAGCAATGCTCTTAATCACCGGACCTCTTTTGTAGTCAGTGTCACAGTTAGGAATGTCTCATGGGTACACAGTGTTACAGTGAAAAACTGTTTTATTTTTCATGCTCAATTTTTTTTTACCACTGGGAACAAATAAAGAGGTTTAATAACCCTGAGCGTGCAAAGGTCCTGCATGAATTCACAAAATTGTTTTAATGAACCAGCTAAACAGTGGAGGACTAATAAATATTCTAAAATCCCGTATCAAAACACTCCCCAACAATGCATGCAATGCAATAATTACTTTTTGGTTACCACACACTAGAAAAATGAATGAAAATCATAGTACGAGTGACAGGAAATCCATTTTGTTCCAAGACCCTTCTAAATTTCCTGTCCTTCTCCCTCTCCATGTGTTTTCCCACCATCTCTAAAAGCCTTTGACTGTCAGTCTCTCCCCTGCTTCATCACAGTCTGCATGACCTTATTCTGCCTTTCCTCGACTGCTGTTTAATAGGAGCCTTCCTCCCTGGTGGACAATGATAAGCTAATGGCTGGGGGAATTTAACAGTCGTATCTGTCAAAAGGAAAAAGGGCTGAAATGATAAAGAGCAGTTATGGGCTAAATGTGAGCAATTAGTTTCTTTAATTTCACCCTCGTGGACAGATTCAAATATTTGTGGGTGGTTAGTTTATGTTTGGATGTATTTTTAGGAGAGTATCTCACTACTTCTATAAATGTTGGTTTGATAATAATAGAAAATTGCAACTGTAAACGTACATTTTTGCAGAGAGCGTGGCTGTCATCACCCGAATAGAAACAGACACGACTGCAGTTTACTGAGTCAAGCGGATGAGACTTCTCCGTCTGCAACATGAGCCAACATGTAGGTTAGCCGATAGGAAACATAATGCTCTGTTACAGGTGACCTTTTTGACTGCATGTTGTCATTTAAACAGAGCAGTCTACCCTTCTGAGGAAGGTGTTTCTTGTCAGGCTGCATCTGGAAACGTCACCCCTCCTGCTGTTCATCAGAGCCAAAGAGTTCATTCATAATTCTTCAGCACAGAACTTAAACGGTAGGCAGTAGTCACAGCGCTCTGAAAGGAGCGATGACAAACGAATAATACCCGCATACAGTAAAATTAGTTCAGGATTTTAAAAAACTTTTAAAGTGCAGTGTGCTTTTCTTTAATGAATAGTAGGGGTGGGACTCGATTAAAAAAATTTATCTAATTAATTAGAGGCTTGTAATTAATTAATCTCGATTAATCGCATTTTAATCGTTCAAGAAAATTTGCCTCGAAAGCAATTTTTTTTAATTAAAAATAATGAGACAGAGAATCAAACAATAGTCATTGACATTATTATTGTAAACACAATTTCTAAAAAAAAATATTTCAAATTGTATTTCAATTCAAAACAGGAGAAAAAAAAAGATATATATATATATGTATATCACTGGCAAAAATAGGACAGACCTAAAAGTACAATACTATTTTAAGTACATTTTGATAATGGTATTGTCTAGGGCTGGGCGATATGGCAAAAATTTCATATCCCGATATAGCTCATTTTATATCCTGTAAACGATATACATAATGATATAGCATTGTTTCTTTAAAAGGTGTCCTAGAATGCAATTAATCAACAATCTAAATCAGAGCTTTTAGCCTCCAAAAAGCATAAGAAAATTTTTTTGGCTTTCATCTGTCCCAGGAGCCCTGATACAGGCCATTCTAAACCCCCTTACTCAGGCCTTTAGTGAAAAGAGCTGTTGACCCCTCCCACTCGACCAGGACCTGCTGATTGTTTGGTTTCCCCAGAAGGCCTCAGACACATGCAGGTTTGAGGAGGCGTGGCTCCCCCTTATGACGTGTTAAGGAAGGCATGCTGCTTTTGACCACCCAAGCTGTCTTATTCAACAACAACAAGGAAAATGTTGGTTTACATTCTAGGTCCCCTTTAATTAAATTCATAGTAAAGTGTTTGCACCAACTCACCAAACCCACGTTTCCCGTGTAGATTGGAACCATATCTTTGCAAATGTGCTTGGCAACTGCAGTGATCTCCTTCCATCTGCGGGAGCTGTGGTTGTATGGTGTGCCATAGGTAAACGCCTGTTGCAGCGTCTGTGTCTGGAGTTTGTTATGAGCGCTTACGCTACCACTCGACGCTGCTTTCACGGCTTTTGCTCGTTGACTCTCTGTATTCTTTTCGTGGTTCTTGCGCAGGTGATAAAATAAATGTGTAGTGTTGAAGTCTGTTGTTGGCACCGGGAGCCGGCAAACTTTACAAACGACTGCTTTCTGGTCTGCGTCGGCCTTCCTATACCCAAACTACATCCATACAACAGAAGTTGCCCCTCTTTTAGGTACAAGCTCCTCCGTTTGGGTTGGCAGGTCATCCTGTTGAAAATGACCCTGGTCTGAACCGCGTCCGCTACCGTCCTCCTCCATGTTTGTTAATGCATGGCTAGCTTGGCGCGTGCATGGACATGCCGTAAGGTGCATCATGACGTAAAATACTGCTGTGAAATGCTGAATCGTGGTGTAAACGATAGAGCTTCATATAAAACGATAGACATTTTCTATCGTACAGACGAAATATTTCGTCATATCGCCCACCCCTTGTCTTTAAAATAATAATAATAATAATAATAGGTTGATAGAATGTGTGTGCAATCTGATTTGATTTAGCATCATTAGAGACAGAAATGAAGGCAAAAACACATGAAGAAGGATTTCTGATTGTGTTTGGAGCGCATAAAAAGTGTTTACATGGTCTTGTAGCCAAGGTTCTGAGCTTTCTTTAGAGGTGCAGCTTGACTATATTGATATTTAGGGCATGGATTTTGCTGCTAAACTTTAACATCCCCCAATTGGGGGGCCCTCGGGCTTAAAGGGTTAAATGCGTTATTTTTTTCTAATTAATTAATTAATCATAATTAACGCATTAAATTCCCACCCCTAATGAATAGCTTTCTTCTTTCCTTCTTTTCGCTTCACTTTTCGCAATTTATGTAAAAATAGCTGTAATACAAGCTTTAGGCGATGCTGTATGGCCATTAGACCTATTGTTGATGAGAGGATGGTGGGAGATGCTCAGTGTTACCTCTGGTCTGGTCAGCCTCTTCTCCACTTCAGTGTTTGAACAATAGAATAACCTTTATTCGCTCCACTTCAGACTTGCTCTCAGTGAAGCACTTTAGGAAGAGTTCTTGAAACCTGGCTGATACATCATCAGAGAAGTACACAGATTCTTGTCAAACACCGTTCCCTCGTTGTAAAACACAACAGAGGTGGTGGACAGGATGAGAGAAGCACGCTGATGAATTCTTACCTTTACAAAATAAAACAAACACCTTCTCTGTGCAGTAATTTGATGTTTCTACAGTCTTGTTCTGAAATGATGTTCACCGTTGCTCACGGTGATGACAGCCTTAGTTGCTACAAATAATTAATCCATGTGTGTTTACTGATTCTTTTACATGCTTCTCAGTAGACCGTGGAAGACTCACTGATGTGAGCTGACATGTTAATTAAACTTTTCAAGATCGGTCACAATCCTAGACGTGTACAATCTGCTGAAAGGGTTTCATTAAGCTGAAGCTTAGAGGTGGCACTAGCCTCATCATTTACACCTGAATTTACACCTATTATTAGAGCTAATCAAGCTACTAATGAGGAAAATAATCTTGCATACACGTTTGGAAACATTCTAGTAGGGCTGAAACAAATCATGGAAGGATTCGAATAGTTCGATTAATTAAATTTATCAAATCATTTTTTTACTGATTCAATGCTTGAACCACAGCTTGAACACATTTTACTGGCGCACTACATGGTCATCTAGATGCTGTGGAGGAAAATAAAGAAACCAGCAGAGACACAAACCAAGGCAGAAACATTCCAAAGTTTGGGATCAAAAGTGAACTACGAGCAGATTGGCTAATGCTAATGCTAGCGGGTAGCATGCTCACACTCACGTGGGGTTCTGAAAAACTAAACTAAGAATGACTAAACTCTACAAGCGGGAGGAAAATCCCCACCATCCCATTTATTTGTAGATGTGTGCAGCCTGTAGTGGTGTTGAGCAGACTTGTAGCCGTTGTATTATGTAATTAACAAACGCTTCTATCTTTGGATATAATTTAGACTGGATTATTGCCAACCCGTACGAAATACAATAGATATTTCCACCATTACATTGTTACCAGTAGAAGTTAAATGTGATTAGCATTTCCAGTAGGGATGTAAGAAAATATCGATATGGCAATAAATCTTGATATTTTTTCCTGCGATATTATATCGATATTTAAAAGCTGTGTATCGAATTTTTGGAAGAATTTACATGCAAACATTTGTGTATTTTCTTTTCTTTTGGTGCAATTCAAACGCCGACCGCTAGTTGGCAGCAGTGTCATGGTTCAGATCCCTCATGTTCAACATGTTACGTATCAGTTTGGACTGTTTATTGAATTTTCCTACAATAAATTCAGTCTAATATCGTCTGACTGAATGTATCGCAATATATCGCGATATATCGTATCGTCCCCCCTGTATCATGATACGTATCGTATCGCCAGAATTTTACCAATACACATCCCTAATTTCCAGTAGCTTACTGAACATGTTAATGAAATACATAAAATTCTACAGATCATATTTTAACTGTGGATATATTTAGATTGTTATTTTGACTAGGATGAGTGATATTAATACAAACCTAAAATGTGAAATTTAGGTGAATTTTGTTCTATACTAACTATAAATGTCACATAGGACAGAGGGAACTAGACAACACCAATTTAATACATATTATTGAGCCTTTTATAATAAGAGTCTGACATTTCAGCCTCATGATTTTTTTTTCATATTTTTAGCTGCAAACAACAGTCTCGTTTCACGAAACGTCATCAAATAGAATATTCAAATACTAAAATATTCGATAGCTGCAGCCCTACATTCTAGATTATTTTCAGCTTGCTTTAATCAGTTATTATTGATCTATTCTTCTTTTTGATTGAATTGATTAACGCAAACTTGGCTCCCGTGTCTTGTTCGTGTTAATTTGTTCATTGAATGGTTCAAATCTCCCCTGATAGCCTCACATCTATGACAAAATATTAGATTGTGTTCACCAAAATCACATTTCTACCATAGATAATTATAAAAAACACACATTTAATGGTAATTTCAGAAATCACAGATCAAATATGCGATACGTTTTAAATGCATTGGTAATAACTCTCCATTTGAAAGAGTACAAATCTAAGTATAGCCATCTGCAGTAATAATTTGTTTATAACAATGAAAAATAATCTCAAAATGACATTACGAGCACTGAAAGCAAGGACCAATCATAAAATAACACTAACAAGAGAAATGGAATGCTTTTTAGATAAAAGCGCTGGGGAAGGAACCCATAATATATCCTCTCAGATGGGTAGTATAATTAAAATAAAAGCACAGCTGTTAAACACAGCTTTAAAAATACTGTTTTATGCAAAGTGCAGCCCATTGAGATGGAGTAATCTACAAGACAGCCTAGAGATAATGAAAGTCAAAGAGAAGCAAATGGTTATCACGGACAATGATATTGGACAGTTGAATATATATTTTGGATATAGAGAGAATGTTGGCCTACGCTGAAGAAAACAACAGATCGACACAAAACTATGAGAGATGCATGAACATATAGAGAATATGCTCATATATTTCTATTTACACCACCCCAAACTGCATAGGTTTACTTTTTTTTTTTGCCAAAACAGCAATGACTTATTTGAAAAAAAAGTTTCTTCGAGCATCTGGTTAGGTGATGTCCATATTTGGGCACTTCCTTCACACAAATTCATGCAGAATCAGATCAGATTGGTGCTTTGTTTCAATCATTTGGAGGTTGTAGAACAATCTTTTACCACTTTGGGTAAAAGATTTTGATTTGTTAATGTTTGTTTTTTATTGTTTTGGACAAAATATTTCTGATAATTCTTCACACTTTTCAAGGACTCTAGTAACATTTCTAATTTCTGCATCATATATTAGATAACTTAAATGCCTCTAAAACAGTGTGAATGTAACCATATTTATAATAAAATGTTTTATAAGATTTTATATGATGACTCATTAGATAAACATAAGAAAATATATATTAGTACACAATTTTTTTTATTTATGCCAGGACTGTAAATCCTGCCCTTCAGAAAGGTTGCTTGTTCACCTGGTTGTTTCTAACACAACCCTCATTTCTACATTTATACCCGTGTACTTATTTGATTTATGATTTAATGACTCATTAGATAAACATAAGCTAATTGCTTATCGTTCACCTCCTCCTCACACCGTCTTCTCATCTGTCTCTCCTCCTGTCCATCTGCCAGGGGAGCACCTGCGCATCTGTCCTCAGGGTTACACCTGCTGCACCAGCGTCATGGAGGACAAACTGGCCGTTCTGAGTCTCAAGGAGATGGACGGACTTCTCAGAGAAAGCCGACGATCTTTACTGATCTCGCTTAATGGACAGCAAAAGGCCTTTGATGGTGAGTTTTAGCGTTTATCGCAGCATTATGTGGACTTTCAGAGTTAGAGCATGTCCAATAATACAGGAACACAGATAAATCACAGCATTTTAAAGGTTTGGGTTACATTTTTACATTGCATTACTTTTGCAGGGGTTAGTTACCTTGCAGTGTTTCATTCTGCAACGTGTTTCAAATAGAATATTATATAATAACCATGGGGTTCTCTATAAATAAATAAATGTTCAATGCAAAAGGGGTGCACATTAAAGATTCATAAAATTACATTTGGAGCAACTGCTAGGGTTGTATTCCCAGAAAACTGATGCAAAATGAATAAATAGTTGTGTTTTCTCCTCTTGTTCCCTTGGCCAGTTCATGACAATGGGTGTTTTCCAATTGCAAGGAACCTCGCCTTGATGCCTTGGTCCCACCCCGGTTGCCTAGGAGATACGTCATCAGGAACCGCCAAGGCGTGTCCCAATCGTTTCCAATGTTCATGTGCTAGCAAGGCGTCTGTGCTCCGTTTGTTAGCTGTTTAGCTAATTCACCAAGGATACATGAAAGGTGCCTTGTTGTTGGAGCCGGCAGCAGTTACTTCAGGGGCAAATTTCCAGTTTAAATGTAGGTCAACTAATTGTAGCGATCAGGCTTATATCTAAAATGTTTTTTTAGATCCAAAGCAGTTATCTATGGTTGGTTAGTTGCTTAGTAGTTGCAGCTTCGGTGGCTAGCAGGTACTAACTCACTTACACATGTGATTTAACCAATATAAGCACAATTAATAAAGTAAAAGGCTCGATATACATCTATATTGAAACTTAAAATTACGCGTTCACGTGTTTCATTTAACCGTTTTCTTTGACCAAGGAAGGACAGTGTCCTCGTAAGCAAGGCGTCTGGCAAGGCAAAGTAACTTGCAATTGGAAAACACCCACTAAGTCTGTCAGCTGGAGCTCTGAGCTTGATTAGTCAGCCTGCCCTTTTCAGATCACACTGATTAGTAGCTGATTGAGATTTGTTTTCTTTTCTCATTTGTTTCCTTCTTTCTCCAGACCTCTTCTTTTACCTGAGTGCTGCAGCTGTGCTAGAGCAACGCGGTTAACCTGCCAAAGCAGAGCTACACAAACATAAAAAAAAAAACCTTCAAAGAAACATTTTGTTAGGGTGTATATTTTTTAACAACCCTTGGAGTTTGCTATCTGTCAAAAAATTGCTTCATTAGGCTCAACAGAGCAAGTAAACAAGACAGTCAACGAAACAATTCAAGCTGCACTCAATTGTAATCATTCCAGTGTTTTACATCAAATCACTCACAGATAAAAGCACAGGGTTACATTCTGAATGTGATTAATTGTGTTGTCTCACAAGTCATTTGGAGCTTGTTTTTCTTCAGAAAGTCTTGCCAGACATGTTGCTACAACTTTCTAATAAGCACTTCTGCTTTGAACCAGAAAATTAATTAAAGTGTTCTTTCATGTTGATCATAAATCCTGCTGCAACCTCTTCATCCCTCATCTCTCTATGCTGAGATGCTGCTTGCTAGGAGTGAGTGCTTAAAGGTGGTGGGTGAATGTGTGGGAAGGTGTTTGCGATTTTTTTTACTACTTTTCACAGGTCATGCACTCAAAGATAAGGATAATTATATTCTCAATTTATTAAATTTAATTGGAAAACAATTGTGTAGCATAATGCAGCCGTATTTCTGGTGGAAGGTGGCTATGAGCAGACATGTGGCAAACAGTGGTCCAAATGGGTTTCACAGTGTGTTCTGTTGAGGTAAGGGAAACATGACTGCACTCATTTCTGAGGTTAGACTGGATACTTTTCTATAATCCAGTACAGTGGATAACAGAGTATTTTTAGAGTTTGCTTAAGTTTTGGAGATTTTGGACCCAGATATATCACATCACTGCAGAAACAGGTTTGTTTGAATTTTTTATTGGTGATCATTTGTATCTGGAAATCTGGAGGTGATAATGGCAGTTTCTCAGTATGCGTACTTGTCTGAACTTGTGTACTCACATCCTTGTGAAACGTCATTAACGCTGGCCCAAGTACTGTTCCAATTATAAATATGCATCATGGCAAGTTCGCTCATAGTTCCCAGATGTGTTCATGCTCCGCCCATTGTATCGAGGATGCATTAATGCATCCATAGACATGAATACGTAGACGCCCCGTTGGGCACTGGAGAACGTAACAGTGTCTCCGCCATATTGGATGGGTCTCCTCATTCTCCAAAGTCAATGCAGAGTGAGCAACCAGTTTTTGTGCAGCCTACAGTTGCAACAATCGGTGTACTATTGAAAACAGATCACATGGGATTACTATTGACTTTTCTAGCCTACCTGATGGGATTTTATATTTTAATTTATTGTAATTTATTTTGTATAATTATATTTATATTTTAATTATCATGCCATACCATGTGTCTGATTTTGTGAAAAAGCTTGATAAAATGTGTTTTTTAGCTGGGTAAGCACCTTCCTCAGTAGAAATGAAAGCACTGGGGGCGATTGGAGACCCAACAAAGATGGTGGCTGGCCACTAAGGCAGCTACAATAGGCAGCGCCAGTCCACGAGGCGTCTACGTATATATGTCTGTGAATGCATCCTTCTGCGGGCTTGGGACAACAAAGTATCCCATAATGCATTGCGTCGCAAAATGGCAGAGGAGAAAGCTCGTAACTGTAGTGTTTTATATCAGAAACACAAAAAAAGAAATATAAAGTTGTCTGTTATTTTAAATAATTGTAAAATTTGTTGTGTTTGGTTTTTTCAGACTCATCACATCCTTCAAAACGCTAATTAGCTAACCCACTATCAAAATAAAAGCAGTGTTGCCTTTAATAGCTCTGTTTTGATTGAAATGAAGCTTTTTTTCTTCATTTAACAGTGGGAAATGCTGCTGTTTTATCAGTTTTGATCAAAAGTGGACCAAATATAAAAAATAATATGTATTCATTGTTATTTTGCTATTTAAGGGACAAACTAGACTTTTATTTTTATGTCAGGTCGTTTTTTAACCATTGTCATGACGCAGCAGAGTACAGTTCTGTTCCAAATGCTGGTCATTGAATGTTGAACTTTTTTGCATGTCCTAAGTTGAAGAAAAGGAGAATTAGATCAGTTTGTCTTTGTTTTAGAAAGGGTCAGATTTTGTTTGCAGAAATGCATCAGTGGCAAACTCTTTCAATGGGATGTGATGGTGTAAACGTAAAATAGTATGTTAGCATTTTTATTTTGAAAATGACCAGTTTATTTCTGAAATATTTGATTTCTTCCTAATTTCCATGTTTCCTGAATGTAACTTAGAAAGCATCAGATAGGGAGGGCAGAGCAACAGAGGGAGAACAGTATGCTTATCGAGACCTTGAGGTCTAAAAACCATCTGCTGTCGGCTGCATCTTTGAGGAAGACTGAGCAATAGACTAGAGTTAAATGGACCATGAGATGTCACATTTGCTACCACATAAATAGCAATTTGGCAGGAGGCAGCCGTCCCTGCTAAAGACATCCTGTTGTTAGCTGTTTAAAAGTTAAAGAAAATAAGTGAGTTACATCTATTTCAGGCTACAGCTGTTGAAAAAGTGTCTACCATCAAGTTTGTTATATACAAAGCAAAAAAAAGTTGTGGTTTTCCTATTTCTCAACCATTTTCTGAAAAGATTTTTCATTCTTTTGACCACATGACCATGCAGTGACATTGTACCATGTTTCCAGTCCCTGTACATCTGGCTGTGTTTAGCAGGGTGTGGGCTAACTAGCACCATGTGGCTAAGTGCAGGGTGTTACTGTTCCAGCCCAGTCAGGCTTGGCGTTTTTTTAAGTCTAGGAACTTTGGAAGAAGCACCGATAAAGCCGCAAATTACAGGACTAGCATACTGGAATACAGTTGGCTTGAGGCCCACGAGTTTCTGCACTGTATATATACATGAGCATGCAAATGTGTGTTTATATGCATCTTTTTGCAAGGTTGTGATATACTGTGTGTTCCTATGCAGACATGCAAAAACATTTTGTGCTCAGGTTGACAGTGTGTTAATCCCTTTGAATAAAACTGCAATATATAAAAAAATGTTGTTATAAACAAAGACAGTGCACCTAATGNATTGTCATGACGCAGCAGAGTACAGTTCTGTTCCAAATGCTGGTCATTGAATGTTGAACTTTTTTGCATGTCCTAAGTTGAAGAAAAGGAGAATTAGATCAGTTTGTCTTTGTTTTAGAAAGGGTCAGATTTTGTTTGCAGAAATGCATCAGTGGCAAACTCTTTCAATGGGATGTGATGGTGTAAACGTAAAATAGTATGTTAGCATTTTTATTTTGAAAATGACCAGTTTATTTCTGAAATATTTGATTTCTTCCTAATTTCCATGTTTCCTGAATGTAACTTAGAAAGCATCAGATAGGGAGGGCAGAGCAACAGAGGGAGAACAGTATGCTTATCGAGACCTTGAGGTCTAAAAACCATCTGCTGTCGGCTGCATCTTTGAGGAAGACTGAGCAATAGACTAGAGTTAAATGGACCATGAGATGTCACATTTGCTACCACATAAATAGCAATTTGGCAGGAGGCAGCCGTCCCTGCTAAAGACATCCTGTTGTTAGCTGTTTAAAAGTTAAAGAAAATAAGTGAGTTACATCTATTTCAGGCTACAGCTGTTGAAAAAGTGTCTACCATCAAGTTTGTTATATACAAAGCAAAAAAAAAGTTGTGGTTTTCCTATTTCTCAACCATTTTCTGAAAAGATTTTTCATTCTTTTGACCACATGACCATGCAGTGACATTGTACCATGTTTCCAGTCCCTGTACATCTGGCTGTGTTTAGCAGGGTGTGGGCTAACTAGCACCATGTGGCTAAGTGCAGGGTGTTACTGTTCCAGCCCAGTCAGGCTTGGCCTTTTTTTTAAGTCTAGGAACTTTGGAAGAAGCACCGATGAAGCCGCAGATTACAGGACTAGCATACTGGAATACAGTTGGCTTGAGGCCCACGAGTTTCTGCACTGTATATATACATGAGCATGCAAATGTGTGTTTATATGCATCTTTTTGCAAGGTTGTGATATACTGCGTGTTCCTATGCAGACATGCAAAAACATTTTGTGCTCAGGTTGACAGTGTGTTAATCCCTTTGAATAAAACTGCAATATATAAAAAAAATGTTGTTATAAACAAAGACAGTGCACCTAATGTTTTGGACAACTTTAATGATTGGTAAGGGGAGAAGACAGAGTGAACAGAAAACAGAATGGATTATGTTAAAATTGGCAGATGGTAGGAATGGGCAGTGACGTGTATAATAAAAAAAATGAAAAGAAATGGAAAGTGAGAGGGGAAAAAGTCAAGGAGGACACAGAGAATGATGGCACCAGAGGGAGCTTTGTGTTAGATGACAGCCAGGTGTATTAGACAGGCATCAGCTCTGAACTGGACAGGTGGACTTTGGCCTAATGTTGCCATCAGTGACATCTGGATGTGTGTGTGTACACTTTGTGTGTTTTGACATTTTCTCTTGTACTGCCTCTGCATTATGTAGAAGTGTGTGTTTCACTTTATGTGAAGGTTTGCTCTTTTTATATTAAAACCAAAAGTAAGGAGCACATTGAAACTGGCGTTTGACTATCTGTATCTGCATATTCATGTCCTGATCCATAGTTGCACAGGCTGTCAGTATGCTATAAATAACTTTTAGCAGTTTATTTAAATGCAACTCTGTTCATCTGCAAGTCACCATGCCAAGTCTTAAAGACAAAGGCAGACTTAACTATTGGGCAAAGGTTTGTAGTCGCACTGAGCCCCAAAATACTAAGACTATGGTATGAATATATTTTTTGTGATGTTAAATGTGTTAAATATATGTTTCAAAATACATATACACATCAAAATACTTATGTTGTTTTCAAATAGTACAAAGGTAAACCATTTTTGACCATGTTCAGTTAAGCTTTCCTGCTGAAAGGTAAAGAAAACCTAAATAAATACCAAATGCAATTTTCAAATGAGGAAAAAAAAAACATGATCTAAACCAACCTGGACCCACGTGAAAAACTAACAACCCCTGAAGGTGGTTTTAACACCCATCCATCCATTATCCATCCATTATTGTTCGCTTATTCGGGGTCGGGTCGCGGGGGCAGCAGTCTAAGCAAAGAGGCCCAGACTTCCCTCTCCCTAGCCACTTGGGCCAGCTCCTCCAGGGGGAATTCCAAGGTGTTCCCTGGCCAGTCAAGAAACATAGTCCCTCTAGCGCAGTGGTTCTCAAATACTTTCGGTGAAGCCCCCCCCTAGGATACATACATTTTTTCGCGCCCCCCTTTCACTGTGCGGTGGGGGTGGGGGGGGTTGCACAATGTTCATTGTGTACAGTAAGATTGATTTTATGGATTTCTGGAATGTTAATTTCTGCTAGGAACAACAGAATTATTGATTTCTGAATACATATTACGTCTGCTTAAATGTTAAAACGGCTTGCCATACTAACGTGCTGATAGTTCGTCGGCGAATGTCGGGCGGGGAAAGTGCGGGGGAACGATCTTGATGCCAGAGCAGGGGTGAGAGTGTGGTAGGGTTGGGCGATTAGACAAATTATTCAACCATCTATGATTGGCTGAGCCTTTCACCGGTTATTTTTACAAGAGGCGATTTGTTTATTTATTTATTTGTCCATGAGTAAGTGTGTTAATGATCCATGCAGGTGCGCAGATATTTTACCCGTTACCACAGAATCTATCGTGGAGGTAACATCATGGAAAGATTTCCATCAGAGCTTCTGCATTATTCTCCGCAACTGAGTGCACACAAGCGGCGCGCAAATAGGAGCTCAGAGCACATCTGACAGATCTGTGCACAAGAGCGCAATGTCGAGAGCTTCTGGATCTGGAAAGTGGAAACCCTTCTTTCAGAGAGTCTGGTAGACTTCTGGTCATTTCTTTTG
The DNA here is from genome assembly GCA_006937985.1 of Aphyosemion australe. Taxonomy (NCBI): domain Eukaryota; kingdom Metazoa; phylum Chordata; class Actinopteri; order Cyprinodontiformes; family Nothobranchiidae; genus Aphyosemion; species Aphyosemion australe. The sequence continues at coordinate 1,331,213 of SSNS01000120.1, forward strand.
GAGAAATGTTTCCTGACTTTAAAACTCTGGCTGAAGTAGAAATCGTTACTCCAGTACCTGCTTTGGATCCAGCGTGTCAGCAGAGCGCTCATCAGAACATTTTAACAGCATGAGCCATGAAGCGCTTTGAGTTGCCTTCGGGTAGGAAATGCGCTGTATGAATAAAACTGCCTTGCCTTTCCATGAGTCTGTCTGAGGCAAAAGTCCAGAACCTCGTTAGCCTCTTCAGCAAGCTCCATAGAGACACTTGATTACGCACAAGCAGGTGATCATCAGGTTTACGCCGGAACAGAAAGAATGTGCGTTGGGGCCGCAGCAGGTGAAATGTTGTCCAGAGGGACACGGTCAAACGCCTTCTCTAAATCCACAGTGTTCCACGGCCAGTACAAAAACCACATTGCTCATCCTGAATCTGAGATTCAACTATCACCCGGACCCTCCTTTCCAAAAACCTTGAATAGACCTTACCAGGGAGACTCAGGAGTGTGATTCCCCTGTAGTTGGAACACACCCTGCGGTCCCCCTTTTTAAATCTTGACCACCACCATGGTCTTTCAATCCAGTAGAACTGCCCCTGATACCCATGCAATATTGCAGAGTCGTGTCAACCAACAGACATTCCTACAACATCCAGAAGCTTAAGGAACTTTGGGCATATCTCATCCACCTATGGGGCCTTGCCACCAAGGAGCTTTTTGACTACCTCAGTGACCTAAACACAAGAGATTGGAGAGCCCAAACCAAAGTCCCCAGACTCCGCTTCCTCACTGGAAGACATGCCAATGGGATTGAGGAGTTCTTTATAGTACTTTGCCCACCGATCCACAACGTCCCGAGTTGAGATCAGCAGCAGACCGTCCCCACTATAAACAGTGTTGGTAGTGCACCACTTTCCCCTCCGGAGCCACTGGATGGTGAACCAGAATTTTATTGAAGTCGTATGGAAGTCTTGCTCCATGGTCTCATCAAACTCCTCCGACGCCAGGTTTTTGTTTCATCTACCACCCGAGCCGCATTCCGCTTGGTCTGCTGGTACCAGTCAGCTGTAACACCCTTGACATTAATATCTGCCATCAACCATTTGTTGTAACTGGTATTACGGTATGTCTCTCATGTCTCTTTGAATGAATTTTGTCCTACCCTCTATTGCAGAATTGTTTTGATGCAGCCACATTGGAGGGTTTTCCATTTTCCCAAGAGGGATTCTTTTTTTCACAATTGAACAAGAGCCATTGTGCTAGCATTGCTTCTAAAGGCTATCTACCTGTTGCTGCCAGTCCCAGATGTTAGGCAGGCTAATGTACCTATACCATAGAAAACCTTTGCTCATCAAACAGCAAACATCTACAGCTAAAGATGAAGAAAATCACAATGATTTATCTCTGGAAACAAATTACTAGAAGGGAAGACTAGATTTAATTGAGGATTGTCTGGCAGGTAAGACAACAATCAACAAGTAGTTCTCTCATAAATTAGGGTTGAAATTATATGACAAAGAAGGGATGTGGAAGTCAACATGACTTTGTATTTTGCCTTGGGCTCCAAAAGGACTAGATCGGCCTCTGTTTACTGGAATAGAACTCTGTGACACCTTCTATGTCTGTGCAATTTCCAAACAATTTCATCCACTCCAACCTCCATCCACCCAAATTCTAATTTCTTGCTTCCAGGGTCACCTCTAATAATGTCATGAGAGACAAGGACATCTGCTACCACCGTGGTGCTTGATTGACTCATTTTATCTGCATGCAAATCATGTCTGTGGGGACATGGAGTACACTGGCCTAATTATGCCAAACACACCATTTACTATAGGAGAGATGGCACCTTGGGAAAATAAATGAAAGTATGACAAACTTAGACGAGTAAAATAGAGAAGTACACTCAGAGAGAGAATGGATTTGTAGCAAGCTGTAGGTGGTCGTGGGAAATTAGGCAGCAATCCGGAGTCTTCCGATTTCAGGAATTATGTATGATTTTTCAGAAATCCGTAAAAGTGATTGTCTTATCATGTACTGTGATATAATGTAAGCGATACGTCTTTTTTTTTTTGCTAAGCCCGCCCCCTGCCCCGTAAAATCCGTGCAATAGGAAACTGAGCGGCGACCAGAACTAACCAATAGCGTTAGAGTACCGCTTACATGCTTCAAATTTAAGGAAGTACCTCAGCTGATGCAGAGTTGATGAACTTTTCACAGACAAGTAAGTCTTTAAAATATAAATGTATGAAAACACAACATGACATGAGAATATTACTTGTAAAACAACGTGTTTTAGCTCTGTTTGTCGGCTACAGAAGCACATTCATAAACAAGAAACGTGCAGTGGCCATCTTAAATTACCGAGTTAACACGACTATTGGTGCAATACGCTTGTCAGCCACTAGATGGTGCCATCAGATTAAAGAAATACTCTGGAAAGCTACTTTAAGGAAGGGAATTCATTTTTGGGAAACAAGAAAAGGTGAAACAGAGAACCAGATGGATAGAAGATGAAACCAGCTTTTGCAAACTGTGCTTTAAGTTAGCCAGAGAAGGTCTGAAAAAGGACCAAAAGGAAATGGAACAAAAAACTGTCAATGAGAGCCTGTTGAATAAAGGCAATAACTTACTTATTTAATAGTCTTAATAGGAAATAAAATGTCACTAAATGTCGTGTGTGCGTGTGTTTGACTCATGAGCAAGTCTAATGGCTCCCAGATAACCATTTGTGCATTTATTGGTTTCAGGGCTGCAACATTTGTTTTCTGTTGCATTCATCTTTCTGTTGTCTTTGCAAAAGTAAAAAGAAAATAAACAGATGAATCTTTTCTGTAACTGAATTCTTATATAAGATGGAAGTATAATTTGCTCTCTTTAACTTGGGATTCATCTATTTTGAATCAACTTTGGCATTCAACTTAGCTATTTTAACCTTTATCTTCATCTATCATTCATACTAGCTCGTTTATGTTGAATGTTTGGAGCCATATTACTTTGGTTAACTAGAGAATCTTTTTCTTTATGCACCTCATCTTCTGCTCTTTTTTCTTTCCACTGCAAAATAATCCTCCATAATGATCTATTTTTCAACATAAGTGAAATAGACAGCAATAATTAAAACAGCCAGTTGGCCTTAACATTTGGACCTACTTCTACATTTTTCAGTTTTAACTTTTATAACCTTTTCATAAATTTAGATTCCTCTGATTGAGATGATGTTTCCTGTTTAAAGCTTCCCTGTCAACTCTGCTATCTCTTCAGTTTTCAACTTTTTTCTTGGCAGTCTAAACATTTTAACTGTAATTGTATTGCAACAGCTACTGGCCTAACTCGGATTGATTATCTAACACTAAAGTATTGTTAGTATTTTGAAATACTCCCAAGACATCTTCTCCCCCAGAGGTAAAACAGACATGCTGCAAAAACATTTTTGCACTCTTTGATTAAAATCACAAACGACTTCCTCTTCATTATTTCAGCCCTTCAGTTGGACATTTTCGTCATTTTTTATTGGTACATACTAACAAAGGTCTACTGTTTGAATATGCAGCACAGGTAACACTTTCTTGGGAATTTGACTCAATTATGTTGGTTAACTGGAAAAAACTCTGTTACATCTGTCTTGCACAAGTCTATAAAAAATGAATGGCTGGAAAATGTTTACAGCTGAATGAAGACAAAACTGAAATCCTCATCTCTGCTCCCCGACTTGTTTCTTATACCAAACCCTCTGTCAGGAATCTTGATGTAAACTATGCTCAGCTTTTACCCTGGATGAACCTGTATTCTCATGTTAGTTTTCAGGATTCACCTTCTGAGCTGAGATTTGTTATCCACGCCGGCATCTCTTCCCACTTAGACTACTTCAACTCACCCTTCACCTGTCTGATCAAAGCATCCTTGGATTGATTACAGGTAGTTCAGAATGACTGTGCTAAGCTCCTGACTAAGTCCCCCAAGTACTCCCAAGTAACTCCGCTACTCTTCCAGCTTCACTGGCTGTTTTTAGGGCCTCNGACGAGTAAAATAGAGAAGTACACTCAGAGAGAGAATGGATTTGTGGTCGTGGGACATAGAGGGGGGAAATTATAGTAAGGTTTAAGCAGCAATCCGGAGTCTTCCACTTTCAGGAATTATGTATGATTTTTCAGAAATCCATAAAAGTGATTGTCTTATCGTGTACTGTGATATAATGTAAGTGATACGTCTTTTTTTTTTTTTGCTAAGCCCGCCCCCTGCCCCGTAAAATCCGTGCAATAGGAAACTGAGCGGCGACCAGAACTAACCAATAGCGTTAGAGTACCGCTTACGTGCTTCAAATTTAAGGAAGTACCTCGGCTGATGCAGAGTTGATGAACTTTTCACGGACAAGTAAGTCTTTAAAATATAAATGTATGAAAACACAACATGACATGAGAATATTACTTGTAAAACAACGTGTTTTAGCTCTGTTTGTCGGCTACAGAAGCACATTCATAAACAAGAAACGTGCAGTGGCCATCTTAAATTACTGAGTTGACACGACTATTGGTGCGATACGCTTGTCAGCCACTAGATGGTGCCATCAGATGAAAAAAAATACTCTGGAGAGCTACTTTAAGGAAGGGAATTCATTTTTGGGAAACAAGAAAAGGTGAAACAGAGAACCAGATGGATAGAAGATGAAACCAGCTTTTGCAAACTGTGCTTTAAGTTAGCCAGAGAAGGTCTGAAAAAGGACCAAAAGGAAATGGAACAAAAAACTGTCAATGAGAGCCTGTTGAATAAAGGCAATAACTTACTTATTTAATAGTCTTAATAGGAAATAAAATGTCACTAAATGTCGTGTGTGCGTGTGTTTGACTCATGAGCAAGTCTAATGGCTCCCAGATAACCATTTGTGCATTTATTGGTTTCAGGGCTGCAACATTTGTTTTCTGTTGCATTCATCTTTCTGTTGTCTTTGCAAAAGTAAAAAGAAAATAAACAGATGAATCTTTTCTGTAACTGAATTCTTATATAAGATGGAAGTATAATTTGCTCTCTTTAACTTGGGATTCATCTATTTTGAATCAACTTTGGCATTCAACTTAGCTATTTTAACCTTTATCTTCAACTATCATTCATACGAGCTCGTTTATGTTGAATGTTTGGAGCCATATTACTTTGGTTAACTAGAGAATCTTTTTCTTTATGCACTTCATCTTCTGCTCTTTTTTCTTTCCACTGCAAAATAATCCTCCATAATGATCTATTTTTCAAGATATGTGAAATAGACAGCAATAATTAAAACAGCCAGTTGGCCTTAACATTTGGACCTACTTCTACATTTTTCAGTTTTAACTTTTATAACCTTTTCATAAATTTAGATTCCTCTGATTGAGATGATGTTTCCTGTTTAAAGCTTCCCTGTCAACTCTGCTATCTCTTTAGTTTTCAACTTTTTTCTTGGCAGTCTAAACATTTTAACTGTAATTGTATTGCAACAGCTACTGCCCTAACTCGGATTGATTATCTAACACTAAAGTATTGTTAGTATTTTGAAATACTCCCAAGACATCTTCTCCCCCAGAGGTAAAACAGACATGCTGCAAAAACATTTTTGCACTCTTTGATTAAAATCACAAACGACTTCCTCTTCATTATTTCAGCCCTTCAGTTGGACATTTTCGTCATTTATTATTGGTACATACTAACAAAGGTCTACTGTTTGAATATGCAGCACAGGTAACACTTTCTTGGGAATTTGACTCAATTATGTTGGTTAACTGGAAAAAACTCTGTTACATCTGTCTTGCACAAGTCTATAAAAAATGAATGGCTGGAAAATGTTTACAGCTGAATGAAGACAAAACTGAAATCCTCATCTCTGCTCCCCGACTTGTTTCTTATACCAAACCCTCTGTCAGGAATCTTGATGTAAACTATGCTCAGCTTTTACCCTGGATGAACCTGTATTCTCATGTTAGTTTTCAGGATTCACCTTCTGAGCTGAGATTTGTTATCCACGCCGGCATCTCTTCCCACTTAGACTACTTCAACTCACCCTTCACCTGTCTGATCAAAACGTCCTTGGATTAATTACAGGTAGTTCAGAATGACTGTGCTAAGCTCCTGACTAAGTCCCCCAAGTACTCCCAAGTAACTCCGCTACTCTTCCAGCTTCACTGGCTGTTTTTAGGGCCTCATGTGGACAAATGCCAAACTAGCTAGCAAACTAACGTGTTTCCTCAGCAGTTTGGTGGTATTTCAAACCGGACAAAGGCAGAACTATAGTACACTTGTAATGTGTGCATACTTGGAATTTAAAACAGTGGAGAAGACAAAGCTGCATGATACGCAGTCTTCAAAAACAAAATACTTTCTTGCACTTAGGTTATTCAAAAAATTCAATACGTAGATATAAATCGATACTAAAAGTGGTATCTAAATTAGATATTCCATCCCCGTGGTATCGATATTATGGAGCAAATACACAGCTTTCTTCAAGTACACCGACACGCACGACAGCCAGATGCCGTAAAGCAGCCTCCTCCTCCCGGACAAACAGAAGAAGAAGCCGCCGCATGGCTACATTGCAAATTCCCGCGCGAGTTGTCTCCGATCCAAGTTTCGTTAACAATGGCAACAGCGAGTTCGGGAGGCGCTTCACAGCCCAACTTAATCGACAACACAAAGAGCTAATTTTTGCACTATAAATTGAGGAAGCTAGATTAAAGGAATGTTATTTTTTGAATAAACTTGTTCAATAAATTGGTGTTTTTACATAGTATCAAATTCGAGTATCAGGTTTTTTTTTTAGTATCGAATCAAGTTTAGTATGGTGACAACCCTACTTGCAACTACTTTCTCATTTGGCTTTTCCCTTCAGGGGTCACCAGAGCAAATCGCCGGTCTCCATTAAGTCCTAGTTTGCCACTAACTCTCCTGGTTCATAGCGGCAACTCAGACAAAAACATGGAGCTAGCCGACAGAGAAAGATATGCTAATAAACAAAGGGAAATTGCAGATGGACTGCAAAATGTCGGGGTTTCTCAGTCTCCTGCAGCACCTGAGCTGCCCTCAGTGGTTACAGGTGTTGTGCAGGGAAAAGTGAGCCTGCCGGCTGTTTTGCACTCAGAACTTTGAAGTGATTTACTTCTCTCTACTGTTTGGAACTAACAAACTTTTATTTTTAAGCTTTTATTTATTTTTTTCATTGTACTTTTTATAATTGATTTTTTATCCACATTTTAACTTTTTTTTAAATGTTTGAAGATTTCAACACGACAAAACCTCTCTTGCCAATTAGTTTTAAAACTGTAAATCTTTTGCAGGAAATATTGATTGATAATTTAACTTTAGGCATTTTATTTCCTAATGTGTTTTAATCAAATACACTAAATGATGCTGTAGTATCTAAAATTGTGCAGAGGAAGCAATTCAAAAACAGGGTGTTTTTGGTTGTTATTCTTGTTATCCATTTGGAATGATGTTATAAAGGCCATTTTCTTTGGGATCGGAAACATTTTACCAGATTTTTTCAGTTTTTTCCAAGTGATGAGGAGAGAACCTCTGCAATACTACCTCAGCTTTGATCAATAAATAATTCTGTCCTTCAGTGTGAGTGGCAGGAGTTGATTTGTGTGTTTCTACCAGCCAATAGTTCTCTGTACTACAGTGTAAGTATGTGATCAAGATGTTTTCTATGATGATTTTAGACATTTGGTTAAGATGTAATTGACTGATTTTTTATTTAAAGTGCATCTTTTAATTTTGCTACATATATATGTATTTGTTTTCCATCTCTTTGATCTTTGTGTGCTCTCATCACTCCTCTAGAGAGTATGTAAAGTAGGAGAGATGGTGGGAGCTTTAAAAGATGAGAGTGAACTAAATCATGGGAATAGCCTCGATGTTTTACCTTGGAAACTGGTAAAATGCCAGAGGAAAGTATAGCTAAGAGCAGCAGCTGTGAAGCAAGCTGGCTACTGTTTATTAATGAGGTGGAAATCAAAGGAGGGAAATGGTACCCAGCAAGGCCAGTTCTTAGAGGATGGTACACAGATGGGTCAGTATGAGCTTAGCATATTAACATGTTCTGAAGCCGAGTTGCTGAAAGTGTCTTTTAGGTTTTACTGTCCGTGGGTGTGAGTTTTTCTTCTGTGAAACTTGATTTTCTCCTATTTTAATTCAAATTTAGTTAAAAAATACAAAATCTGTTGCTGCTGTTTTTTTCTTTTTACATGAAGGAATCTTTGTAGAGTACCTAGCCAACTGTGTGATGAATGCTCCCTGTAGGGGTTCCATCCTCTTCTTTTCTGCATTTCTTTGACATTTTATGGTATCTTGCAAAAAATAGGAAAGAATCACTGCAGTCTATTGTTTTTGATCATACAATGCACACACACACACACACACACACACAAACTTTTACGTTCTTATTCTTATCAGAAGTTTTGTGAAGAGGTCCCTATTATTCATAAAACATTTTAACTATCTAAATTTTATGGCAACAGCTGCAGCCCATGCAAATTAAAATTTGAGCAATATCACGCTATAATGTGATAACTTTATTGTTCTAACAATATAATTTTCACTTTCAACAATATATCACATTTTTACAATATACATTATGTATTTTGTTTGTAGAATATTCTTAAATTGTACAAACAATATAATCATTTATCAAACATGATAAATATTTATTTTCTAAGAACGTTCTATTGTTAAACATGAAAATTATATTGCAAGAACATTATGGCATGTTGTAAGAACATAAAAATTATATTGTTATAACATGGTAAATTTATTGTTCTAACGTGATATCGCCCTAATTGTATTTTGCATGGGTGGCAGCTCTATGTTGCCATAAAATTTTACACAAATGAAAAAAATTGTTTAATTCATTTGGTTTCAAACGTGTTAAAATTATCACTAATATCAAGAATAATAATAATAAAATGTTCCATTAGCTCCTATTTTGTTTAAATGTGAGTAGGATGAAGTTACTCCATTAATCAGTTTACAATCAGCGTTATAAAACAATATTCAATGAATATTCAACTGAAAACAAAAAAGGAACTCACCAGTTGTCTTTATTTTTACAGACACATTACAGTCCTGATTTAAACCACAGTGCTTCAGGATGATATTTATTCAAAATGTGTATTTTGTACGTCCTTTTTCACTGATTTATGTTTTGGAATTGTTGAATTTCATTTCTTAGAGTATTCCATATATTTACCACTGAAACTGAAGCACACATATTTCTAAAGGTTGTCCTGAAGCATGGTATTTGTAATTATACTGCTTTTTGAGCCCCTGCTTTATACATTTTAACCACTCTTGCTACTTTTGTCTAATGTGGAAATGCACAGTTTTGAAAAGATAAACTCACTCACATATTTTTTTTCTCCTGTTTTGAATTGAAATACAATTTAAAAGCATTTTTTTTAGAAATTAAAAGATTAGAAATTACAATAATAATGTCAATGACTATTGATTGATTCTCTGTCTCATTATTTTTAATTTTAAAAAATTGCTTCCGGGGAAAATTTTCTTGAACGATTAAAATGCGATTAATCAAGATTAATTAATTACAAAGCCTCTAATTAATTAGATACATTTTTAATCGAGTCCCACTACTTATATGTATATATATATTTATATATATATATATATATATATATATATATATAGTTTATTATACTGGAAAAACATGATTGTGCTGTGTGATGCACAGTGAATCGGTGAGAGTTAGGGTGTGTGCTGAGTGTGTACAAAATGTTTGAACTGGTTGTGTAATTTTGATGTGCAAAAGTTGTGTTTTTAAACCTGTATACATTGTTTTTTTATGTAAAGCACATTGTGCTGATTTTATCATAAAAAGTGCTCTACAAATTTAATTTGATTTGATATATATGTATATATACACATTAGTGGTTCTAGAATAGCCTTAGCAACACTTCACAGTTTCCATGTCCATGTTATTCCAGTCACTGCTGTTTCAGGAAGTTCATTATCTTTCAACACCATTAAACCATTGACCTGTTGAGTGTAACTGTTCTAATTTTATTAAACCTTATATGACTCTCACCGTCATCCCTATTATAATTAGAAAGAGCAGAAATTGAACGATCACTAATCATTTACAAATATTTCACTTCACTTCCGTCCATTATTTTTGTAAATATGTTGTTGATCAGTGTGACGTTTTAATAATTAGTCCTTTTATGGTTAAATGTATGGCAGTAAGTTACTAGACATAACTAAGCTTTAATATTCTTTGTTTTTCAGGCTTTGTGCATGAGTTGCTGAACCGCTCCGTATCGAACCTTAAAGATACTTTTACATCAACTTGGGGTTCTTTATACTCAGAGAACTCCCAGGTTTTCTCTGACCTGTACAAGGATTTGATGGGCTACTACGGAGGTAACAGCGCCAATCTGGAGGAGGTGCTGAGTGATTTCTGGACCAAGCTTCTGGAGAGAATCTTTTACCAAACAAACAAGCAGAGTTCAATAGGTACGTTCACAAAAACGCTTTTGCAAAATGGAACATTGGAAGTGCCTTGAACGTAAAACGTGAACGTACCTTAAACGAAGGTTGTTAATGAATGTGTTTACAGGCGAAGACTATCTGGAGTGTGTATCCAAGCAAATGGAAACTCTACGACCCTTTGGAGATGCACCTCATAAAATGGCGATACAAGTCACGCGCACTTTTGTGGCAGCACGCTCATTTCTTCAGGGATTGTCTTCCGCTGCAGATGTGGTGCGCGTAGTGGGACAGGTAAAACCTAACGTCTCACTCTGACAGATAATCTATCTTCAACATGGTTATTTTTACTCTCTTTTTTCCTGGCATCAAAGTTACTGCACTTTTCACTCATTTTAGTGTTCTAAAGGGTTCATCATCTCCACGTTCTAGATCAGGGTCTCAAACTCAGTTTAGCTGGGTGCTGCTGGAGGTAGAGTCTGGGTGAGGCTGGGCTGCATCAGGTTTTCCACAAGAAAAGCAATGTTAAAAAAATGTTCAATCTTCTCAAATCTCTCTTTTTTTATTTAACACAAAATAAGATGAAAAAATATACTAACAAATTAAGAATAAATAAGAAAATGAATCAGTAATGAATTAATAAAATAATTAGATTGCTCAGTGACTATTTGGTTTATTCAGACTTCTATATATTCTGTATTCAGATTTAAATGTCTTCTTAAAGCAACATTCATTATGCTTTTTTGTAAAGTTTTGGCATCATACTATCATCTATTATGTTCATTTACGTACCTATGATAGTGTTGGGGGGTCCCACGTCTGTTTACCACACTATACAGTTTTTGAGCTTGGGTCGCTGACGGAAGTACTGACTGGGTGTTGCTTTATGGCAGTATATGTCAAGCCAAAGGGATAAAAAAAAAAGTGCACATTTAGCTTTTTTTTTATCCCTTTCTGATTTCTGACTGTTTTTGCGTTTTTTGTCTCCTGGAGGCTGCTTAGAAAACCTGGACGCCACATTCCCGCAATTTACGGTTCGCGCTGTATTACTTCGTGTGCTTTCTGACCGCGAAGGATAGACGTGTCAACTCAACATCAAGCGATTCTACTGCCTGAGAGGTTTTTTTTTTGTTTAAGTGTTGAGAATGCAGCACGCTGGAACGAATCTCAGCCAGCCAGGCAGGAGGAAAACACTCCGGGGCAATGCTGCTGTAACTTTCACTCAGCGAAATGTTTGCTTGCATCAAGCCTGGCCGATGTCCCGCCCCCAAGAGCCATGTACCTCACCGTGATTGGTATGTTCATTCAGCTTCGCACACAAAACTGTAAAGTGCCCTACATATCAAACTGCACTAACATTAAATTTTCATATTAAGATGGGGGCCACAAATTATTGTCCTGCGGGCCGCAAATGGCCCCCGGGCCGTGGGTTTGAGACCCCTGTTCTAGATGAAAATTCCCAAATACACACATATTCACTTAAACCACTCCTCATGTACTGTTGAAGCAGTGGCAGATTGATGTTGGTAGAAGTGAGAAGATTCATAATGTACGGCCTGTGGTGTGAACAATCAGCCCCTGCAAAAACAGTTAATGTCAACTCCCAGCTGAAAAATGCCTCCTCGGGCTGCAGGAAAGTTAATGTGTCTCAAGAGAAATGGCTCCTCTGTACGTAAGACAAGAGGGAGGTGAAGATCAGTGCAAGACTGAGGAATTGTTTCAAGGAGGTGGCCAGTTCTGATGCCGGCGCTAAAATGATCTCTTGTCATATACTGGAAGAAGTGAACAATCAAAGAAGTGGTACTGTGAGAAAAAAAGATATGTTTTTGGCAAAAATGTACCGCTTCAGAAAATATGTTTATTTTTCAGCAAATATTGCAGCAGTGGAGATGAAATAGATGAAAAAAGCTGCAAAACAAAAAGAGTTTGGGATTTGATGAAAAGATCTATACATGTAGTGTTTTAATCTTATTGTAAATAAGATTTTCTTTAAAAAAATACAAAAATAAATCTCATGCAACATAAACAGAGATGTGAGAGNGCTTCAGACAAGAGCCCAAGATCCAAATTTTGATGAGCAAAATTTGATTTGAAACTTTTTTTTGGCTGATAATTTAGCAAATTCTTTATCAATATTCCATTTTATTTTATTTTTTGATTCTTATTTTGTGTTTATCAATAAAAGATCTTGAGTTTTGAGGAAAACAAACTACTAGTGCATAGCAAAAATGAATTATATGAAGTATTTTAGTCTCCTTTTTTTAAACAGAGAAGTAGATCTCAGCCAGAATTTCCATTATCTTTTTCTAGTTTGGCAATTATTTCTCCATAGCTTTGCTCCAGGCTTTACCAGTCAGTGTGCCCTGAACTTTTTCTGGACTGTTTCATTCCCTTGGGAATGGGAATTGAGGAAGTAGGACACAAGTGGCAGAACTCTGAAGGCGAGGAGCCTAGATGGTCTCGTTCTATAGCACAATGTGGAGTGTTGGTTTTTATTCTCATTAATTACAGAAATACGGCAAGCACCAATTGTGAGATGGACAGAAGGTGAATATGGGTGTGAAAGGAATGGTGTAAAGATGAAGAAAGGTTGTGAGCATAAAAGATACATGCCAATATCACTCCTAACCTAAAAGATTCTCTTAATGTCTGTCGGATCAGCCTTTAGAGAGAGTCAGTTTGTATGTATGCATATAAAGACGAATGTGAAGTACTTAAAGTTGCAGTCAATGTTCCTAGAAAAAAAACTTTCAAGCAAGATACATTTTGAAAAACAATTCAAAAAGTCCAAGCCCCATTTTTTCAGGCTACCCCCTAGAGTCACAGAATCTTAAGGTCGCAGAAAATGGTATAACACCGGATGCAACGATTACTGTCAAACAACCATGTTAGCTTATGTTGTTGACCCGTTGTTAGCACCTTTTATGCCACAATTCCTAACATAATGCAGCTACGTAACTGAATAAAAATGTAATATGCTAGCTAGTATGGTGGTGATTTTGTGGTGAAAAATGAGGCGGTTCTTAGCTTTCTTGGTTTATTAAAGCTAGATTAGCAAAGCGCTAAACTACGTTATGTGAACGGATATTAACAAGTACGACACTGCTGACAGACGCTCATTAGTTTATTATTGTCAATTATTAATGTTATATTAACTGATCGATACTATTTTTAATTGTCTGGTACATGATAGTAATCTGTATAATATTGTGATGTTAGCATACGAGTTTAAGCTAACATCGTTAACTCACCAATACACCTGCTGCTCCCCGCAGCTCCGCAGCTCAATCTCTCTCCTTTGGCCGATCGTTTCTCCCTCTGGTTTGTCTCTGCTCTCTGAGGTGTGCAGCAGGCTCATATTTTTATGGTTTTTGCTCATCATAAGTATTAATATAAACATTTAAAGTGTGTCAGAGCTGCATTAGAATCCATATTTGTCTCTGGATTAAGCTAACAGGACTCCCTCTGCTGACGTCACTTGGTTTGGCAGAAAAAAAACACTGTTCTCACAAAAATGACTCTAAAAGCCAAAATAATATATGTTTGTGTAAATCTTTATTTAGAATGAGTTTCTATTATGTTTCTCTAAACATTGGCTCAGTCTCAAACTTGCAATTTGCTTTTTAAAACTTTTTTATGCTTCTTAACAATGGTCTAACATATATAGCTATAAATATTGTGAAGATAAAAAAAAATAATGGCGTGGTTCTCCTGCATTTGTCTAAAAACCTTCGTCAATAACACGGCTCGACCCGAAAGCAACAATTGGACCATCCCGTTGTCGGTCTCACCGAACCACAGCACACCTGTATTTACCTCATTACGCTCTCGCGTATTTAGCAACAGAACACCGCTAGTTTGAGAGGTTCGCTGCTCAATAATTTTAGAGGAGAAACAAACGGGCGCTACCACTTCAACTTTAGGACAAACTACCAGGGTCCCAAAAAGGAAAAACGCAATTTGAAGTCACAAACAAAAAAAGACGTGTGGATGTAGTAAACAGCGACTGGTGTTTAATGCTTTTTTGTTTCCACTAGCAATGCGAGTTTCGGTTCTGGTTGACGTAGCCCAGGGATGATACATGACGGGTATCACCCCTGACCATAATTACGTTTAAAAGCTAGCTTGTTTGCAGACTTGCTATTCCAGCTTTAACTCATTGGGGTACTTGTTTGCCTATGATAAAATAGACAAATAAAAAAAATAAAACTTGATGTTCCAAGGAGTGAGTGAATGCTGACTCACCAGCTGTCAACAGCAAAGCAAGCCTACTGTATAATCATATGATTGACTTCTTTCCAGATATAACACCCTGGATATCACTACGGATTAAAGTAATTCCTGAAAAAAAAAGATCTCTCTCAATTTTACTTTGTTCATTTCTCTCTTGGTGCTCCAAAGATGTTCTTCTACCAGACTTGTTGCAGACAAAGTAAAACACAAGATATGTTTCATTAACTTTAGCTATATTAGCAAAAAGCAACCTTTTCTGAAAAGGCTCGATGCTACGCAGTGGAAAAGGTCTTCCTCCACAGATCAGGTAACAGGAAATATATTACAGGCTGTCGGTTCTTAGCAAGAATTTCATTAATATCACCCAAGGCTTTTTTATCATCCCATCATCTCTCTAATTTTCATTCATCCTCCCCACTGATTCCTGTACACTCCCTTCTCTCATACTTCTCAACAAAAAAGCAATCATCTGAGTCATCCCTAGCTAATGAGTCCTACGGTTTGGATGGAAGGAGTGGAGAAAGGGAGTGGAGGAATGAGGAGCTGACTCGTTTCATGTGACTTGAGATAAGCTGGAAAATAGGGTTATTGCTCTTCTCCATCACTTGCCTCTCTCCATGCTGCCTTCTGGCAAAACTGACAAACCTAACTCGTCTTCTCTGTCAAGGGGAATTCACTAATTTAGCTCCGTGATGTATTTTTTAAGGCACATACAGAAATAGCATTCTACTTCCCGTGCAGTGAGGTTGTTCTAACATTCATTTAGTCCCTGACAAAGTTATACAACATCCACCGTCTCTGGCTTCTTTTATCCCAATTGTTGCCCTTTATATGTATATAACTATCATCTTAATGGTGAATGTTCTGGTGGAGGAGGAGACTCCAAGAAAAGCATCAAGCTGGCCCAGATGTCAGCTTAAGAAACGTATGCATAGCTGGTCTCTCCCTCTCCCTCCATACACACACACCCCATACTTTTCGAGGTTTTGTATGCATAGCTGTACTCTCTTGTGAACACAGCTTACTGGTATTAACCCAGTTTCACTTTTCACGCAGGAAGACTTTTTTTTCCCTTTTGGGAACAGCCTTGTGGGATCGGGAGAAAACTGGAAGAAGCAGGAGGAACAGAGAGAGGGACTATTTGTATCAATGTCGGGATGTTTTCATCACATTTGAAGAAAAAGTAGATTTTCCCTTGTGTGGTTTCCAGGGAAACTGTGTTATAAGGAGCTAAGAGGTCAGCATGGGAGGTAACCTCCTGCAGTTCTGTGGGTGTTTTCACTTTCACTAAGAAAAGTCCTTTTTCCATAAACTACTGAGCATTATTGTAAAACGTATGGCGATATGTCTCTTGCACAACAGGACCGTGACATGAGCATATGTACGGTTAATCAATGTTTGACGACTGCTTGCTAGACCAGAACTTCATTTTGTTGTTGTTTTGTTGCTTTTATTTGTTCCATATGGCTGATGTTATAGCCTGTCTGTCAACCCAGGTGAAGCTGAGCCAGGAATGTGCGAAAGCCATCATGAGGATGACTTATTGTCCTCGCTGTCGGAGCATGTCCTCTGCAAAGCCTTGTTCCAACTACTGCAGCAACGTCATGAAGGGCTGTCTAGCCAACCAAGCTGATCTCAACACTGAGTGGACACATCTAGGAGGTTGGTGCACAGACATTTGCATGTGGGTTTTATAAATGGGGTCTCATATGAAACATTCAGTAGACAGGTGTGGGGCCAACTCTGATTTGCATTTAGTTTGATGCCTTCATGAGAATTTATCTCTGATTCTCCAAATTGATAAAACTTAAGGTATACTTATAGGTATTCAACTCAATCCTAACTTCCTATTCATGAAAATATTCCCTAATATGTTTTATCTCTAGCTTCAACCCAGCACTTCTCTTCACCCTCACTTTCTGTCTTTGTAGATACAATGGTGGAGGTGGCTGAGCGCCGCTTGAATGACATGGACAGCGTGATCCTTTCTCTTCCAAATCACATATCGGAAGCCATGTTTACCATGATGGAGAACATAGGCATCATCAACAGCAAGGTTAGAACACACATTGGTACACACACACACAGGTGCAAACCCGATCCAGCAGAAATATAAGCACGTTTTTAAAGGGAATGGGGGAAAAAATCCCAAAATGATAGCTGGATGAAAATGTTGCATGTCTAAATCCAAAAGCCGAGAGCTGACATTTAATAATTTTGCACCAGTACTGATGACGGTCGATGGTTGAGTCTCGAACTGAGGAGGAGCAATGTGGTTTTTCGTCCTAGCTGTGGAACTGTGGACTAGCTCTCTCCAAAATAAATGTTCATTCCTTGTTTGGAACATGGTGTGCTTGCTGCTAGAAGAATGTAATTGATAGTTGTGTCGTAGAACAATCACAAGCAAACCATGGACAGCAAGAGGCATTTCAGTGTGTTTAAAGTGTGTAGTTTCCTTGCGATAGGGGGCAGTACATACTTTTAAGGGTAGTTTTACACCATATCACCGTGTCTGTCGCTAGTTTAAAATAACATTACGGTAAATGTTACCTGTCGAGCAGAAGGCATGCAACCTCGGCGTGACTCCTCAGACTTTGATAGTCCTTCAGTTAATTCCGTCAAGAGAATGCAATGCTGATGCTAGTTTTCTGGTGGGGTAGGTTCTGGATCTGCTTGGGGTCCTGCACCTGCCGATAACATCACACTATGGCAATACCACTCGGCCAAAATATAGTGCATTACTTTTTCGATTTTGTTCTTTCACATAGGTTTTAGAGTTTAGCAGTTTTGTTATTAAATTCATGTTTCTTACCGCCTAAATGTTTTTGAACGTGGTAACGTAACTTTCGTAAGTCGTATGTCCAGCCAATCATCTAGTGTGATGTCATCAGCAGGCGCAGGACCCCGAGCTGGCTCACGTGGGCCCAATCCCAATACTCGCACTTGCACCCTTGCGACCTTCAATTGCACATTCCCGCATCGATGCAGACTTTGGGCAAGGGTATTACCCTGCGTGGGGATTTTGAGAAGAAGGCGGAGCAATGACTCAAGTGCCTTTTCTGAAAATATGTATTTTCAAGTGAAATAAGTTCATTTTAAGACGATTAATAATATTTATTCATGCTCTGAATGTTTTAGACTAAGATATAAATGTGGACAGCAATTAATTTAAATTTAGTCAAATAATTGTGTGTTTGAAAGCTGTTAATAAAGATTTTTTAAAAAGCACAAACAGCGACCAGCATCCCAGCATGCGCCGCGGTCGATGACGCAATGCTCACTGTCCCAATTCAGCAATTATTTACACACTTGTGTACAACGCACTCGAAGCCTTACTGCGCACTTCCTATAGTGCACAGTGCGAGTAGTGGGATTGGGCCGTAGAAGGAAACATTACGTCCAATATGGCGTCCCCCAGAGACTTAGACCCGTGCCCTATGTATTTTAGACCCGATTTTTATGGTTATATGTTACAAAACCGCCAATATTTTTCAACAACTGGGCATCATTTTATTCATTTTCAACAACATTTTGATGGATATTTCCAGAGATTTATAGACTACACATTGTCACATTAAGAACAGAATTTATTTTTACTTTTGTGTTTGCCGTGCTTAAAGAATATAGTTTTTTTTTCCTTTTTCAGTTAAAAAGAAGTTATTTCTCAACACATATGACATAACAGTTGGGTTATTGAGTTGGTTTTTATGGAGTCAGGTGACTGCCAAGTCCTACCCTCAAAGCCGGGGTTTAGCATAGTAGCTAACTGAGGGGTTTAAATATTTAATATGAAGGAAAAGTGGTTGGATCAAGTTTAAACGGTTTTAAAAATGTTAAATTTGAACAGAAATCCTTCACTTTCTCAGATTTCAACGCCCTTTGTGTCTCTATTCCCCTTTGTCTTTGTTTACACGATTAACACCTCGACATTGTAACTCCCCACATATCTAGTTTTAAATGAAAGGATGTGAGTCATAACAGAGCCTCCAGGCCAAGCTTTTACTTTACTCTTTATTGGTGTGTGGATAAAAAGTTTTATATGATCCCTAATAGCAACTGGCAGCAGCATAAAGTGACTGGATTGTTTTTTAAAGGCTGAAAACGGTGTGAAAAGCAGGAGGAGAGACAAAGCTTCCTCTGTGCAGGTTTCCTAAAAGCCAGCCTGGTTTTGAGGTGATCCTGGTTCAATGTGGTCATCACACACATGATTCTCAGAAGTCAACTGATGCTCATGGTGCTGAAGAGATTACCTCTTTTTACATAAGCTGGTGACGTTAAAAGCCACACCATGTGTTGGGTTCTTTCTCAGACTGAAAATCCAATATGCCTATTCCAATATCTACATGTGGATTACACGTTTACTTAAATCACATGCCTGGAAACTGAACACGGGAATGCCTTATGTATGTATGTGTGCGCAAAGAGATTTTATTCCTCTAAACAGAACAGATTAAATGACAAATTGACTGCATGAATCATCGGATTCCCAGTGAAACATTTTAAAACCTTAAAACCCCACAGGAACTAGAAATGCTGACAACGCCGTGGGTTGGTCTGCTAATGCAGCGCAGCGGTTCACACACTGGGTCATAAGAATAACCACCACATGGCATTCATGGGTAGGACCTATACGGTCTGTTTATTTAGTTATTTTTGCAATATAAAGTTAAAATGGAAAGTTCTGGTGTGATAGGGATTGTGTTGTTCTGTGGAAACATCAAATTAAATCTGATTGGACGGGTGAGCTAAAGGAAAACTAGTTTCACAAATGTAAAAGTAAAATGTAGTTTAGACCACAGACAGCATATACGTAGACGCCCCGTGGACTGGTGCTGCCATAGTGGCCGGCCACCATCTTGGATGGGTCTCCATTTGTCATCAGTGCATTTATTTCTACTGAAGAAGGTGCTTACCCAACTAAAAAACACATTTTACTATGCTTTCTCAGAAAATCAGACATGTGGTATGGCATGATAATTCAAATATAAATATAATTAAACAAAATAAAAAAAATAATTAATTAGAATATAAAATCCCAGCAGGTAGGCTAGAAAAGTTAATAGTACTCCCACGTGATCGGTTTTCAACAATATCCCGGTTGTTGCTAGCCTGTCCTGCCAGACTCTCCCTCTGTCTATTCTACACAGCGGAAGAGTCTGGAAACTCAGAGGCAGCACAGCGCAAACATCTTTCTTTAGAAGAAAGGCTTTTAGCGCTAATTCTTGTTGTGGTTTTAAAGACATGTCCAAGTCATTTAGAACAGAGGAAAGAGCCGCAGCAAACTCCGCTTCAGACGCCATCTTTGTTATTTATGAGAAACTGAGTGTTGCGGTGTGTGACGTACGCTGCTCAGCGCTGATTGGCTCGGCTAGAATTCTCAGGGGGTGGGGTTATTTGAATAGGAGTGTTACCAGACCCATTGCTTCCCATAAGGAAGCATTGGTATGGCTGGCCAGGCTAGGTTGTTGCAACCGTAAGCTGTACAAAAAACGCGCAGAGTTGCGCACTCTGCATTGATTCCAGTTGGGTTTGGAGAGTGAGGAACCCATCCAATATGGCGGCGACACTGTTATGCTCTCCAGCGCCCAATGGGGTGTGCACATATTCATCTGGTTTAGTCACATTCTTCTTTAAAACATGTTTTTAACCTTTATTTAATCTGGAAGAAAGTCCCATTGAGATTAAAAACATCTTTCAAGGGAGACCTGGTCAAGATAGGCAGCAGCCAGCATCACACAAAGTTAAAGAAAAACAATTACACAATTAAAAACATGTTTAAACAACACAATGGTAAAATAGTTAAAGACAAATAAAAACTTACATCGTCCTTGCATGAACTACTATGAGATTTTTTAATTTATTTTTTAGAAGGTTGAAACACTTAACTGACTCATATTCTCTCCATCTCCTGTATTTGTCCCTTATCTTTCCTGTGACTCCCTCTTTCCCAGCTGTTTCAGGCTTGTGGGAACCTCCGAGGAGGAGAGGCCGGCAGCACAGGAGATGTGGAAATTCTGAAAAGAGGAAGTATGACAGTGGAGGACAGGCTGGGAGACACTTCTAACAAAATGGAAAAGTTGGTTAGTATTTACCATATTGAAAATATGTTCTCTTCTTTTTCTATTGCACTTTGATGACCTTCCTTAGCCCACTTACAGAAATGCCTTGAGGAAGAGGAGTAAATCATTATAACGTCACCTTTGCACGTGTTATTAGACATGCATGAATGTTTTGATGGATGACTGAGAACCGTAGCTACAGTTTTTCTCACTCTCCCATTTAAATTAATCTTGATGTCATAATGAATGAACTCTGGTCACTTCTGCCTCAGATATCTGACGTTTCAACGAGGCTCAGAGACATGCGGCCATATTGGGTTTCTCTACCAAAGATTCTCTGCAGCGACAGAGTGGCCAAAGGAACTGGGGCCGAGGATAAGTGTTGGAATGGCATGAGTCGTGCAAGGTAAGGGTTATAAATCCTTGAGTTTTTTATTAGTCATGCAAATGAGAAATTTAAAATTTTTAGCAATATTTCAACAGTTCACCTTTTTTTTTTACCAAACCCTAACGACGAGGGACATTTTCATGCATGTAGCCAAAGTTTATGTAAATCTGCTCAGTTAGAAAGTTTAAAACGTGAATAAAGAGCATTTTCTAAGCTTTAAGACACACAATCATAAAATGCCTGGCAACAGTATTTCCCTGTTACAAATATGCAACATCCAGTTGGATTTTTATATCCAGATCGTTATTACAGAATGATTGCTAGAGACTGTGAGGATTTCTGAAAGGTTTTATTATTTTGTATCCAGGTATCTGCCTGAGGTGATGGGTGATGGTCTGGCCAATCAGATCAACAACCCTGAAGTGGAGCTTGACATCACAAAACCAGACATGACAATACGACAACAGATAATGGAGCTGAAGATCATGACCCACCACCTGAAGAATGCTCTAATTGGTCGTGATACGGACTTTCAAGACACCAGTAAGTTGAAATGAAAAAGACAGTAACTAAAAAATACAAATGGAATATCAAGACAAGTTGATGTTACAAAGCAACCACTTTTCCGTCATGGAATGGTTTTCAATTAACTAGTTTAAAAATGAAACATCAAAAATAGCAATATAATTTTTATGCGTAGATTACAATTGTATTATGCACTTTTTGTTTTTGTTTTCATGTTATCAAACAAATCAGCTGTGTTCATCTAAAACATGCTGAAAGCAGCCTCCAGCCCAGGCACAGCAGCTCCACTTTACTAAGTCCAACAGGGGGCGGCCCGACACTCTGAAGGGTAGTGGGGTCTGAGTGACATTTCATTAAAGGGATATTCCACCCAAAATTGAAATTTTGTCACGTTGACATATTTCCCAGAGTTAGATAATGAGGAAAAAAAAAATTTTTAACTAGCCCAGTCATTCTCTTGACCTGTCTGTATCCTTTCGCTTTAGCTTAGCATAAAACACAGTAAGTTTTTTTTCCCAAAACTTTATTTCATTTATGCACATTAAAATCAATATACCAAACTAAATTACTAAAACCAAAATGAAAAGGGGACAGAAAGAAGAAAACTTATTTTATCTGCCCCTTTTAACTAAAATAACAATACAAATCAGTGAAATAAGTGAATGGCTCCAGTTAGCATTGTGAGTAAAAAAAGTCCTTAAAATCACCAATCTTAGGTGGAATATCCCTTTAACCCTGTAAAGGGTCATTTTAGAACATACTGGCTCAAGAAAATGATTGAAAAATATAAAAAAGTTGCAAAGTATTCCTTTAAAATATGTAAGTCTTAAAATAAGATTTTCCATTTTCTGTGTGTCCTCGGCACTGTGTTAGGGAGACTTAGGAAGCAATCATGTGTTTCTTTAAATTATTTGTAAGTTTAGAATTTTGTCCTGTTTCTTGTTCTACAGGTGATGACGTTAGCGGATCAGGAAGTGGCGTGTGCACAGATGAAACGTGTTTGCCGGGACCCCGTCTTGCTGCCCCTAACACTGATCGTCCCAAACAATATGGCTATCCACCAGAAAACGAAAAAGTCAAAGGTTCAGCCCAGCAAGCCCTCCCTTCCAACACCATCTACCTGCTTTCACTGCTCCTGCTGCTGCTCAGACGATAATTCAGAGGAGAATCCTGTATCTGGGACTATGTGGAACCGGGGAGGGTGGAGGAGTTGGGGGGAGAGAAGAGAATATGGGTGTTAGTAACTTTGCCAAAAGTAAGTAAGTGTAGAAACAACAACAAAGAACGTCGATTAGGTGGACTTCCTTTTGGATTCAGATAAGAACAAGAATGAATTTATGAGTTTTGTTCTTCTCTTGTCCTTTCTACGTGTTGCTACTCTATGACACTGTTAGAGCTGGTCTTTTTTTTGCATCTACTTCTGTTTGGTTTCTAGTGTTTGTGTTCTCTGAGATTATATTTGCACCTAAGACATTTTGTAAGAGTACAGTACTAACGCGAGGAGGGAGGATGGAGCGTTGCCGCCGTCCTCGTTTGCATTATTGGAATTCCACTTATAATAAGTAGAAATTATTTATTTTTTATTAACGTTTGGCAGCAGAGCACTAATTTGATTAATCAGGCCAGGCTATCAAAACACACAAACCACTGAGGTCATAAAAGAAGATTTAAAGGTTTGATTACTGGAGGATAATCTGAACATCACTTATTAGTGCATTAGGATTCCCACTTTTTTCTGTCACAGGGAGGACAAGAGCACTGCCCCTCAGCACTTTCTGCCATTTCATCTTGTAAGCTGCAATAAACGCCATCATCACGTTCACACAGACATGTTCCTCCAGAGGAAGGGTAATGCGTCCTGTCCTCCAGTCTATCCACCCGTTTATCCTTATAGTACCCTCTGCTCCAGCCCCTCCCACCCAGCCCTGCTGTTCGTTCATCCTAGGACGGCTCGATTGTGTCAAAAACATTTTGGTCAATATGGAAATCACAATTAGTTACCACGGTTACTCACAGAGTTGTGAAATCACCATGCAGATTTACACCAGCAGGGGGCAGATTTGTTCTGTTTAGCAGCAATAGAACTCCTGAGACCAAAAAAATTTTTTTTTCAGACTAGAATCATCAGAATCAATCATAGGACGTTTTAGAGTAAGACTAAATATTTTTGATAACATTCAGTCACATCGAGGAAACCTTGACAGACCGTGTCCAAGTATAGGGAGTCGGTTCATAAAAAGTTTTTTTTTCTCCCAGGGGTGTTAATGGTTGGAATTAGAACAGAATGCAAAAAGTAGTGGTAGGCACCGTCAGCAGCTGGTTCAGGGGTCAAATTTAGAAAAAATGGAGACATACTTTTGGGTGCGTCATACATTGTAGTTGTTTTTGCCTTTGTTCTGCCTTCCTAAACTGCACTGAATTTTTAAAAACACCACAAAACACCTGATTTGAATCCTCAGAAGGGCAATTTAACAAAATAATTTTCAGCATAGTCAAGTACATTATTTTACTGCTAATATGGAGATGAATCTAATATCTGAGGACAGATTAACGAGTAGAATCATGCATGATTCTGGTTTAAGACAAGCTACGTGCTAGCTGTCACATACAGGTGAAACTCACAAAATGAGAATATGGTGCAAAAGTTCATTTATGTGAGTAATTCATCTTAGAAAGTGAAATTTATTTATGAGACTCATTCCATGCAAAGTAAGGCTGGGCGAAAAATTGAAAATTCTTCCCATGTCAATAAATTCGATAATAAAAAAATATGAAAAGATGTGTGTAGGTTGGCGACGTTCATGTCCCTTTAAAGAAGCAATCCGGAGTTTTCCCCTTTCAGGAATTATGTATGATATTTCAGAAACCCGTAAAAGTCATTGTCTTATCATGTAGTGTGATTTAATGTAAGTGATACATCTTTTTTTTTTGCTAAGCCCGCCCCCTGCCCCGTAAACTCCATGAAATAGGAAACTGAGCGCCGACCAGAACTAACCAATAGCGTTAGACTACCGCTTACGTGCTTCAAATTTAAGGAAGTACCTCAGCTGATGCAGCGTTGATGAACTTTTCACGGACAAGTAAGTCTTTAAAATATAAATATATGAAAACACAACATGACATGAGAATAATACTTGTAAAACAACTAAAACAAGGATTTTAAATAGGACTCAGTAGCCTACTTGGTTCGGGCCCCTTTTGCTTTTACTGAACTAAATTAACTTTTGCACGCTATTCTGATTGAGTTTCACTCGTAAAGCAGAAACACTTTCTGGTGCCCTTTGTTCAGTATTCCCTCAACACAAATCAAAAATACAGAATGCACTTTTGTTTTTCTTGGGAAAACCCAGTATTACCCTTATCTGAATTGCAGCATTGTGGAACCGTGGCTTTGATCAGTATCATATAAAAAGCCAGATCACATACAACTTTAAAATGAATTTCTGTCACAAACCAATCCGTGCACAAACTGTGTTCTAAAATGCTTTTATGAATTTTTTTTTCATTATCAAAGTATTCCTATTTGACTTTCATTTCTTTGCAACTTTCCGACTCGAGTGCCTCTCAGTTCCCACCTCCACTCCTATTCCCTTCCCCACTCATCACTATAATGACCTTTACAGCACTCCTCATGCTTCTACATGATGGCAAAGGCAATATGACAATGACACACTGCTTCATTACGTGTCAACCTTCCCAGAATGATTTTTTTTTTTGAGAACAGTGTTTTGCCTTTCCTGATGAGACGCTTGCCCGAGGAGAAACCACGTTTTAATTCAAAGGACTGTCGGAGATCTCGTTTTAAAGAATCTGTGCGCAGGACGATGAGACAATTGCTTGCATGTTTGTGTGTGGATGTGTGCACCTGTCTACAGCAGATAGAGCCTGTGTAAATCTTTTAAACTGTGTTGGACTAACAGCATGTGACAGATAGATATTACACTGGCAGCAACAGGAGATTATTAAAGCCCATTTTTCTAAATTAGTATTTTCAAACTGTGGCTGTAATAGCTACTAATCTGTATTCTGCTGTCAGAACTGTAAATCAGTAAAATGTAATATGGATTAAATCAGACGCGTGTCTTTCAAAATACGTGGCTTTGAAATGTTAAAAAATACACCTGAACAGGTGAAGACAGAACAAATCCATCAGCAGCTCTGTCAGTTGGAAAAGTTTCTTTGCAAATTTGGTTAGTTCTGAAATTTTCTCTGTTAAGCCGGGCGTACACTGTGCGACTTTTTCACTCGTAGCGTTCAGCTTCAGCTCAAACTGTACGACTTCCTCGCAGAGCAAATCTCACGAGTCACGTGCTCACACTGTACGTCTGGCATGAACTCGTCCTGCTAAAAACAAGTAGATATGACGCAACGCGTTGGTCTGAGTACGGGAGGACGGCATTTGGAATAGAAGCTTCATGGCAAGCGCTGCTTGTTGCTACGGTTAAAAAATCAATCTGACATAAAAATAAAAGTCTGATTTGTTCCTTTAATAACAAAATAACAACGAAAACATATGATTTGTATTATATTTGATCCACTTTTGATCAAAATCGATAAATTACCAGCATTTCTCGCTGTTAAATGAAGAAAAAAAGTTTATTTTCCATCAAAACAAAGCAACGCTGCTTTTATTTTGAAAGTGGGTTAGCTATTTGGTTTGTTTTCGCTTCCACTTCCTTCATTTACGCTACTGCTTCTGTGTTTGCGCATGCGCCGTGTGTGGTTCTGGTACTTTTTGGGTCACAGACGCTCGCAGCGCCGCTTCAACAGCGCGGCACCCTCACGAGGGACGAGCAAAATATCAAACACGCCAAAAATCCATGCAAGCTTACGATTGCTGGTCGTGGTGTTAATCGCCTCTCGTAACCCCCTGTATACTACACGACGCTCAGCGCAAAACTCGCCCCAAGCTTGTAGATTCTCGCACGAGGAGAAAATCGGCTCAAAAAAGTGAAAAAGTCGCACAGCATACGCCCGTCTTTAGATGGCAAGTGTCTTTCATTTTTTTGGTATTCTTTATTGATGATGTGCCGTTGTGTGTTTGTTTGCCTCTCCTTCTGTCCCTGAGAAAGAAACCCGCCTGTGACTGCCTTCGATGCTTTTGGGTGACCCATGAGATATAAAAACAGAGATATTACTCTGTTCGATGTTTTGGTGGAAATAAAAATGACATTTTAACATGAAACATCTCGTAGCTAGCGTACCACGTAGGTCGCCCGTGCGTGACCTTTAGAGAGTATCTGAGAATCAATGTGAAGGTACCCAGGAAATAATACGACTGTGATGGTGACATTCCAGCTCAAAGACGGCAGCCACTTCTCTAGACTGATCGCGTCACAATGTCATCGGCTGAAATTTGCACAACCCCACTTCTCACCCCCTCACCTTCCTCCTTTCTTTTCTAAACTCACTCTTCCTCACTTTTGCCCAACCTGCACTTTTTTGTTATGTGGTCACTAAATGGCATTGTCTGCACAAAGACATCACAAGATCAATGAGAGTCAACACCTCCCAGAAACGACTATTGATCGGGGGGGATGTATGTATGCAGATGGAGGGTGGCCCAGCAAGCCAGCTCCTGTTTGATAATGGTGAAAGAGTGTAAACATGATGAGTTAGAGAGAGAGGGCAGCAGAAAGAATCGCACTGATTTCAAGTCAGTTTTTTTATATCCATGCCTTTTTATTCATTGCTGTGTGGCAAAAACACGATGCAAATCTGATTACTCATCATTTAAAAACACCGACCTATCAGAACGACACCACTTTTTTCCTCGTCTTGCTTTACTTTGGTCGTTTTCTCAGAAATCTGTGGAGAGTTTGTTCTAACTTTACAGACAGGTGCCAGGAAGAGGATGAGAAATGTAAAGAAAAATGTCTCATTTTGCTGTTGTACCTGCAATATTGTGTCAGTCATATACATTGTAAGATTTTCAACATTCCTGTGTCTGGTTTCTTTAATGAAAGGTGTTTCTATTGATGATTTTGAAACAATAAAAGTAAAAAAAAAATGTCTTTCATTTTTTAAAATTTTATAATAAATGAGTAAAAATTAGGGGTAACGCTTTAATTATGATTAATTAATTAGAAAAAAATAATGTGTTAAAAAACGAACTAATTTAACCCTTTGGGCCCGAGGGCCCCCCAATTGGGGGGCTTTGAAGTTCCATCCATCCATTCGCTTCTGCTTATCCAGAGTCAGGTTGTGGGGGCAGCAGCTTAAGGAGGGAGGCCCAGACTTCCCTCTCCCCAGCCACTTGGGCCAGCTCCTCCGGGAGAATCCCAAGGCGTTCCCTGGCCAGACGAGAGACAAAGTCCCTCCAGTGTGTCCTGGGTCTTCCTTTAGGTCTCCTCCCAGTTGGACGAGCCCGGAAAACCTCACCAGGGAGGCGTCCAGGAGGCATCCTAACCAGATGCCCGAGCCACCTCAACTGGCTCCTCTCGATGTGGAGGAGCAGCAGGTCTACTCTGAGCCCCTCCCGGATGACCGAGCTTCTCACCCTATCACTAAGGGAGAGCCCAGACACCCTTTGGAGAAAACTAATTTCGTATCCGTGATCTTGTTCTTTCGGTCACTACCCAAAGCTCGTGACCATAGGTGAGGGTAGGAACGTAGATCGACCGGTAAATCGAGAGCTTCACCTTCCGGCTCAGCTCTCTCTTCACCATGACAGACCGGTACAACGCCCGTATCACTGCAGACGCAGCACCAATCTGACTATCGATCTCCCGATCCATCTTTCCCTCACTCGTGAATAAGACCCCGAGATACTTGGGGCAGGACTTCGTCCCTGACCTGGAGAAGGCATTCTACCCTTTTCCAACTCAGGACCATGGTCTCCGATTTAGAGGAGCTGATTCTCATCCCAGCTGCCTTGAGGTTTAGCAGCAAAATCCATGCCCTAAATATCAATACATTTTTCAAGCTGCATCTCTAAACAAACGTCAGAACCTTGGCTACAAGACCATGTAAACCTTTTTATGTGCTCCAAACACAACTAGAACTACAATCAAATGAGTGATCAGAAATCCCTCTTCGTGTGTTTTTGCCTTCATTTCTGTCTCTCAGTTTCTTACCTTTGATGTTTCACCTTGAAAAGTTTGTTTTATCCAGACTTTCTTATTGTTTACTATTAGCCCTACCTCTTGTGTTACACTGACAGTTTAGACAGAAAACAAATTCATTTTCACCGAAAAAACAGGCTTTAAACTCAAACAGTAGGACTTTCCTCTTTCCTGGTTTGTGTATGTCTGCGTTATGGGTCCAAGTCTCATTGGCTGACGGAGATGTCAATCTAATTTTGATAAGTAACGCTTGATTCTATTGGCCCTAACGATCACCGAGATGGAAGGCTGCATCGTGAAGCTTCTGGAATAGCTCCAACAGCGTTTTTTACGTATGACGCGCAGCAGCAGTTCAAAACAACTTTATTTTCCTGTTTTGAATTGAAATTCAAATTAAAAGCATTTTTTAGAAATTAAAAGAACTTGACTTTACAATAATAATGTCCATGTCTAGTGTTTGATTCTCTCCACCATTATTTTGAATATAAAAAATAGCTTTCTGGGCAAATTTTCTTGAACGATTAAAATGCGATTAATCAAGATTAATTCATTACAAAGCCTCTAATTAATTAGATCAATTTTTTAATCGAGTCCCACCTCTATATTTTAAAAATATGCAATAATGAATTTTAAGTTAAGCGTTTCACTCTCTTTAAAGTGTCTTCGCCATCTGCCGTTTTCTCAGAGTGCTGCGGAGCATCGTGCTACCTGAAAGGACCGGTCGAGTGATGATGTCAGAAGTGACAGCTGCTGTCCCGTGTCCTCTCTCCGAGAAAGCGGCCACATGTTTAGAGTCCACTAAGTGCTTTGTCTTGTTTCAGTGTGTAGTCGATGAAAGCATTACACATTTGTGATCTTGAGACGGTAAAAAAGGAAAAAGATCTTATGAAAGACTCACAAACCTCTTTTCATGCTGTCAAACTGCACAGAAGTTAAAAGATTGTGTTGTAGTCTCTGCAGTCAGGTTTCAGAAAAGCAGAGGGGTGTGTGAAGTTTTCATAATAATTGGGCATTTGTCTAATGGAGCACCAGAACATGTTTCTGCACGTTTCCGTCAAAAATACTGTAGAGTTGCTTTTACTTCATTTACCAAGCAAACCTTATCAGAATGCTTTGGATGTTAATTTTGCAATCCTCAGCCTCTGAGCTTTTTGAGAAACGTGCACGAAAGATTTTCTCAGGTGAACTTCAACAAGGTTTGATTTGCTATTATTTTATCTTTTTATAGAAGCGCCTCTCTCCAAGATCTCCTCTTGACCTTCACTGTGACTTTTAAACTGCCATTTCCTAAATTACATACTGAAATGCAGTCTTTTTTTTAGGATTTTCTTGCTCTTTTGCCTGGATGCAGTTTTGTTTTGATTTTTCACAGAAGCCTGCAAGTTTTAGAAATCATTAGAAGACTGAAGTCAAAATGGTTGACAGGTTGAAATCTCTCAAAATATCCAGACTTGTGCTTGTTTCTCTTCTATGTTGTCACAATGAGGTAATAAATAACTAGGGGTGGGAGTTTAACGCGTTAATTATGATTAATTAATTAGAAAAAATTAACGCATTTAACCCTTTAAGCCCGGGGGTCCCCCAATTGGGGGATGTTGAAGTTTAGCAGTAAAATACATGCCCTAAATATCAATATAGTCAAGCTGCACCTCTAAAGAAAGCTCAGAACCTTGGCTACAAGACCATGTAAACCTTATTTATGTGCTCCAAACACAACTAAAACTACAATCAAATGAGTGATCAGAAATCCCTCTTCATGTGTTTTTGCCTTCATTTCTGTATCTAATGATGCTAAATCAAATCAAATTGCACACACATTCTATCAACCCATTATTATTATTATTATTATTATTATTATTATTGTTATTATTATTATTATTATTATTTAAAGACAATACCATCATCAAAATGTACTTTTAGGTCTGTCCTATTTTTGCCAGTGATATACATATATATTTTTCTCTCCTGTTTTAAATTGAAATACAATTTAAAAGCATTTATTAAGAAATTAAAATATTAGAAATTACAATAATAATGTCAATGACTATTGTTTGATTCTCTGTCTCATTTTTAATTTTAAAAAATTGCTTTTGGGGCAAATTTTCTTGAACGATTAAAATGTGATTAATCAAGATTAATTAATTACAAAGCCTCTAATTAATTCGATTAATTTTTTTAATCGAGTCCCACCCCTATAAATAACATTCATGCTAAACTCTCTACGACGTTTGATCAGATAAGCTCAAGCCATTGCAATCCACTCAAACTGCAATAACTGCAAGATATCTGAGTGTGAAACAAGTCATTTTACTGAAATGACGGCTTTAGCCTGTGCTGTTTTTAACACTCCTAGTCAGACCCGTTCGTAATCTCAGATATTGATTTTGTCTGAATTCTCTCCTACTTGCTGTGCAGAACGCTGCACAAACACAAACAGCTCTCTTTAAGGCGTTTGGCTTTCAGCTTTTGCTCTTTGATTCGCAGCACTTTTATGAGCGGCTGCCTCACAGACTTACACCGCCTCTATATCTGAAGTATCAGCTTGCAGGAAAAACAAGAACACTTGTCAATAAAATCTCCTGAACTCTCTCTGCTTTTGCTTTGATTCTCCATGACTGAAACTGAGACAGGCCAGATTTGTGTGCTCTGTCTTGTGGATTTATTTGAAAGAAAATGCAGTAAATTAGGGGCAATGACTCACTACATAAACAAATGAATATTTCATTTCTTTCAGTGTGTTATAACCTTGACAAAAAAAAACACATATTTGTTTAAATATCCTCTTCCCTTCTCACTTTATGTGTTTGACCTTCAAATTAAATTGAATCCTCCCACAACCTTTATTCCCTCTCCGACAGGCTCTCTGGTATCTGTGTTGTTATATAATTTTCACATCAGTAACTATACTTGAGATCAAGGGATTAACATCACTGGTATGTCAGATGGCTGCATGTGAGAGAAATCCAAGGAAAACGAGGGGTTGAAACCTCAGACTACTCTGTACAGATGCATACACTGCCACCTGGTGGAGGAGTAGTTTCATTACAACAAAAACATTTTTTAAACGCAATGCTTTTCTGTTTGGATGCTTTTCTCTTACACGTCACGGATGAGCACAGTGACAGATGCTAAGAAGCATAAGTGAAGTAAAGAAAAATTCAAAATGTGAAAAAACAACAGTTTTTTATTTTTGCCTCTCTAATTGATTTGTTTTATGTTGTTTTCACACATTTCTTTCAGGCATAGAAGATCTCAAAGTAGCTCCTAATGTAACTTTTTGTTATAAAAATTTTAATGAAAAGGAAGAAAATGTGTGAACAAGTGTGAATCAGCCGGGATGTGAATCAACTCCTCCTAATCCGAGACCATGGTCTGGAGTTGGAAAAGGGTAGAATGCCTTCTCCAGGTCAGGGACGAGGTCCTGCCCCAAGTGGAGGAGTTTAAGTATCTCAGGGTCTTGTTCACGAGTGAGGGAAAGATGGATCAGGAGATCGATAGGCGGATTGGTGCTGCGTCTGCAGTGATGCGGGCGCTGCACCGGTCAGTCGTGGTGAAGAGAGCTGAGCCAGAAGGCGAAGCTCTCGATTTATTGGTTGATCTACATTCCTACCCTCACCTATGGTCACGAGCTTTGGGTAGTGACCGAAAGAACGAGATCACGGATACGAAATTAGTTTTCTCCAAAGGGTGTCTGGGCTCTCCCTTAGAGATAGGGTGAGAAGCTCGGTCATCCGGGAGGGGCTCAGAGTAGACCTGCTGTTCCTCCACATCGAGAGGAGCCAGTTGAGGTGGCTCGGGCATCTAGTTAGGATGCCTCCTGGATGCCTCCCTGGTGAAGTTTTCCAGGTTTTTTCCAACCGGGAGGAGACCCAAAGGAAGACCCAGGACACACTGGAGGGATTATGAGAGAGCTGAGCCAGAAGGCGGAGCTCTTGATTTACCGGTCGATCTACGTTCCTACTAGTGATGTGCGGGTTAGGGTTTTTTTTCAACCCGCGGGTACCGCAGATTTCAAAAAAGTCTGACCTGCACCAAATCGCCCCACATCACTTTGTCTAGTTTTACAACCCGCCCCGCCTCATTAAAAACACGTTATAATATTGAGCTTCTGACCTCGCTGAATCTTTCCCAAACACGCGATTAGTTTGTCCCTCCTTTCTTTTAAGAATGTAAACTCCCAAACGAATTTTATCCAAAATAACTTCCTCTATCGTTTTGTTGATGTGGCTGCCTGCCACCTGCTTGGAGCGCACTTTGCTGCCGCGTTCTACGTGCCTACGTCATAGGTTCAAAGGTTATCTGCACGTTATAACATTTTAAAACATGACCGTGTTTAAAAAAACTGTCTTAAATATTATGTTTTACAAAATTAAGCATTGATTAATGTCTTTATCTCCAGTGTGCATATCTATATAATATATATATTTGATGAACCCGCCCCAAACCGCACCGAATTAATAATTTATTGACCTGACCCAACCCGACCCGCGAGTAACCCGCGGTACCCGCGGGTTGGAAGACAACCCGCGCATCACTAGTTCCTACCCTCACCTATGGTCACGAGCTTTGGGTAGTGACTGAAAGAATGAGATCGTGGATACAAGTGGCCGAAATGAGTGTTCTCTGCAGGGTGTCTGGACCATAGATATGTATATAAACACTAGATGGCGAAAGCGGGAGTTGAGGGCGTAGCTAAACGGCGGCCATCTTACTTCATTCAGCTTCCCCCTTTCGTAACATTGGTGTCAATGGTGAATGTACTATTTAAATAACTCTAACTTGCTCAATTTTCAACCGATTTACAAACGGTTTAATTTGTTATAAACGCCAGAGACGTGGCTGTGAAATATGACGGATTTGGACCATTAATTTAAAACTGTTCAAAGATGTTGTATCAAGTCTATGTGTTATAAGGTTTGTAATAATGCAACCCGCTTGTAAATCCGTTAATATTTAATCGCGTTGAGTGTTTTTATTTAAGTTGTTCACTCACCTTCCATCTGCTACCATGCATTGAGAGCGGAGGGTCTGCTGTCTGAAGTAAGATGGCTGCCGTTTAGCTATGGCCTCGACTCCCGCTTTTGCCATCTAGTGTTTATATACATATCTATGACTAAAACACTCTTAACTCGATGAAATCTTAACGGATTTACAAGCGGGTTGCCTTATTGCAAACCTTATTACACATAGGCTTATACGACAAACTTGCACATTTTTAAATTAACGGGCCAAATCCGTCATATTTCACAGCCACATCTCTGGCGTTTATAACAAATCAAACCGTTTGTAAATCGGTTGAAAATTGAGCAAGTCCGTTCCTTCTTCTACGTGATTTCTTTTTGACGCCAACATTTTCCTCTCCCACGATTTCAAACGACAGGTCTGTTAACAGAAGACCGAACCTGTTATCTGTATCAAACTCGTTTACTAACTCAGGAAACGAGAGCTTGATCAGTTCGTCAATTCAATTCAGTTTATTTCTATAGCGCCAAATCACGACAAGAGTCGTCTCAAGGCACTTCACAAAGTAAACATTCCAATACAGTTCAGTTCATTAAGCCAATCAGTAAAAAAGTTTCCTATATAAGGAACCCAGCAGATTGCATCAAGACACTGACTGTGTGTTGATACAATCCTCATACTAAGCAAGCATGTAGCGACAGTGGGAAGGAAAACTCCCTTTTAACAGGAAGAAACCTCCAGAGGATCCTGGCTCAGTATGAGCAGCCATCCGCTACGACTCACTGGGGATTGAGAAGACAGAGCAGGCACACGCACACCCCACACACACACCCACACCATATATATCAAGTAGTGTTTCTATGGCTACACTGTGATTTCTTAGTAGAAGTTCTATTTAGTAAGAGAAACTTTATTGTCTTTATCTGAGTGAATCTATAATTAATTCAATAGGTGAACTAATAGTAGCACATTCTATGTTAAAGAAAGTAAGATGTAATATCAGGAGAGGGAGAATGTTAGGTGGTTGGCAGCAGTGTGCCAGCCGATGGCCCCCTCCATGAGGCCACCACAGCTCAGCAGAACGCCAGTGTAGCTTCTTCTGGGGAGAAAAACACTTAGAGAGAAAATAAAGTTAACAGCTGAAATAACAGGAAATAATGCAATTAGAGAGTGGTGGTAGAAGAGAGTAGCAGAGTGTGGAAAGTGGTCAGTATGTCCTCCAGCAGTCTAAGCCTATAGCAGCATAACTACAGAGATAACTCAGGATAACCTAGCCTTTTAGATGGAGGCATGTGGGAGGCAGGGCCAGGGAGAAAAGTCTTTAATGACAGTAGTCCCCTCTGTACACTCCACCTCCCTCTGCTCCCCACTCGTCTAAACCTGGGCTAACATCAGAATTTAACCATAAGCCCTATCAAATAGAAAAGTTTTGAGTCCTCAGCTGCCGTTTGACAATCAGACAGGTTAACGCGTTTGTCACGATTCTTCTTTCTGCGGGAACTATTTTTAAGAGGAAAGTTTATTCCCTCTCGGTCCTCGACTGCTTGAGTTCCTGGTTTTTCTGTCGGGTCTGAAGTAATGTTTGCAGATGCAAAACCATTATTTACTGCAGAATCGTTGACAGTTTGTAGGATTTGATCATCTGCTACAGTCTCTGAAAAAATTTAATTTTCTTCATAAATGATCACAAATTGCAGCGTTTCTGTCTGTTTAGGAGGAACTTTGACTTTCTCTGGTTCCTCGACTGCAGTTATTATGCTGCGTTCACACCGGCCTTGACGTATGCGTCAAACAACGCATACTTCATGTCGTTTTTGACGCCTATATATTTTTGACATTGACGCAGCTTGCGTTGACGCAGCTTGCGTTCGGAGAGGGGAAGGGAGGAAAGAGCGCATGCGCGGCTCTCTGTTGTCAGATGTTTGTAACAATGGCGGATCCTATCGAGACAATGTCGGCATAAACGTTGAAAAAATACTCACCCGACACGCCGAGTTCTCCAGCAACCTTCCTCCAAGCAAGGTCCTTTTTATTCCGATCTCGGTAGGCATAACAGGTCGGGTCATACAGTGCACGACGATTACAAACAGCTACGATCAGTTTCTCCTCCATAGCTGAATGAATTTGCCTTCTTCCCTCGCTCTACTGTGGCGTATCAACTCGCGCTCTGATTGGTTGACGCTTGTAAAGCGACGCAGAAAGTTCAGCTAGCTGAACTTGCTTGACGTTTGCGTTGCAAGCTTTGACGCTTGCGTCAAAGCTTGAAAAGCGTGAAAAGTATCAAGCTTTGACGCGCCCAACGCTCACAAAGCAACACAGGGACGCAGTTCTGACGCGCCTTACCATAGACTTAACATTGAAACTTGACGCTGGCGACGCATACGTTATGGCCGGTGTGAACGCAGCATTAGACATTCAAGCCATCTAGTGTTTATATACATATCTATGGTCTGGGCTCTCCCTTAGAGATAGGGTGAGAAGCTTGGTCATCCGGGAGGGGCTCGGAGTAGACCTGCTGCTCCTCCACATCAAGAGGAGCCAGTTGAGGGGCATCTGATTAGGATGCCTCCTGGACGCCTCCCTGGTGAGGTTTTCCGGGCACGTCCAACCGGGAGGAGACCTAAAGGAAGACCCAGGACACACTGGAGGGACTATGTTTCTTGTCTGGCCAGGGAATGCCCTGGGATCCCCCAGAGGAGCTAGCCCAAGTGGCTGGAGAGAGGGAAGTCTGGGCCTCTCTGCTTAGGCTGCTGCCACCACGACCCGACTCAGGATAAGCGGAAGAGGATGGATGGATGGAACAAAAAGCAATATGAGCTGATCAGAACACTGCCACCACCTGTTTACAGTGTTTTTACTCTCAATAAACGTACCAGATTAAATTATTTTGACTATTAGGAGTCTGAACAGCATAGAGGTTGAAAAAAATATTTAAAAAATAAAGAAATTTAATACAGACTCCATTTATGTTTATTTTGTAATATTATTTCACCTTTTGGCCACGTTGGCCAGTGTTGAAATCTGTCTCTCTCATTTCCGCCGAGTTCGTTGGATGAGAAGGAAACCAGATATATTAAAAGTTAAAGTAGTTTTAATTTTCAGATATTGAAAGTAGTACATGAATAATAATATTCCCCACATGTATACCTGGAGACTCACAGCAGAAACAAAGCTTGTCTGTTTCCTGAAGAGTCTGAAGAGAGGCAGCCCCAGTTTCCCTGATTATATTTTTCTGTAACCCCACCCGTATCGGTCCAGTTCAAACTGGTTTAGGACCATCTTCCTCTGAGAGGCCCAGAAACACACTCTGCTCCTTCCATTACATGTCCATCCTCCTCCGCATCCCTGAATGGTACACTGTTCCCTGTTTTCACTCTGATTCCCACTAGACTGAAAACTGCAGGCCTCTTCTACATAACTGTTGAAGTTATAAGCATTTATGAGCCAACAGTAAATAATTATGTAGAACATAATAATAATATTATGAGTAAACCGTAAAAGTATTCATATAAAACAGAACCATAATATGACACCAGGGTCACATCAAAGTGTAGTGGCAAATCTTGGTCACCAGATGGCACCATAGCCTCATCATTTTACTGCACTGAGAAAAGTGTTGGCACTAGAAATCAACCGAAATGTCAGACTTGGCAAACAAAGAAAATGAAGCAGATAAACACACAGATGATTAAATGTTAACACTTTATTATTGTTGTTGTTTTCTGTAGCTTGAAGGAATTTACTTCAGTGATTTTCTTACTTTTCTGTCCTAAACCAGCTCCGGTGGCCTAGTGGTAAAGTGTCCGCCCCGGGACTGGGAGATCAGGGTTCGATTCCTGTCGGGTCATACCAAAGACCTTGAAAAAATGGGACCCAATGCCTCCTCGCTTGACACTCAGCATTAAGGGGTTGGATTGGGGGGTTAAACCACCAAATAGTTCCCGAGCGCGGCCACAGCTGCAGCTCACTGCTCCCCACCACAGGGATGGGTCAAATGCAGAGATGTAATTTCACCATTGTGTGATGATGACTTGGGACTTTAACTTTAAAATGATCTAAATTAACCGGCTTTGACCCTTGATGCCCTGCAGCCCATTTGTAAGCTGAACCTGGATCAGTCACACAAACGTGCCTTTTGGCTAAACTCCATCCTATTTTTGACCAAAAGGCAAAAAGAAAATAATTTACAATTGCAATTATGAATTAATCTGAAAAACGTGTACAATTAGTAGTATGAAACAGTCAAAATAATAAATGCTGTTTTTTTTCCTTCATTTAATTAGCAACCATTCTTATGTAAACACCCTCATCAGAGATATTAATGCACCCATAGACAACAGTATTGGATAATAACCCTCAAATGTCACATAAAACTGTATTGGAGGGGGTTCAAACCTACACAGCAAATTTTAAAGTGTTAATTTTGGGGTGTTAGTCCAATTTAACACTAAGAATAGTTGATTTAACACTAAAATAGTTATATAGTTGATATGTAACACTGACATGAGAGTCAAACTCGAGTATTAAAGCAGCATTTCGCAACTTTGCAGTTATATGGTCTCTGTTGCCCTCTAGAGGCTTGCTGCGTAACGTCACTGTCGTAACATTAAATCTCTCTCTCTGGCATAAGAGGCATGTTTACATTCCTAATATCAGGCAAAACAACGAAAACAAACTTTTCCACCTCCACACATTGAATAAATAGTTTTATCAGGACTGTATAACAACTTTATGCCCGACCAAACACAATAACCCCAGTGAAATCATTTATTACTTACCTAGCCATTAGCAGCACGGCTAGATCAGAGTCTGTAGTACATGTTTCTAAAAGAGCTCTCCAGCAAAGAAAAGACGGCCCAATATTAACTCTGGTCTTTGCTCTTGCTCTATCACGTTCTTCTTTTCTTTTCCTATATTCCTCTGATAAGGGATTTCTAGCTTTCTTTGGTGAATCTGCCGCTGCTACAGCGAGTCTACGTTATACAATTATGGCAAGCCAAAGGGATAAAAATAATGCGCGTTCTAAACTCACATTATGTCCGCCAAAACGCTCGTTCAGGACGTGCATTTTGGTGGACATAACGCGCGTTTAGAATGCGTGCTTTTTTATCCCTTTGGCTTGCCATATTTTTCCGTCAAACAACACCCAGTCAGTACATCCTGCGGCTACCCGAAGCACAAAAACTGTATAGTGCAGTAAACAGAAGTGGGACCCCAACACTATCACAGGTATGAAAATGAACATAATAGATAATACTATGATGCAAAAACTTTACAAAAAAGCATATTTTTAAGGTGTAAAAGTTTCGGAATGTTGCTTTAAGAGTTACTATATCAACTCCAACACCAGTGTTACATCGTCAACTCCAGAAGAGTTAGTTTTTGACACTAAATCAGAGTTAAAGTACCAACTCTCCAAAAAGAGTTAAATGAACTCTTTCTGGTGTGGACCCATATAGACACTTTAAAATTGTTGAAATCAACTCTGAGAGTGTTAATTTGAGCATGCTGAATTTATGTGCTGGACTCTTATTCTTAGTCCTACATTCAGAAGATTTTGGATCTCGCAGTTTTTACTTACACACACACACCCTTCAGACTCACATACATATTCTGACAGGTCATCCATCAAGGTCTTATTGAGCAAAGAAGGAAGAGGGATCTAAATGAGGAGTCATTGACTTGGGAACTGTGGTAATGGGATCTGCTTCTGATTGGATGAAGAAATCGAAGAGAGGTCGGCTGAGCTGCATAGATTTTATGCGGGGGGTAGGGGGGTGGGGCTTCAAATCTAAAACAGAAATATATGAAAGAGCGATCAGACAAAAAATGAATAAAAAAATAAAAGTTGAACTTTGGTTTGTGCTCTAAAGCTCTATAACAAAAGAAAAGGATGTTCTGTACATGAGAATGACCGACAATAATTACCAGTCATGTACGTTCCATGCGCAGCACACAAGTTTGACATTTAGGATTTGACACAGACTTTGCAGCGTTTATGTGTGGGTGTGCGTTTCCTGTCACCGAGCCTGCAACAGGCCGATTACGCTCCAGGCATCACCTGGCAGCAACGATTATTGATCTGACGATGCATGCTGGGAGTAAAGATTGCTTTGAAAGGTCAGTGTTACTATCAAAAGGTCAGAGTGTTAATTTTGTTGTTTGTTTTATATTGTATGCTTGACAACAATGCTGCTGTGTAGATGAGTGCCTGTCCTCAATGATCTCATTATCTAAATACTAAATGTCCGAGGGCACTTTTGGCACAAAGCCAGGGAGTCACTGACACTTTCAGTCAGAGGTAAAAGTTTTCAACTGTTTGCTTTTGACATTTATTGATGGTTTCTGCATTATTTCAGAATTCCTTTGTTCCTTTTTGCTATTGAGATGCAGCAAAGGAACACACCCTGCAACACCAAGGTCAGGTGCGTGTCTGCATGTTTTAGTGTTATTTTCTATGTGATTCAGCTTATAGCAGTAAAATAGGACTGAATGTGACTGAACGACTCAAAACAAATCACTTCACATTCAAAGCTGAAAATGCAATCATGAAATATAATACTTTGTTAACAGAGCAGTTAATTAAAAAAAGCAAAATTTAGAAGCAAATCAAGCTTTAATGAACTTTTATTGTCTTGTATGATTCACTCTAAATGTAAAGTGGCTATTGTGAATGTGAATTCGTAGCAACTTTGATCAAATAAACAAAAAAAGGTCATTTTAACGAGAAAACATGATAAAAAGGTTGGATTGTGGTAAATCCAGGATGTTCCCGTCAGGTTTGGTTTCGATGGTTGTGGTGAACAAAACCAAAGTAAAGAGTGATACTAA
Source organism: Aphyosemion australe (assembly GCA_006937985.1). NCBI lineage: Eukaryota > Metazoa > Chordata > Actinopteri > Cyprinodontiformes > Nothobranchiidae > Aphyosemion > Aphyosemion australe. The sequence goes on from SSNS01000120.1 coordinate 1,371,714, forward strand.
AGTGGTTTTAATGCAAGGTTTCATTCCCTTTTGTCATGTTGGCCTTTTAGGATGAGTGATTACACTCCCTCAACCCAAGGTCTCTATATACCATGCATATTTCTTTAAGCTATAATTTTTGACAGAAACATGAGATCAATCTGAGCATGCTTCAAAGACATAAAATGATTAAGATAATCTCAAAACTCTACAGGTGTTGTCTGTTGGCTGCAGCACATCCACCTATATGATAAAACAGCTCTGCCCTGATTGGCTGAAGGCTTAACCAGTCTTAAGTATTTACATTTTTTTATAATTATATGAATTTAGGAGCAAATTCTAATTGACAAAAACTTGTGTATTTTTTTTATTTCTCTTTCTATCACTTTCTCTGATGTTCTTTCTTTGTAATTTTGTAAAAAGTTATATATGTTTTTAGTTTTCTGCATAGATTCAGTTTTATTAAACTGAACTGATGAATATGATGGAAAATAAATTGAAAATGATTTGGTGGATGTGAACTGAATTTGTCATGTGTGGCTCAAATGTGCCTTAAAATGTTCTCTGCTGCAAAAGTGATGCATTACAAAACAAACTGGACTGGTATCTTACTTGTGCACACGTCCATGAAGACCAAACTTCAGTTCAAGNGGTTGGATTGGGGGGTTAAACCACCAAATAGTTCCCGAGCGCGGCCACAGCTGCAGCTCACTGCTCCCCACCACAGGGATGGGTCAAATGCAGAGATGTAATTTCACCATTGTGTGATGATGACTTGGGACTTTAACTTTAAAATGATCTAAATTAACCGGCTTTGACCCTTGATGCCCTGCAGCCCATTTGTAAGCTGAACCTGGATCAGTCACACAAACGTGCCTTTTGGCTAAACTCCATCCTATTTTTGACCAAAAGGCAAAAAGAAAATAATTTACAATTGCAATTATGAATTAATCTGAAAAACGTGTACAATTAGTAGTATGAAACAGTCAAAATAATAAATGCTGTTTTTTTTCCTTCATTTAATTAGCAACCATTCTTATGTAAACACCCTCATCAGAGATATTAATGCACCCATAGACAACAGTATTGGATAATAACCCTCAAATGTCACATAAAACTGTATTGGAGGGGGTTCAAACCTACACAGCAAATTTTAAAGTGTTAATTTTGGGGTGTTAGTCCAATTTAACACTAAGAATAGTTGATTTAACACTAAAATAGTTATATAGTTGATATGTAACACTGACATGAGAGTCAAACTCGAGTATTAAAGCAGCATTTCGCAACTTTGCTGTTATATGGTCTCTGTTGCCCTCTAGAGGCTTGCTGCGTAACGTCACTGTCGTAACATTAAATCTCTCTCTCTGGCATAAGAGGCATGTTTACATTCCTAATATCAGGCAAAACAACGAAAACAAACTTTTCCACCTCCACACATTGAATAAATAGTTTTATCAGGACTGTATAACAACTTTATGCCCGACCAAACACAATAACCCCAGTGAAATCATTTATTACTTACCTAGCCATTAGCAGCACGGCTAGATCAGAGTCTGTAGTACATGTTTCTAAAAGAGCTCTCCAGCAAAGAAAAGACGGCCCAATATTAACTCTGGTCTTTGCTCTTGCTCTATCACGTTCTTCTTTTCTTTTCCTATATTCCTCTGATAAGGGATTTCTAGCTTTCTTTGGTGAATCTGCCGCTGCTACAGCGAGTCTACGTTATACAATTATGGCAAGCCAAAGGGATAAAAATAATGCGCGTTCTAAACTCACATTATGTCCGCCAAAACGCTCGTTCAGGACGTGCATTTTGGTGGACATAACGCGCGTTTAGAATGCGTGCTTTTTTATCCCTTTGGCTTGCCATATTTTTCCGTCAAACAACACCCAGTCAGTACATCCTGCGGCTACCCGAAGCACAAAAACTGTATAGTGCAGTAAACAGAAGTGGGACCCCAACACTATCACAGGTATGAAAATGAACATAATAGATAATACTATGATGCAAAAACTTTACAAAAAAGCATATTTTTAAGGTGTAAAAGTTTCGGAATGTTGCTTTAAGAGTTACTATATCAACTCCAACACCAGTGTTACATCGTCAACTCCAGAAGAGTTAGTTTTTGACACTAAATCAGAGTTAAAGTACCAACTCTCCAAAAAGAGTTAAATGAACTCTTTCTGGTGTGGACCCATATAGACACTTTAAAATTGTTGAAATCAACTCTGAGAGTGTTAATTTGAGCATGCTGAATTTATGTGCTGGACTCTTATTCTTAGTCCTACATTCAGAAGATTTTGGATCTCGCAGTTTTTACTTACACACACACACCCTTCAGACTCACATACATATTCTGACAGGTCATCCATCAAGGTCTTATTGAGCAAAGAAGGAAGAGGGATCTAAATGAGGAGTCATTGACTTGGGAACTGTGGTAATGGGATCTGCTTCTGATTGGATGAAGAAATCGAAGAGAGGTCGGCTGAGCTGCATAGATTTTATGCGGGGGGTAGGGGGGTGGGGCTTCAAATCTAAAACAGAAATATATGAAAGAGCGATCAGACAAAAAATGAATAAAAAAATAAAAGTTGAACTTTGGTTTGTGCTCTAAAGCTCTATAACAAAAGAAAAGGATGTTCTGTACATGAGAATGACCGACAATAATTACCAGTCATGTACGTTCCATGCGCAGCACACAAGTTTGACATTTAGGATTTGACACAGACTTTGCAGCGTTTATGTGTGGGTGTGCGTTTCCTGTCACCGAGCCTGCAACAGGCCGATTACGCTCCAGGCATCACCTGGCAGCAACGATTATTGATCTGACGATGCATGCTGGGAGTAAAGATTGCTTTGAAAGGTCAGTGTTACTATCAAAAGGTCAGAGTGTTAATTTTGTTGTTTGTTTTATATTGTATGCTTGACAACAATGCTGCTGTGTAGATGAGTGCCTGTCCTCAATGATCTCATTATCTAAATACTAAATGTCCGAGGGCACTTTTGGCACAAAGCCAGGGAGTCACTGACACTTTCAGTCAGAGGTAAAAGTTTTCAACTGTTTGCTTTTGACATTTATTGATGGTTTCTGCATTATTTCAGAATTCCTTTGTTCCTTTTTGCTATTGAGATGCAGCAAAGGAACACACCCTGCAACACCAAGGTCAGGTGCGTGTCTGCATGTTTTAGTGTTATTTTCTATGTGATTCAGCTTATAGCAGTAAAATAGGACTGAATGTGACTGAACGACTCAAAACAAATCACTTCACATTCAAAGCTGAAAATGCAATCATGAAATATAATACTTTGTTAACAGAGCAGTTAATTAAAAAAAGCAAAATTTAGAAGCAAATCAAGCTTTAATGAACTTTTATTGTCTTGTATGATTCACTCTAAATGTAAAGTGGCTATTGTGAATGTGAATTCGTAGCAACTTTGATCAAATAAACAAAAAAAGGTCATTTTAACGAGAAAACATGATAAAAAGGTTGGATTGTGGTAAATCCAGGATGTTCCCGTCAGGTTTGGTTTCGATGGTTGTGGTGAACAAAACCAAAGTAAAGAGTGATACTAAAGTGGTTTTAATGCAAGGTTTCATTCCCTTTTGTCATGTTGGCCTTTTAGGATGAGTGATTACACTCCCTCAACCCAAGGTCTCTATATACCATGCATATTTCTTTAAGCTATAATTTTTGACAGAAACATGAGATCAATCTGAGCATGCTTCAAAGACATAAAATGATTAAGATAATCTCAAAACTCTACAGGTGTTGTCTGTTGGCTGCAGCACATCCACCTATATGATAAAACAGCTCTGCCCTGATTGGCTGAAGGCTTAACCAGTCTTAAGTATTTACATTTTTTTATAATTATATGAATTTAGGAGCAAATTCTAATTGACAAAAACTTGTGTATTTTTTTTATTTCTCTTTCTATCACTTTCTCTGATGTTCTTTCTTTGTAATTTTGTAAAAAGTTATATATGTTTTTAGTTTTCTGCATAGATTCAGTTTTATTAAACNGCATTAAGGGGTTGGATTGGGGGGTTAAACCACCAAATAGTTCCCGAGCGCGGCCACAGCTGCAGCTCACTGCTCCCCACCACAGGGATGGGTCAAATGCAGAGATGTAATTTCACCATTGTGTGATGATGACTTGGGACTTTAACTTTAAAATGATCTAAATTAACCGGCTTTGACCCTTGATGCCCTGCAGCCCATTTGTAAGCTGAACCTGGATCAGTCACACAAACGTGCCTTTTGGCTAAACTCCATCCTATTTTTGACCAAAAGGCAAAAAGAAAATAATTTACAATTGCAATTATGAATTAATCTGAAAAACGTGTACAATTAGTAGTATGAAACAGTCAAAATAATAAATGCTGTTTTTTTTCCTTCATTTAATTAGCAACCATTCTTATGTAAACACCCTCATCAGAGATATTAATGCACCCATAGACAACAGTATTGGATAATAACCCTCAAATGTCACATAAAACTGTATTGGAGGGGGTTCAAACCTACACAGCAAATTTTAAAGTGTTAATTTTGGGGTGTTAGTCCAATTTAACACTAAGAATAGTTGATTTAACACTAAAATAGTTATATAGTTGATATGTAACACTGACATGAGAGTCAAACTCGAGTATTAAAGCAGCATTTCGCAACTTTGCTGTTATATGGTCTCTGTTGCCCTCTAGAGGCTTGCTGCGTAACGTCACTGTCGTAACATTAAATCTCTCTCTCTGGCATAAGAGGCATGTTTACATTCCTAATATCAGGCAAAACAACGAAAACAAACTTTTCCACCTCCACACATTGAATAAATAGTTTTATCAGGACTGTATAACAACTTTATGCCCGACCAAACACAATAACCCCAGTGAAATCATTTATTACTTACCTAGCCATTAGCAGCACGGCTAGATCAGAGTCTGTAGTACATGTTTCTAAAAGAGCTCTCCAGCAAAGAAAAGACGGCCCAATATTAACTCTGGTCTTTGCTCTTGCTCTATCACGTTCTTCTTTTCTTTTCCTATATTCCTCTGATAAGGGATTTCTAGCTTTCTTTGGTGAATCTGCCGCTGCTACAGCGAGTCTACGTTATACAATTATGGCAAGCCAAAGGGATAAAAATAATGCGCGTTCTAAACTCACATTATGTCCGCCAAAACGCTCGTTCAGGACGTGCATTTTGGTGGACATAACGCGCGTTTAGAATGCGTGCTTTTTTATCCCTTTGGCTTGCCATATTTTTCCGTCAAACAACACCCAGTCAGTACATCCTGCGGCTACCCGAAGCACAAAAACTGTATAGTGCAGTAAACAGAAGTGGGACCCCAACACTATCACAGGTATGAAAATGAACATAATAGATAATACTATGATGCAAAAACTTTACAAAAAAGCATATTTTTAAGGTGTAAAAGTTTCGGAATGTTGCTTTAAGAGTTACTATATCAACTCCAACACCAGTGTTACATCGTCAACTCCAGAAGAGTTAGTTTTTGACACTAAATCAGAGTTAAAGTACCAACTCTCCAAAAAGAGTTAAATGAACTCTTTCTGGTGTGGACCCATATAGACACTTTAAAATTGTTGAAATCAACTCTGAGAGTGTTAATTTGAGCATGCTGAATTTATGTGCTGGACTCTTATTCTTAGTCCTACATTCAGAAGATTTTGGATCTCGCAGTTTTTACTTACACACACACACCCTTCAGACTCACATACATATTCTGACAGGTCATCCATCAAGGTCTTATTGAGCAAAGAAGGAAGAGGGATCTAAATGAGGAGTCATTGACTTGGGAACTGTGGTAATGGGATCTGCTTCTGATTGGATGAAGAAATCGAAGAGAGGTCGGCTGAGCTGCATAGATTTTATGCGGGGGGTAGGGGGGTGGGGCTTCAAATCTAAAACAGAAATATATGAAAGAGCGATCAGACAAAAAATGAATAAAAAAATAAAAGTTGAACTTTGGTTTGTGCTCTAAAGCTCTATAACAAAAGAAAAGGATGTTCTGTACATGAGAATGACCGACAATAATTACCAGTCATGTACGTTCCATGCGCAGCACACAAGTTTGACATTTAGGATTTGACACAGACTTTGCAGCATTTATGTGTGGGTGTGCGTTTCCTGTCACCGAGCCTGCAACAGGCCGATTACGCTCCAGGCATCACCTGGCAGCAACGATTATTGATCTGACGATGCATGCTGGGAGTAAAGATTGCTTTGAAAGGTCAGTGTTACTATCAAAAGGTCAGAGTGTTAATTTTGTTGTTTGTTTTATATTGTATGCTTGACAACAATGCTGCTGTGTAGATGAGTGCCTGTCCTCAATGATCTCATTATCTAAATACTAAATGTCCGAGGGCACTTTTGGCACAAAGCCAGGGAGTCACTGACACTTTCAGTCAGAGGTAAAAGTTTTCAACTGTTTGCTTTTGACATTTATTGATGGTTTCTGCATTATTTCAGAATTCCTTTGTTCCTTTTTGCTATTGAGATGCAGCAAAGGAACACACCCTGCAACACCAAGGTCAGGTGCGTGTCTGCATGTTTTAGTGTTATTTTCTATGTGATTCAGCTTATAGCAGTAAAATAGGACTGAATGTGACTGAACGACTCAAAACAAATCACTTCACATTCAAAGCTGAAAATGCAATCATGAAATATAATACTTTGTTAACAGAGCAGTTAATTAAAAAAAGCAAAATTTAGAAGCAAATCAAGCTTTAATGAACTTTTATTGTCTTGTATGATTCACTCTAAATGTAAAGTGGCTATTGTGAATGTGAATTCGTAGCAACTTTGATCAAATAAACAAAAAAAGGTCATTTTAACGAGAAAACATGATAAAAAGGTTGGATTGTGGTAAATCCAGGATGTTCCCGTCAGGTTTGGTTTCGATGGTTGTGGTGAACAAAACCAAAGTAAAGAGTGATACTAAAGTGGTTTTAATGCAAGGTTTCATTCCCTTTTGTCATGTTGGCCTTTTAGGATGAGTGATTACACTCCCTCAACCCAAGGTCTCTATATACCATGCATATTTCTTTAAGCTATAATTTTTGACAGAAACATGAGATCAATCTGAGCATGCTTCAAAGACATAAAATGATTAAGATAATCTCAAAACTCTACAGGTGTTGTCTGTTGGCTGCAGCACATCCACCTATATGATAAAACAGCTCTGCCCTGATTGGCTGAAGGCTTAACCAGTCTTAAGTATTTACATTTTTTTATAATTATATGAATTTAGGAGCAAATTCTAATTGACAAAAACTTGTGTATTTTTTTTATTTCTCTTTCTATCACTTTCTCTGATGTTCTTTCTTTGTAATTTTGTAAAAAGTTATATATGTTTTTAGTTTTCTGCATAGATTCAGTTTTATTAAACTGAACTGATGAATATGATGGAAAATAAATTGAAAATGATTTGGTGGATGTGAACTGAATTTGTCATGTGTGGCTCAAATGTGCCTTAAAATGTTCTCTGCTGCAAAAGTGATGCATTACAAAACAAACTGGACTGGTATCTTACTTGTGCACACGTCCATGAAGACCAAACTTCAGTTCAAGTGCTGTTGGGTTCTAGAATAAGACCAGACTCTTTTGGTAGCAGGTAGTGTTAAAAGTGTCTTTCAGTCAGAATAGTCCTGGTACTTCACTAGTTTTCCTCCAATTGCAAAACATTTATTGTGAATCACTAGCCTGGCCTGCCAGACACGCCCTCTGTCAATTCGTCACAGAGAACTGGTTTGGTAACGCCTGAGAGTTCCTGAGAGTTCTAGCCGAGCCAATCAGCGCTGAGCAGCGTACGTCACACACAGCGACGCTCAGTTTCTCATAAACAAGGAAGACAGCGTCTGAAGCGGAGTTCTCTGCGGCTCTTTCCTCTGTTCTAAATGACTTGGACATGTCTTTAAAACCACAACAACAATTAGCACTAAAAGCCTTTCTTCTAAAGAAAGACGTTTGCGCTGTGCTACCCACAGACATATATATGTAGACGACTCGTGGACTTACGCTTCCATAGTGGCCGGCCGCCATCTTAGATGGGTCTCCATTCGTCCCCAGTGCATTCATTTCTACTGAGGAACACATATTGTGGTGTCACCTTTACTTGCGCTAATGGAGCAACAAGTAAAAAATGCCGGAAAGCTGGGGTTAACTTTAGTGCAGCTCGGCGTGAACAGTGAGAGGGACATTGTTAGCAGCGCTCCTTTGACAACTACAGCTAAAGAACTACAGCATTGCGCGGTAAGTCGTCATTTCCGCCTTTTTTCGGATTGGTTATTTTTGAGCTGGCTAGTCCCACCCCTCGTGGTGTTTGCTGCCTGTGAGTTACCAGACCCTTCCGCTGTATAGAATAGACAGAGGGAGAGTCTGGCAGGCCAGGCTAGTGAATCACTGTTTAACCCAGAAAAATGAAACATGAGCTTCAGGGAAAGGCACTGGTGTCCCTCAAGGCTCAATTCTTGGACCACTGCTCTTCAGTATCTCCATGCTCCACATGGGTCAGGGCATAGACCCCACCTCCACCCAAGCACTACCTGGAGAGCACCCGGACCCAAAGCTGCCTTGCCTTGCCTGTGGTCATCATTCAGCATTCAAATCCAAACAATAATGTTATTTTCAATGTTTCAACGGCTTATTAAAACATATTGTTACCTATGACAACTTAAACTTTGAGAAAAAAAAAGTCAGATTCCAGTGATCACTTTCATAATATATTTAAATCAGACAATTAAATGTTTAAATTAAATTATTTTCCATTTTGGCAGAAGCTTCTAAATCACATTCTGACAACATCCTTTTGCATCACTTATTAAAGAACCAATGAAATGAGTCGATCAGTGAGTCCGTGCACTTCATCCTCTGTGCCAAACCAGCCCCAAAAGCTCCACTCTTTGTATTCAAATGCAGTAGAGAAGTTTCATTTGCTGCAGAGGTCAGCCTGTGACAGTGGATCAGTGCATGGTGGACAGAGGGCAGATTGATTTCACCTCCGATTTTTTCTCTCTACCTCCTCCACCAGATGTTTATCCCATTTAGTGTGACAAACTAAGGAATGAGCGCTCTTGTGCACTTGCGTTCTGTCCTTACACGGCTTTAACAAAGCGCCAAGCCCTGACTGAGGTTGATAGATTGCACTCAGCTATCTGTCACAGGACCAGGGAGGGGAGAAAAAGACGGGTCGGAGGAGACAAGGGGCTGCATTTTGATAGTGTCCCCTCATGAGACAAACAACTCCACAAAAGCAAGCGGGACGGACCGGCACTAGGAGCTGACATGAAGCGATGAGCTGTCAGCCTAGCTTTGTTTTTCCTCATTAAGAAGTTCTCTACTTAAATGATATTTCTGCTGCCAGAAAACTACTTTCTAAGGCTCTTGGGTGAACCGGCCCGTGATTACATGTTTAACAATTCAAAAAAACAATTTAGTGCGTGTCAGATGTTGTTTCCTACAGGGCAGCTGTTCTGAATGAGGTGCGTAAAGGTTGAAGCATAAATGGAACGATGGAAAAGACTAAAGAGAAGTGTGCAAATGTAGTTATCAGGAAACAATCTTGAAGGTTTCCAGACAAAAAGTAACAAAAGAAGAACTCCATTAACCTCATTGGAGATTAGATCTCCACTCAGGAGTAGAATAAATGCATTTTAGTTGCTGTGGACAAAAGCTGGCAGTGGATTTTTATTTCAGAGTTTCTGAATGCTTGTTTTTGCTGTTTTGGTTTTGAGTTCTGGCAAAAGTAATGAATTCATTTAACCTAAAGTGATTAATCCACTAAAGCAGCAAAAATTGTGAGTTTCTGCAAGCAGGACTGGAATGCAATCACTCTTCTTTAACATCCTCTCCCAAAACACAAGCACGGATTGTGTTTACAGGTGTGCACAGGCATTTTCACGGTTCCGTGCAGCTGCTTTTTGGTCTTTTTGAGTCACTCTGTGTCAAAGAAGTGCCGTTAATGTCTCTGAAGTGACTGCGCTGATAGCAGGGCGCAGGTACCATCACTTACGGCACCGGTGGCAGATTAATGAGTGTGCTTTATTTAGCTCCTGCCACGTCTCCCTGTGTGACCTGCTGTCATTTAGGGAGCGAATCTACTCTTGAAACTCTGAACTAAACTTCGTACTTCTCACATGAATCTTTGAGAGCAGCTTTAAAACTTTTTTGTGGAAGTATTTTTAAATATGAAATGCATTGTCTGTGTACTTTTTTATCCTGTAGCGTTAAAACTTTTCTGTTTGTAATCCAGGGAGACGCCACCTTTGCCTGAGCCGTCTTTAAAAATACATTTTTAAGCTAACTAACCTAGCTTGTTTCTCCCCCGTAATGAACCCATTTTTCAATGCTACTCTTGTGCAGCGACCCAGAAAGTCCAAACATGTCTGGGGTTTACCAGAAAAGTCCTGACCCCTTATTTGGGCAACATTGGTCCACAGCACATCTGTATTCAGTCCTCACTCTGCACTCAAATTGTCTCTGACCAGTGCACAGACCTCTGAAGATGGATGGAGAAAAGCTTGACCTGATAACCAGTCGGCGCCCTGAGGGTGCATGTTAGCCCCGCTCCCCTCTGTCACCTGACTCCTGTCTCCATTTTGACTCCAGCATTACATTTTCATCTTTTCATATTCATCGCCTGGACCAATCTTCCAGCTCACGTTGTGAAAGAGAAAATCTCCTTTTCTGTCTCTTGTCTTTTTCCTTCTGCACCTTTAACATCATTTATTTCTTTTCTGGTGTTTATGAGGGGCTGTCAACAACGATGCTTCCCCTTTTCTCCATCCCTGCGCCACACATCTGAATAATGAGTGGATTTCAAAACATCTTTCTTCCTGTTGAATTAAAGCTCTGCCGTGTTTTACACCTGTTTTCTGTTGTAGTTTTCATTGCGGTTGGAAATGCACAAGACTTTCATTTTCTACATTCATTCATTTGATCCTTTTTTATTCAGGAAGCAGATAAGACTCCAAAATCAGCAGGAAAGGGAGGAGAAATAGAAAGATTCTGGCACTTATGAAGCATAAAAGCAGCAATCCGGAGTTTTCCACTTACGGGAATTATGTATGATTTTTCAGAAATCCGTAAAAGTGATTGTCTTATGTAGTGTGATATAATGTAAGCGATACACCTTTTTTTTTGCTAAGCCCGCCCCCTGCCCCCGTAAACTCCATGCAATAGGAAACTGAGCGGCGACCAGAACTAACCAATAGCATTAGACTACCGCTTACGTGCTTCAGATTTAAGGAAGCACCTCAGCTGAAGCAGAGTTGATGAACTTTTCACGGACAAGTAAGTCTTTAAAATATAAATATATGAAAACACAACATGACATGAGAATAATAATTATAAAACAACGTGTTTTAGCTCTGTTTGTCGGCTACAGAAGCACATTCATAAACAAGAAACGTGCAGTCGCCATCTTAAATTACCGAGTCGACCCGACTATTGGTGTAATACACTTGTCAGCCACTAGATGGTGCCATCAGATAAAATAAATACTCCGGAGAGCTACTTTAAGTCCAGGTTTGATGTTTAGAGGGCAAAAGTTCAACAAAATTATAAGTCCACTTATTCAAACTTAAACCAGAGATTACCATCATGTCACAAACCTGGTCCTGAATTAGCAAAATGAAAATAGAACCAGATTACTCCACAGGCTTCACCACAAAGGAGAAAACGACTGCACAGGCTACAATGAGAGTGAGGGACTATGTGTTTAGGCTCATTGTTGGTTTTGGGTGGAGGCTCCTGAGCTGAAGTAGCTTGTTTCACATTTGTGTGCATTTTAGGCGTATTGTGTAGGTGAATGACTGCAAACACATGTGCTAGTGTGTGTGTGTGTGTGTGTGTGTTGTTGTTGTAAGGAAGGTTGTGCAGCAGCAGAAGTGCTATTGTTCCTCGCTCGCCTCATGCTCTTCCTTCCTTCCTCCTTTCTCCCCAGGGCGCAGACAGCAAACAGAGACAGTTTTCTCCTACCGGCCTTTGTGGAGATGACCCGTGGAGGCCAACGGGATGATGACTGGTGGGTGAAAAATAGGACTAGGTGGCTATGAGAGTCCAACAAACCAGCCAGCACCAGGGGCCATGCGGTGCTGTGCCATGCAATGCCTCACTTTAGTGCCACTCCCCACCACACCATTAAAAATGACAAATGCTCTCATCTACTACCTTCCCAGGTTAGCACCGGCTGCCTGGTGTTCCCGAAGCCCTGTGTCTGCCCCAGCTCATCTGTTTGCCACAACTGGAACAATCATTTACAATGTCTGAGTCATCTTTCATTTACAGCAGGTTTGATTTCTGTCACTGGAAAGGTTAGGAGTCGAATCACGACGGGGCACAAGAGAGGGACACAGTCAAAATGATTCAGAGCTGATGGGAAAAAGCTGCATATATTTAAAAGGAAATAGTTATCCTATTACAATTCACACTCTTTAGTGACACTCAAATATGTGGATTGTTTTCTCTTTTTTAGATTAGAAATGACCTCATTTCCTAAAGACCTTAAGTTCATGATAACTTCCTGAGCAAAAAAATTAGTTTTAATTTTCCCAAAAGCAAATCTGAGACAAGAGAAACAAACAAGGGTGATGCAAAAAAAAAATAAAAAATGAACAGAACTGAGAAAACGTTGACACGTTTCTCATAGCACTGTTTCTTTATTGCTTCTTCAGAAAATGCATTTGATGTACTTGTGCACTTTTATTAGATTTTAGGCATTGAAGTCAACACATTTGGAGGTGATTTTCCAGGTAGGCTAATCCTTCAAGGAGTTATGGCTAAATGTTTTTTGAGGAATGTTCAGAACAATTTTCTCATTTTACACATTATCCCCCCCCTCCCCCGCATTGACTTGTTGTCAATGGAGAGGGTTTTTCACCCACCAGTCATCATATCATTCGCCTCCGCGGGTCATCTCCACAAAGGCCGGTAGGAGAAAACTGTCTCTTTTCTAATGTTTTGTAATATATAGTATGGTATAGTATGGCATGACATAGTATAGTATGGTATGGAATTTTATAGTATAGTATAGTTATGGTACAGTATAGTACAGTATAGTATGGAATGGTCATGGTACAGTATAGTAGTATTTATTTATTTATTTTTATTTATTTTTTATTTAACCTGGAATGTCCCATTGAGATTAAAAACCTCATTTTCAAGGGAGTCCTGGCCAAGAGGCAGCAAAAGTTAGAGTTACAAATTTTTTTCAGTTACAGAATTACAGAAGACAGTTACAACACAGGGAATCTGTCTCAGTACTGTATAGTAATAGTATAGTATTGCATGGAAAGGAATGGTATAGTATAGTATTTTATAGTATAGTAAAAGAATAGTATGGCATGTTATGGAATGGTATGGTATAGTATAGAATGGTATGGAATGGTATAGTACAGTACAGTATGGAATGGTATAGTATAGTAAAGTATAGAATGGAATAGTATAGTATAGTATGGAATGATATAGTATAGGATAGTATAGAATAGAATAGTATACTATAGTATAATCTAGGTGGGTCATTTTAATTTCCCAAACATTTTTCACACTTGATGTCATTTTGAAGATATTCTGAACATTGTTTTTCTCTCAGAAATATTCTTTCAAGCCTGGCTGCAGTGAAGAGAACTGCATAACAAATTCAGAGTGTCCTAGAGTTACCCTAGAGGTCGGCTTAAAGACCACGTTCACAGAGAACATTTTTAACTTCTTTTTGAAAAGTAATCACTCACTCTGAGTTTAGGCTAACAGTGAAAATAGTCTTCTACCCCTATTTCCTGCATTAGCTGCCATTAGAAAATAGACGGGGAAATGCTCAGATTAGGAAAGCCAGTAAATTGAACGTCCCGTTGTCAAATTAACATTCTTGAACTCACCCAACTTGGCTCACAGTGGGAAGGCTGTGATGATTTAGCGTCCAGGAGAGAGCAGAGCTCTTCTCAGCTAATAGAAGCTAACTGTTAGCATTAGCAACGCCACAACATGGCAGAACTCCTCCAGGCTTGTGTTATTTGTGGAGATAAAACATCAATGTTGCAACGCAAACAAAGTCAGTGGTAGAGTCAAGTTGCTGTTAGCCAATCAGAGGTGAGATGTCAGAATATCAGGAAAAAAGACTCCAAAACCTGCCATCGTCAGCTCACCGCTAGCTCCAGCTCACCGCTAGCTCCAGCTCACCGCTAGCTCCAGCTCACTTCTTGTTCCTGAAACAGGAGCGCCAGAGCATTTTCCCCCACAGAATGACTCACAAGGCATTCCTTTATACTAGAAAAGATATTCCTTTATACGGAAAAAAACAAGTGAACTTGGTCTTTAAAGTTTGAACCCAGTTTTCTTAAAATGGTATCTTATTCTTTCACATGTCAACGTTACTTTTGTTCAGCTAAAAATACTTATGATTGTCTTCTCTTATGCACGGCAGTTGTTTTATTATTCATTGTGTTTAGCAGCTGTTTAAAGGAGCTCAGGGTTGCCGTTTGATTTAGAGGATCTGAGTTTTTTTAAAGGCTTTGAAATTTGTGTCACAATTTTTAACTGAAGTTTTAAGCAAATGTTATCCTGAATATGCTCTGGGGACAATTAAAGACTCATTTTCAGGATTCGTTTTATTATAAGTTATTTAGTGAACAAATATATAGCTGAAAATGTGTGAAAGACACAATGATGTGCTTTTTACTTTATGCATCTGGGAAAAAAGTAGAAGTTTTGAGCATGGGACTGAAGCACATCATTAATATTCTAAGTTATACCCAATATTCAAATCCTTAATTTATTCTACAAGTCTATATAAAAAAAAAAAACAGGTGAAAAGAATCTGGGCCAGTGTTCTGCACATGGACAGCACTGAAGTATTAGGCCATCCACTGGCCCGGAGAAAACCCAGACCTATTCATGTTGAAGATTAACAACTCCATCCCAGTTCTTCAGCTCCAGGGACTTGGGTAGGGAGGGCACATATCTAGCTCAAGACAGGTGTATGGTTCTGGGCTACAAGGCGGGATCTGCCTCTTCCTCTGCTGCAGCACACTCTGGTCCGCTGTGTCCCTGCAGGGAAAAACCCATTGTGCACGCCATCTGTTGCAGCACACGCGCACATAAAAGACGGGGTGAAGGGGCCAAAGGATGGAGCTGATGTGCAGCGCCTGTTTAATATCATTAGAGTGAGGCTGAGTTTGTCAAACCTGGGAGGAAGATGCTTTAATGGAGTTTGCAGGAAGGGAAAGAAAAAGCTTGTTTAGATGTTTTAAAAACATCAGAGCTCAGATTTAATGTGGTGGATTCAAATCTCAAACTGGAAGAATAATAAAAAATAAAGGTTTTGTCATGACCACAGGGTGCAGTAGCAGCAATGAACCGACTGGGGGCGACATCCCCCTTCAGAGCAGCGGACGCCGCTTCAAATAGGTCAAGGAAAAGTTTTGTTTTGACAATGCGAGGTGGGCGGGGCGGCGGGCTGGCCATTGGTTCGTGAGTTTCAGCTACCAGTCGTTGATTGGCCCCGGCCATCTAATGGGGCTGTAAGCAGGCGATTTCGGGTCTCCCCCTCCTATCCTCCCCCTGATCCACGCACTCTCCCACCCTCCCCTCATCGGCCCCCTATACTCCGCTTGTCCCTTGCGCTGATTGTCACACATTGTTTACTACGGCTTGAAATGTGACTCACAACAGAGGCTGTCTGCTGGAGTACCGCTCTGACAACCAAGGGATTCTCTTTTTCTTTTTTTTTCTTTCTTTTTTTGACGCGCGCTGCGCGTCTTGATTATTTGGGGACCGGCTGTGGAGACTACCCTTCTTCTGCCATGACAGTGGATTTGTTTGCGCTCCTGTGCGTGCTGCTCACCGCGTCCTCAGCGATGGAAGGTAAATAAAGAGTCTAATAATCCACTTGCTGCAGATGTGGGAGCGCGCTGTGCGCTCTGGAGATGCTGCTGATGCGCTGCGCTGAGCTGCTGCGTCTCCGGCTTCCAGGATGGCATACACGTGGATTGCTTTGGTTGTGGTTTTTTTCCTAATTCAGCATCCTTGAGCTCAAAATTACTCCCGTTCATACAAAAACAACACTTTTAGTGTTTTACATATAGATATTATAGCATTTTACAACAAAAACCTGCATTTTAGCCCTTTTATGCAGTAGAAAGATGTAGAAATCTTCTTTATTAAGTGTTTCTTGAGTGTAATTCTTCCTAAAGCAATCACTCTTCCTCAGCAGGGGCACAAAACGTTGTTTTGCCTGTCAAACCTGCAAGATTTAGATTTTTCCTTTCATTAATAGACATAAATAAATAACTTCTGATTAAAATGAACCCCCTAGCATTATTTTGCTTTCTAAAAGGCTGAAACAAACTCCTACATTGAGAACTGTGTTAGTGGGAAAAACAGCAGACAAAAACATTTTCTTCTGTCCAATTCTTCCCTTTTCCTTCCTCCTCCATCCTGACTGGGGCACCTGAATAAGCTGTGGTGCCACTAGTACAGTAGCTATTATCTCCTCAGTCAAACATGTTTTTTCATTTCCGCTGTGGGACCTGAGGGACCGGACACTCCAAGGGCTGCAGCCTCAGTCAGTATCTTTTGGCTCCGCTCATGGTAGCCTCCTCTCCCAGGTCGTTGCACCGTCAGTCATCCTCTCTAATAAAACAGAGACAGGAACTCACCAGCTTTCCTGTCTGTATCTGCACTTGTTAAAGAGTGAATGAAGGGCACTATTAGAGTGAGTCTTCTCATACACAGGGTTTTTCCCCCCTCCTCTTTAATCATTTACAAGTCTGCTCCAGGATTGTTCCCAGCTCTGGTTGTGCTCTATAATTTGCCAGCGGCTTTCTTGTTTGTGCTCATCAGATTTTAACACAGGCTGCAGATACCAAGCCAGGGACCAAATTGCTACCTCTGCAAGGGTGGATATTTTGAGGTTCAAAAGGTTTACGCTGTATGAAACGACAGCGAACGGATGAGAGATGAGTGGTGAATGAAGACAGGGTGGAGATGGAGGGGAGGGTGAAAATTCCCTGCAAGCTGAGGGGTGTCATTTCAGCTTTTAGAAGATGAGATGAGAATGAAGCAGATGGGCATGGAGATGGCCCCTGGGTTACCTCGGTAACATAGATGAAAGTGATTTTCTTGTTTGGGTTGCTAATTGAAAAGAAGTTACCCCTTGGGAAGGTTAAAATGCTCACTGAACTAACTCCAATCTGTTGCTGTTTTCCTTTTTTCTTTCTTTGTTGTAGTCTGTGTGTGTGAAAGTGGATCCGCTGACCACGTTATCCTTGCTTGTCCCGTCACAAATGATCTAATTACGAGTCAAAATCAGATCAAAACAGTCTTTTTGCATTTGTGCTTGTAGAATCAGCAGCTCTGACCATATGGATGCATTTGATGGATTTCATTTATCAACACACACACACATACTTGTATTTATATACTTGTGTGGACCCTCCGTTGACTTCCATTCATGACTGCATCATGCCTAACCCATACCCTAACCATAACCAATGTTGCTGTATTCTTAACCCTAGCCTCAACTAAAACTTAATTCACACCATACCTCTAAACCCAACTGGTAAGCTTTTATAAAAAGTGAGGACCACAACAATGTCCTCACTTTGTTGGTTAAAAACTTGTTTTGGTCCTCAGTATTTAGTAAGTATAAGAACACACACACACACACACACACACACACACACACACACACACACACACACACACACACACACACACACACACACCTAAATATATACCTGATACGACATTAATTAGCAGATAAACTGACGGATATGTGGAAAAACAGCTA
>SSNS01000120.1:1393827-1442470 GCA_006937985.1 Aphyosemion australe
CATTGATTGGCTGCAGTGACCCAGCTAACCTCACTACTCATGGACGGTGGAGTGAAAAATGTGCTTTTCCTCTTTCTTTCTCTGCTTCCCAGACCTTTTTTACCCCTTCGTCTCCATTATCGCCTGTCTTACTGATCAAATTACAGTTCTTCAGTCAGGAGGAAAAGAGAAGCTTCTACAATATTTGTTGAATTGAGAGGCGAGAACAAAAGCAATTGATTATTCAGTGTTCTATACATAAGCCCATTTCCAGCACCTGACCACCATTCCATGGCATGTTTAGCCTGTTTAGGCTGACCAGTCTAGATCCACACAACCCTGTTGTTAACTTCAGTATTTTTCCACACCTGCTAAATAGATCTTTTTAATTAAATCAGTAAACAGTTACAAGGTCTCCACCCTGGTCCCCCTCAAACCTTCCTGCCAAGGAGTAATTGGCTCTTTTTTTGCCCAAAAGTCATTCTACGTTCCCTTAAGCACCCTCACCTGCTTCCCTCTCAAACTTTTCTGGTTAAAAACAGATGCATCTTTGAAGAATTGCAGAGAAAACTGCAAGGAAGGAAACGTGAAACATGAGCTGGTCCTCAAACAGAAAAAGGAACGGGTGCAGCATTAGTAGGAGCAGGAAAAGGGCAACGAGGTGGTCAGGTTTTGAGATTGTTGAAAAAAAGATATTTATTTAGGATTATTTGATGAGACCTGTTTTTTTTTGTTGGACTCAGAATTATTTGATATCGCTTAAAGGGACACTAGTCAGTTTTGGCTTGTTTTTAGCACCCCCTAGTGTCCGTTGGTGAAACCGAAAGTAAAACTTATCTCTCCTCGCTGTGCGTTCGTCTTTTTAACACCTTAATCTAACTGCTGAAATGTCTCCTCAGACTTAATTAGTTTCTACGGGAGTTATTCATCACTAAATTAAACAGATCAGCTGTTCATGATCTAAAACATGCAGGAAACATGCTGGAGCCAGACCCCAGAGCCAGGTAGGTCAAGCTGAAATCCCAACAGACCTAACCAGCAAGTGGAACATTCTGGCCACAGGGGGCGACAGGGGCTGGGTCATTTTAGCACATACTGGCTCAAGAAAATGATTTAAAAATATTAATAAGTTGCAAAGTGTCCCTTTAAAGGTAATGCATACGATGTTTCTGAATTTCAGGAAAGAACCGCCCTCTCCACATTGCGCAACCACTCCCCTGTTTACAAGTAGCTGTAATGTGTAATTGTGAGGCCACAAGTGCAATAATCTGAAATGCATTTCTCCAAATAGCATGCCGAACATTAGCTTACCTGTCGAGCAGAAAACCGGCAACAGCTGCGTTTCTGTGTGTGTGTGTGTGTGGGGGAAGGAAGGCGCTCGGCACAGAGTGCGCATGCGCAGGAAGTGAAAACTATCCCAGGATTGGCTTCACCAGAATGTTGAAAGTTATGCGGACCAATGGGTTAGATGATCCACCCGGAAGTAAAGAACGTCCGCAATACCTTTAATGTTTAAATGCAACAATTCCAAAAGCTAGTAGTTGTGTGAAAGGCGGGTATGGTGGTGCAGCGTGTCTGTAGCTTCAAAGCTGTTAAAGTCCGTCATTAAAATGAGAAAATCACCATTTTAGCTCACTGCACAGTAGCTAATCTCTTTTTTATTCATGTTGAATTTTGCAACATATCAGGTTTTAGTTGTACAGAAAGGTAATTTTTGAATGTAAAGTGAATTAGCAGCTCAGAGGTCTGCTGATCACCTGCTTCTTTGTGTCTCTAAAACGAACTACAAATGGCGTTGGGAGCGGGCTCTCATTTGCTGCTCCCAAGCTCTGGAATTCACTCTTTCTACATGTGCAGCAGCCCCCCATCAATAATCTGTTTTAGGTCTGTTCTCAGGCCCATTCTGATCAATTAGCATTTGGCTTTCTTTCTTTTAGATCCATTTTCTTAGTGTGTTTTATTTATTGTTTTTGGGTTTTACTGCTCAAGTGTCTTATTAGTATGCTGTTTTATGCTCTATATTTACCCCCATACGTTAACCTTTTTATTAGTATGGTGCCTCATTTTATTTGTTGTTTTGATTTAGTGATTGGGGATCGAGTCCTGCTCAGTCTGTTGCAGTCGTGTCCTTGAGCAAGGCACTTCACCCACCTTGCCTGCTGGTGGTGGTCATAGGGACGGAGGGGCGCTATAGACATGGTATGGTATAGGGGCGCTATAGACATGGTATGGTATGCTGCGTCTCCAGTGCTCTAAGCAATTAAAGGCAGTGAGTTATTAGGGCTAAAATTTCAAATGGTGGTGGAAGCTGTTACTTCTGATTAAAATGAACCCCCTAGCATTATTTTGCTTTCTAAAAGGCTGAAACAAACTCCTACATTGAGAACTGTGTTAGTGGGAAAAACAGCAGACAAAAACATTTTCTTCTGTCCAATTCTTCCCTTTTCCTTCCTCCTCCATCCTGACTGGGGCACCTGAATAAGCTGTGGTGCCACTAGTACAGTAGCTATTATCTCCTCAGTCAAACATGTTTTTTCATTTCCGCTGTGGGACCTGAGGGACCGGACACTCCAAGGGCTGCAGCCTCAGTCAGTATCTTTTGGCTCCGCTCATGGTAGCCTCCTCTCCCAGGTCGTTGCACCGTCAGTCATCCTCTCTAATAAAACAGAGACAGGAACTCACCAGCTTTCCTGTCTGTATCTGCACTTGTTAAAGAGTGAATGAAGGGCACTATTAGAGTGAGTCTTCTCATACACAGGGTTTTTCCCCCCTCCTCTTTAATCATTTACAAGTCTGCTCCAGGATTGTTCCCAGCTCTGGTTGTGCTCTATAATTTGCCAGCGGCTTTCTTGTTTGTGCTCATCAGATTTTAACACAGGCTGCAGATACCAAGCCAGGGACCAAATTGCTACCTCTGCAAGGGTGGATATTTTGAGGTTCAAAAGGTTTACGCTGTATGAAACGACAGCGAACGGATGAGAGATGAGTGGTGAATGAAGACAGGGTGGAGATGGAGGGGAGGGTGAAAATTCCCTGCAAGCTGAGGGGTGTCATTTCAGCTTTTAGAAGATGAGATGAGAATGAAGCAGATGGGCATGGAGATGGCCCCTGGGTTACCTCGGTAACATAGATGAAAGTGATTTTCTTGTTTGGGTTGCTAATTGAAAAGAAGTTACCCCTTGGGAAGGTTAAAATGCTCACTGAACTAACTCCAATCTGTTGCTGTTTTCCTTTTTTCTTTCTTTGTTGTAGTCTGTGTGTGTGAAAGTGGATCCGCTGACCACGTTATCCTTGCTTGTCCCGTCACAAATGATCTAATTACGAGTCAAAATCAGATCAAAACAGTCTTTTTGCATTTGTGCTTGTAGAATCAGCAGCTCTGACCATATGGATGCATTTGATGGATTTCATTTATCAACACACACACACATACTTGTATTTATATACTTGTGTGGACCCTCCGTTGACTTCCATTCATGACTGCATCATGCCTAACCCATACCCTAACCATAACCAATGTTGCTGTATTCTTAACCCTAGCCTCAACTAAAACTTAATTCACACCATACCTCTAAACCCAACTGGTAAGCTTTTATAAAAAGTGAGGACCACAACAATGTCCTCACTTTGTTGGTTAAAAACTTGTTTTGGTCCTCAGTATTTAGTAAGTATAAGAACACACACACACACACACACACACACACACACACACACACACACACACACACACACACACACACACACACACACCTAAATATATACCTGATACGACATTAATTAGCAGATAAACTGACGGATATGTGGAAAAACAGCTACAGCAGCCCTGGAAAGAGCAAAATTAATGTAAATTTAGGGTGTGTCTCATTTTCAACCATTACTTTTAACTTCATGAGCTCAAATCTGACGAGAAAAGTTCAGATAAGACAGATTTTTCTCGTTTGTGAAAAAAATTCTGAGCCATAAAAAGCAAAAAAATAAAACAAACAAAAAAAAGCATGAAAAAAATGTTTTTCTGAGTCTGTCTAAATTCTGAGCATGAAAAGAAGCTCTTAGTTGTTGACTGTAGAAGAAGGACAGAACAAACTAAAGCAAATTTATGCAGTGGTCTTTGTAAACGTGTATTTATTCGCCTGAGCAAACGGCGTTGAAGGATCAAACAGTTTGGATTCATACTTCAGTCGTAGCGGCGCGCACACGCTACATTACACACATGGCACCATATACATTCAAACACATTATTGAAGAGGAGCATTCAGACCCACAGCAGAAAGCTAATGCACCTAAATGCATTAAGGAAAAAGCATCCTTTTCAACCCCATTTGTTTCCCCTCCCAGTTCCTCCCTGTCTGTTTCACCTCACCTACTTCCCTCTGCACTTCCTCTTCTCTACCTTATAGTTTCATCCTCTAATCTCCCAGTTCCACTCTTGCATCCCTCTTTGTTGTCTCTGTGGCGCGAGGATCATTCCTGCCAACAGGAGCAGTAATTCTCCTCTACTTGGAGAGCCTTTGCTTATTTCTGTTTGCCCTTTAACCAATTAGGCTTAGATAAACCCGCTAATTTAACGGCCTGGAACTGGGTGGTTGAGAGGAGGAGGAACTGGGGATTAAACAGTGGCTGAAGACAGACAGAGGAAGATAGAACATTGAGACTCAGAAGAAGGGGAGGTTGGATAGTTTCAGAAGAAATACAGTATGCATGTTTTACAAATGAGCAGCAAGAAGAACACGGCTAAGGAAGTGTGTTGCAGTTATCTGGCATACAGTAAGCCATGCTTCTCTGGTGTGCAGGTATTTAAAAAAAGCTGGATGAGAAGATGTTACGGTACAGCTCCTTAGTGATTTATACTTAAACAGCAGGTTCACTGAGAAACCATTGTTTACGTATTATTTTTGAAAATGATCACTCTGAGTTTAACATGCAGGCTGAACATGAAAATAGTCTTCTACCCCTATTTCCTGCATTTGCTTCTGATAGAAAATAGGCGGGGAAACGCTCGGTTCAGAAAATCCTGACAGATCTACGTCACACTGTCCCTTAATATTCATGGACTCACCCATCTTGACTCGCTACGGGGAAGGCTGTTGTTGATTTAGCGTCCAGGAAACAGCAGAGAACGTCTGGGCTAGTAGAAGCTAACTGTTAGCATTAGCAGCTCCACCACACAGCAGAACTCCTCCAGGCTTGTGTTATTTGTGGAGATAAAACATCAACGTTGAAGAGAAAACAGAGTCCGTGGTAGAGTCGTGTTACTGTTAGCCAATCAGAGGTGAGATGTCCACATATCAGGAAGTAAGACTCCAAATCTGTCGTCTGAAGCTACTTTCGTACTTACGTTCATTGTTTTTTTCAGCTCAGAAACATTTCGAAACTGAGATCTCTGTTCTCGCAAAATGATCTGGAGGTTCTTGTTCATGCCTTTGTGTCTTCTCGTTTAGACTACTGTAACAGCTTGTTTTCGTGCCTGAACAAGAAAGATCTCCTTCGCCTGCAATTAGTACACAACTCTGCAGCAAATATGAGGTCGCACATTACACCAGTTTTGAAACAACATTGTGTCTTATAGATTTCGGTTCAAGATCTTGGTGTTGGTGTTCAGAGCCCTGCATGGACAGGCTCCCTCCTCCATTTCTGAGTTGATACATTACTCTATTCCAGCTAGGGCACTGAGATGCATGGACCAAAATCTTCCGTCAGTTCCCCGCACTCATTTTAGGACGAGAGACGATCGATCTTTCCAAGTCATGGCTCCTAAACTTTGGAATGATCTTCCCTCTTCGTTGCGTCAAACTGACTTTGTGGACAAATTCAAGAGTGACTTTTCTGTTTACTCAGGCATTCAGTCAGTTATTGTGAGCCCTTATGTTTCATGTGTGGTATTGGCCTTTTATCCTGTTTTTTTATTCTTTTTAACCTTTTAATTTTTAAAGTTCATTGTTTTATTGTATGTGAAGCACCTTGTGGCTGTCGCCTGTGACAGGTGCTATATAAATAAAGTTTACTTACTCAAACAGGCTCACCGGAGAACGACTTATACGGCATTCATTGCTACTAGAGACCACTGCAAATGTATTACAAAGATGAGTAAAGTTGACCTTTAAAGGATGTATGGAAGCAGACCATCCTGAATACAACAGGATGATGCAGGTATAGATTTATCTGTTGCTTTTGTTAGCCATGGTGATTAAAGAGGTCTGACCAAGTGTTGAAGGGCAAACGCTGACTTTGCAGACACCTTGATGGATTTTTATTTGTCAAACTAGTGCTGGGAATCTGACAAACTTCAATTTAAAGGTGTTCAAGCTAAACTATGTAGCTTTAATAGTTTATATAAATCCCAAAACCAGAACTTCAGTTCCTTTAGTAGCCACTTGGGGTGCCTCCTAAATGTTCTTGTTTACATGAATTAAAAACTAGTTTAAAAACCAAACTTGGATCCAACTGATGTAGCAAACGTAATTATTTTAAACTAATCTGAGTTCACTAATGACAGCTAATGGAAAGTTTTCTATGAGAAAGTAAGCATTAACAACCCAAATAAATGGGAATGATAAATACCACAAAACCATTAAAAGGTTAATCATCAAAGACTCTTTAACAGTATTTCCTCCCTGAAATTAGGACAAACATCAATATTGGATTTAGTGAGATTTTAACAAATGGCTCTGTGCCACCAGGTGGGTGGAAAATAAAAAAACAGACTCATTTGCTGGAATTAGATTAATGTGACTATTTCAGATGACACCTAAATGCTGGTCTGCCTCCCTCTGGCTGCTTAGCGACAGTTTCAGAGGGGTTTTCTAAACACCAGGACGCTACACCGTTTTTAAATTGCTGTATTTATCCCAGTTTGGTGAAGCTCAGGAGTTATTTTAGTAAACAAAAATAGTTTTATTCATGTGAATAGTACTTTACAGTTCTGTGCTTCTGCAGGGAATTAAAAGGAACTTCTTGGGTACCTGACTGGCTAACCAAACCACAAGGCTCTTATATTATAGCCATTAAAAAAGAAAAAGGTAAAATTCAGCAAAATATTGCAGAAAATCAGTCTGATTTATTGTATGCATTTGCAGAATATAACATTCTGATCTAATATTTCTCCTCAAGCTCCATGCATTCTCATTCATGTTTCAAATCTTGCTGTTTAAGCTGTGATTGCATGTATAAAAATGCTGTACTGGGTGCAGTATTGAGAGTTGTCTCTCTCCTAATGTGTAACTGGTGTGAGTTCACCAGCTCTATAAAGGAGATGGCCTGTGAAAAGACTCCCGTCGAGCCTCCTTTGTATGGTAATGCAAAATTGCTCCTTTGCTCGTTCATTTCAAACTGTTAAACGAAAGAAGAAAGTCATAAGTGAGACAAATGGAGAGAGAGAGAGAGAGAGGTGCAACACGGGTAAAGCAGTAGGAATGAAAAGACATGGAGGATTACGGTTTTGAGTTCTCACATGAGGCCATTTTGGCCACAGGCACTACTGCTGACCTGGGACCACCTAAAGTAGAATTTGGTTCTTCTCTTGTTTTGTACAGCTATTGGTGCAGCGCTAAAGCGATTATGGTTGACTGAGCCAGTAGACATGCCCTCATCTCATAATGGGGGCTTTGCTGAGTGTAAAGGTGCACTTAGGCAGCCTAGTCACCTATGACGACCCTGATGTGAACCCTTGCAGTGCCTGAAGAGCTGTAAATATGTCCTTTAGTGGGAAAATGTCATGCTTGGATGCAGAGAGCCTTGCAACAAAGTGTGATATGTGCATCTTTTTTTCCCATCACAATATGCTGTTGCATTCAACTCAGGTGATCCCTGCTTCCTCGTTCTCTTTAATTTTGCTTTTTTTCTTTCAATTACACACACACCAGCACATGCAACACACCCAAGCATATCATGTATAAACACAGAGAGTCCCCCTCACGGCTCACCTTACCCCAGAGACATCCGAGCCTTGGGAGGGCCAGATGGTGGACGCAGGCTGGAAGCTTGTGCATGTGCACGCTTTTTGTACCCTGCAGGGTGAATTTGAGCAGTATCAAAAAAAAATATATATATAACACAATATATGTGAATGTGTGTGTTTTTTTCTTTTAATTCTAAACTTTATGTGCAGCTATCCCGTGTTGTTTACTGTTTGCCTGCCCGTGTCTTCCCCGCGTTCCGGTTGTCCAGAGATTTGCCGCGGAGATGCTATCAGCAGTGTTAGGTTCCACCCATCTTGCTTCATGCTCGGCCCTTATCAGTGCAGGTGGCAGACTGTGGGAAGGGTGCTAAGGCCTTATCGGGCCAATCTGCAGGATAAGCAGACACCGCATCAGCAACATGCACAACATATTACAGCATGGGAGTGGAAGCAGCGACGCTCGTGACACAGTTCAACCTCAAACTGTGTGAGTCATCTGCTTGCTGGAGAAGCCAGGTCTATCAAATTCTGCGAGCACATCCTAGATAAAGACACACATATATTCGCAAAGACACTCTGGTTAGACTTGATAGGTGCAGGAGCAGAAACTAGAGGAAAATGGTAATGCTAGTCATTGATTGGCTGCAGTGACCCAGCTAACCTCACTACTCATGGACGGTGGAGTGAAAAATGTGCTTTTCCTCTTTCTTTCTCTGCTTCCCAGACCTTTTTTACCCCTTCGTCTCCATTATCGCCTGTCTTACTGATCAAATTACAGTTCTTCAGTCAGGAGGAAAAGAGAAGCTTCTACAATATTTGTTGAATTGAGAGGCGAGAACAAAAGCAATTGATTATTCAGTGTTCTATACATAAGCCCATTTCCAGCACCTGACCACCATTCCATGGCATGTTTAGCCTGTTTAGGCTGACCAGTCTAGATCCACACAACCCTGTTGTTAACTTCAGTATTTTTCCACACCTGCTAAATAGATCTTTTTAATTAAATCAGTAAACAGTTACAAGGTCTCCACCCTGGTCCCCCTCAAACCTTCCTGCCAAGGAGTAATTGGCTCTTTTTTTGCCCAAAAGTCATTCTACGTTCCCTTAAGCACCCTCACCTGCTTCCCTCTCAAACTTTTCTGGTTAAAAACAGATGCATCTTTGAAGAATTGCAGAGAAAACTGCAAGGAAGGAAACGTGAAACATGAGCTGGTCCTCAAACAGAAAAAGGAACGGGTGCAGCATTAGTAGGAGCAGGAAAAGGGCAACGAGGTGGTCAGGTTTTGAGATTGTTGAAAAAAAGATATTTATTTAGGATTATTTGATGAGACCTGTTTTTTTTTGTTGGACTCAGAATTATTTGATATCGCTTAAAGGGACACTAGTCAGTTTTGGCTTGTTTTTAGCACCCCCTAGTGTCCGTTGGTGAAACCGAAAGTAAAACTTATCTCTCCTCGCTGTGCGTTCGTCTTTTTAACACCTTAATCTAACTGCTGAAATGTCTCCTCAGACTTAATTAGTTTCTACGGGAGTTATTCATCACTAAATTAAACAGATCAGCTGTTCATGATCTAAAACATGCAGGAAACATGCTGGAGCCAGACCCCAGAGCCAGGTAGGTCAAGCTGAAATCCCAACAGACCTAACCAGCAAGTGGAACATTCTGGCCACAGGGGGCGACAGGGGCTGGGTCATTTTAGCACATACTGGCTCAAGAAAATGATTTAAAAATATTAATAAGTTGCAAAGTGTCCCTTTAAAGGTAATGCATACGATGTTTCTGAATTTCAGGAAAGAACCGCCCTCTCCACATTGCGCAACCACTCCCCTGTTTACAAGTAGCTGTAATGTGTAATTGTGAGGCCACAAGTGCAATAATCTGAAATGCATTTCTCCAAATAGCATGCCGAACATTAGCTTACCTGTCGAGCAGAAAACCGGCAACAGCTGCGTTTCTGTGTGTGTGTGTGTGTGGGGGAAGGAAGGCGCTCGGCACAGAGTGCGCATGCGCAGGAAGTGAAAACTATCCCAGGATTGGCTTCACCAGAATGTTGAAAGTTATGCGGACCAATGGGTTAGATGATCCACCCGGAAGTAAAGAACGTCCGCAATACCTTTAATGTTTAAATGCAACAATTCCAAAAGCTAGTAGTTGTGTGAAAGGCGGGTATGGTGGTGCAGCGTGTCTGTAGCTTCAAAGCTGTTAAAGTCCGTCATTAAAATGAGAAAATCACCATTTTAGCTCACTGCACAGTAGCTAATCTCTTTTTTATTCATGTTGAATTTTGCAACATATCAGGTTTTAGTTGTACAGAAAGGTAATTTTTGAATGTAAAGTGAATTAGCAGCTCAGAGGTCTGCTGATCACCTGCTTCTTTGTGTCTCTAAAACGAACTACAAATGGCGTTGGGAGCGGGCTCTCATTTGCTGCTCCCAAGCTCTGGAATTCACTCTTTCTACATGTGCAGCAGCCCCCCATCAATAATCTGTTTTAGGTCTGTTCTCAGGCCCATTCTGATCAATTAGCATTTGGCTTTCTTTCTTTTAGATCCATTTTCTTAGTGTGTTTTATTTATTGTTTTTGGGTTTTACTGCTCAAGTGTCTTATTAGTATGCTGTTTTATGCTCTATATTTACCCCCATACGTTAACCTTTTTATTAGTATGGTGCCTCATTTTATTTGTTGTTTTGATTTAGTGATTGGGGATCGAGTCCTGCTCAGTCTGTTGCAGTCGTGTCCTTGAGCAAGGCACTTCACCCACCTTGCCTGCTGGTGGTGGTCATAGGGACGGAGGGGCGCTATAGACATGGTATGGTATAGGGGCGCTATAGACATGGTATGGTATGCTGCGTCTCCAGTGCTCTAAGCAATTAAAGGCAGTGAGTTATTAGGGCTAAAATTTCAAATGGTGGTGGAAGCTGTTACTTCTGATTAAATAGAAGCCAGAGGGACACACACACACACACACACACACACACACACACCTCAGTACACATCCATACATACAAGGCTTTTGATGTGTAGAAAGGAAATGAGCTGAGAAGGAGAGCTAAAGGCCCGGGCCTGAGGCCTGTCCCATTATATATGAGTAAGTACCGGCGCCTGATCCAGGTTCAGGACATGTGGACGTATTTCACCACTCGCCTGCCCTTCTTCCCACCATAAATGTAATCATCTCTTATTAAACACTGGTCTCTTAGCTGGAGAGTAGCAAAGACATTGTGCTTGAATATTTGCGGCTGCTGTGTTAGCATGAAAAATGAAAAGTGGGTTTCAGGAAAAAAAAAATACATGAAGTGTCGGCGTAGTGCAAAATGGAATGCCAGCTTCCAAGAGAGACACTGATGGGCCAATAAGTAGAAGAAGTGGGAGGACAGTTCTCACCCTGCGTAACACTGAGTTCCTCTGCCAGGCAAATTTCAACCTGCCCTGTGCTGTCCACTTCTCTCGCTGGATAAGAGGAGCGTTTCTGGAGGTAATTAACTATTGATCTGAAGCACAAAGGCTAATGGGAAATAAGAGGACAATATCCCGACCCACCAGCCTGACTCGCTGCTGAACAGTTGAAAAAGTGACAGAGTGAGAAAACCATTTCCCTAAAAATTCCACATCGATTAAGACCAATTCTTTTATCTGGAGTTTGTGATTTAGAATAAAATGTATATCAGTTATAATATATTAACATATAGTTTTATTTTATTTATTTATTTTAGACTCCAACTTCACACAAAAATCTAAGTCAGTGTAAAAAAGCTCAAATTCATTGATAAGTTTGGAACTTTTTAGACCAAGTGGATTGTTTTAAACCTCATGATCTCAATTTATTAGTGAGTATATGGAATTACAGCCCTAATAAAGCTGGACGATATAAAAAAAGCATATCAATCAACACCAATAATTATTGATAATTAAATAAATAAAGAAAGAAATGTAGAAAATATTTTTTTACGTGCAGCCCTGGCCATTTTATGTCATTACTTAATGATAAAACAAGTAGGTTGTGTCCAACGAGACGGAGAGCGCAAGCTTGTGATTGGTCAGAACGCCGCTTCTTTAAATACGTCACCAGCACCGCCATCGCTGCCTCAAAACATAAAAAGAGAGTTGAAGATATCTAGCGGCAGACACGGAGCAGCTTGAAGGATACCTCACGGAAAAACTCTGAAAATATGAACGTTTATTCACCCGTGACTGGAGGAATATAAAGATACGCAGCAAGCGTTTTATTCGTGGACGGAAATGACGGGAAACGTGGGTTTAGAGGTGGCGAGCGCATGAAGAGGTGGAGGAGAATGAGGGACAAATTTGTCCGTGTTAAAAAGTCTCTTAAATGCAAAAAAGCACAATATAAAATGTAAATATAAATGATAAATGCACCATCTTGGACGAACACATGACAGGATACCCCAGAAAAGCGCTACGCCCTCTGTTGTCCTGGCGGGGAATTGCTTTGCAGCACTCCCCACTCGGAGAAGTCCAAAGGCAAAACTGTTCCATCAGTTTGTGCGAGTCTCTGCCTCAAATTTCGCTTTAGGGTTAGCACAATCCAGTCACTAAAATGAATGGAAGTCACTGACGGTCCTCACAACACATGCAAGACGAGAATGTGTGTGTTGCTGTTGTGCGTGCCTCGTGAGGGAACTGACAGTAAAAAGCCCTAAAGGAGAGTTCTACGATCTGAGAAATCAGTCACAGCTGTTATCAGTGTGATTGTGACAAGAGAGAATCCGGTCATGGTCAGAGGAAGAGTCCAGGCTGTAAAACATGCAGACAGTTGCATCAGTGAGGGGACAGCGTGACCTCCGATATAACTGCTTCACAAAATGCGATAAAGACCTGTCGTCAGATCTTATTTCCCCTGGTTGCCACAGGATTCTTCTTGTGTTACCCATTGGGAATCACTGAACACTGTAAAACTCCTAGCCCCTTTCTAATTGCTCCTTTATTCCTGTGAAGTCCGTCCCCTCCCTGCTTTCTACCAAGGCTGAGCGTTCAAAGCGGCCCGCCTTTGATCTGAGCTTCACGCGCTGTTAGAGAGCCACTCAGCAGGTTGACATATGATGATCTGGGCGGAGTCAGCCCCTTTTCCCAACGCTGGGAAAATGAAGTGTTTGAGGGTGCTATAAATATGGCATGCAGTCAGGTAGCTTTAAATACGGTGGAGCTAGGATGTGGAGCTGAATGAACAGATGTGCTCGTTTTTTTTTTTCCTGTTGTGGCCGTATAGCAGTGTGCTGATGACATGTCAAAATGATAAACGCTCCCACTAAGTCAAGCTGAATGTAATTGTGCAGCAGTTTTCTGTGTGTTTTACAACTGTGTCACATCGGTTTTAAGGCGAGTTCAGAAGATACATCCCTGACAAAGAGCAGGATAGGAGTCAGTTCATCTAAATTATAAAAATCCTGCTCCTTTTTATTCCTCAAGTTGAAATCAGACCAGCGCAGCCTTGGAGCTTTACTACACGCTCAGTAAATGATAGACGATTTGTAGAAGCTTAACTACACAAGAGACGCGCGAGGAATGTGGGTGTATATTGTAGAAATTATCACTTATAATTTAATAGAATCTCTTAGCTTCCAACTCTATTTCCGCAGGTTTATCTGCGAGTCTGTGAAGTGTGGTACAATATAATTTGCATACAGTGGAGCTGTGCTCAGAGTAGAAATTAAAGGGTTGCAAAATGTTTAACAAGTAGTTGTCTCAACACGGACCTGCTTCGTGTCTGGTTGGCCACCAACATTGTCTCTGTAGTCACGACACATCACTGTTTATTTTTTTAAGCACAGTGGAAGGAAGACGTGAAAAGTGTGTCATTTGACGGCTTCGTAAAGTTAAAATATTTGTGGATCGATGCTCAAGTGTTGAAGCAGAAATGAAACAAAAGCCGACCTCTTTCAGGGAGGCCTTGGAGGTCTTTTCTCATGCTTTCATGCTCAAACACAGCGTGTTTTCTTTGCATAAAGGCATCATTTCAATCTTAAGAGTACTTAAGACTGAATGAATCACATTACTGAGTTCATTCCCAACCCTTCTCTTTTTTTTTTTAAGATCGTGTTCTAACCTGTGTAAACGACAACACAGACTGTAACACAAATCACCAAGCAGCTCTGTAGACAAAAGCATCTGGCTGAGCAAAGTCGAACATGGATGGGTGTGTTATGGAGTGACAGTCTCCCAAGCTTTTATTATTCATGCAAAGGCTTTAGTCTGCCCGTCATTAGGAAGCACCGAGCAGGTTGACACAATGAAGGGAGTTCTTTATTTGCATTCATAGTTTTTGCCTGGAAGCGAAGGACAGCTGGGATTTTAGAGCCATACTGTGTAAATTTTTCAGATTTTTAAATCATGTTCTTGAGCCAGTATATGCTAAAATGACCCTTTACAGGGTTAATGAAATGTCATTCAGACCCCCACCGCCCTCTGTGGCCAGAATACCACACTTGCAACTTCAGAGTGGCGGTCTGGTCCCTGCTGGACTTAGAACAATGAGCTGACTTGTCTGGAGCTGCAGTCTGCTTCCAGCATGTTTTAGATCATGAACACAGCTGATTTGTTTGATTTAGTGATGAACCGCTCCTGTAGACACTAATGAAGGCTGAGGAGACATTTCAGCAGTTAGATTAGGGTGTTAAAAAGACGAACGCACAGTGAGGAGATTAGTTTTACTTTAGCTTTCACTAATGAACACTAGGGGGTGCTAAAAACAAGCCAAAACTGACTAATGTTCCTTTAAGATGCACTATCAACCACAGACATATATAGGCAGATGCCCTGTGGACTGGTGCTGCCTATTGGAACCATAGACATAGATACGTAGATGCCTCATTGTGCGCTGAAGAGCGTATCAGCGTTGCCACCATATTGGATGGGTCTCCTCACTCTCCAAAGTCAACACAGAGTGAGCAACTATGCCCCTTTTTGTGCAGCCTACGGTTGCAACAACCAGTGTTCAAAGAACACTCACGACACGTGTACAACCATCTAAGATGGCGGCCGGCCACTACGGCAGCTCCAATAGGCAGCATCAGTCCACAGGGCGTCTACGTATACTGTATATGTCTGTGATTGGAGCTTCCGTAGTGGCCAGCCACCATCTTGGATGGGTCTCCATTCGCCCCCAGTGCATTCATTTCTACTGAGGAAGGCACTTACCCAGCTAAAAAACACATTTTATCAAACTTTTTCACAAAATCAGACACATGGTATGGCATGATAATTAAAATATAAATATCATTAAACAAAATAAATGAAAATATAAAATCCCATCAGGTAGGCTAGAATCCCACGTGATCTGTTTTCAATAGTACGCCGGTTGTTGCAACCGTAGGCTGCACAAAAACGGGCATAGCTGCCCACTCTGTGTTGACTTTGGAGAGTGAGGAGACCCATCCAATATGGCGGCGACGCTGTTACGCTCTCCAGTGCACAATGGGGCGTCTACGTATTAATGTCTATGCTTTCAACGTTGTACCTCAGTTTTTCCATGGATCGTCTTCTTTGTTATATGATTTATGTTTTGCTATAGTAATTGATTTAAAGTAGTTTGTGTGCAAATCTGAAACATTCTTTCTCAGAGTGAATAACGTGTCTTAGCTGTCAGCGTTTCGTCAGGTGCCAGCTGTGTTTACCTTTGTCTTCAAGGCTTGTCAGATAAATGCTTTTTGCCCCCCCTGCCCTCCAAAAAAATTTGCTTTCATGTCCACAAAAATCTGGCAAAGCCTTCTATTCGTTTCTGAAATCTACTTGAAATGTCTGCTTGCCAAACTCAAGTTGGAACAAGGAGTTTGATGTGCACTGCTCTCTTCGTGTGACGGTTATCACTCCTGACAAGGTCACTCCGTGAGTCTGCCAGTGTGTCCTTGCGTATGTTTGTGTGAGTGGATACAAGCACATTTGAAGAAAAAATGGGGGGGGAAATCCTCCAGCTAGCTTTTAAAGGTCTTCCAGACACCTGTCAATGATTGGCTGAAAGCGGACCCCCTCTCCCGACCGTTATTGACGTGGAAATGTAGAAGGGTGTGTGGCGAGTGACTTGCATCCCTGCACATGTTTTCAATCTATTTGATGTTCAGGTAACGTTTGAAAGAAGAGGAAGGAAAAAAATGTATTGCTGCCTTTTGATAAACATCATTTGGTAGTTTCTAAAGGGGAAAAGCATGATAAACTGTCATGTGGATGGATAGCGTTTAAGAAAAATATAAATAAAACCCTCAGCCTCTCATTGTTTTCTTTGCTCTAAAGATTGATTGAACACCGTCCAGGATATACGAGTGTTTCAATCATAGCATGGATCACAGCACAGAGAGAAAGTGACACGTGTCGTGAGTGTGCTGTTTATTTCAGACTGATAGATTCCTTTCATACGGGGATGATTTGTCATCTCATGCAAGATAACAAACAAAACCTTTTAACTATGCAAACTGTTTAAATATAACTAGGGGTGGGAATTTAATGCGTTAATTATGATTAATTAATTAGAAAAAAATTACGCGTTAAAAAATTAACGCATTTAGCCCTTTAAGCCCGAGGGTCCCCCAATTGGGGGATGTTGAAGTTTAGCAGTAAAATCCATGCCCTAAATATCAATATAGTCATGCTGCACCTCTAAAGAAAGCTCAGAGCCTTGGCTACAAGACCATGTAAACCTTTTTTATGTGCTCCAAACACAACTACAACTACAATCAAATGAGTGATCAGAAATCGCTCTTCATGTGTTTTTGCCTTCATTTTTGTCTCTAATGATGCTAAATCAAATCAAAATGCACACACATTCTATCAACTCATTATTATTATTATTATTTTAAAGACAATACCATTATCAAAATGTACTTAAATTGTACTTTTAGGTCTGTCCTATTTTTGCCAGTGATATACATATTCATTTTTTTCTCCTGTTTTGAATTGAAATACAATTTAAAAGCATGTTTTAAGAAATTAAAAGAGCTTGTGTTTACAATAATAATGCCAATGACTATTGTTTGATTCTCTGTCTCATTATTTTTAATAAAAAAAATTGCTTTCGGGGCAAATTTTCTTGAATGATTAAAATGCGATTAATCAAGATTAATTCATTACAAAGCCTCTAATTAATTAGATTCTTTTTTTTAATTAAGTCCCACCCCTATTATTATTATTATTATTATTATTATTATTATTATTATTATTATTATTATTATTATTATAATAAAGACAATACCAATAAAAAATGTACCTAAAATAGTATTGTACTTTTAGGTCTGTCCTATTTTTGCCAGTGATATACATATATTTTTTTTTTCTCCTGTTTTGAACTGAAATACAATTTAAAAGCATTTTTTTTTAGAAATTAAAAGAGGTTGTCTTTACAATAATAATGTCAATGACTATTGTTTGATTCTCTGTCTCATTATTTTTAATTTAAAAAATTGCTTTCGGGGCAAATTTTCTTGAACGATTAAAATGCGATTAATCAAGATTAATTAATTACAAAGCCTCTAATTAATTAGATCAATTTTTAAAATTGAGTCCCACCCCTATATATAAACTATTTTTTGCCTCATGGACATACATTGTTCATAATTGAAATCTGATCTCAAATATTGACTTTTCCATGTCTAAAAGGTAACTTGTCTTAGGGTCTACATCTTCTGCCTCCATAAGCACAGGTCATATTTATAGTACAGGTATCAAATTAGGTTGCATTGCATGAATATTCTTTCCAGACATAAGATAACTCAAAGAAATGGGGCACCTCACTAGGGTGATGGGTGGTTTGGGGGCCACTGGAGGATGGGGTTAAACATGATACAGTGAAGGTAGTTTTAAGTAGCACATGTACCCTATTTAAGAGATGCCTGAACACTACAGACATAAAACAGAGCTTAAAAGGCTGGCTTTCTCTTCTGTAAGTATATTAAACAGAAAATTAATAAATACCATCGAAACAAAGGCAAGGAAACTAATTAGGAGGATACAAATTGCAGCAGATTCACTTTCATCTTCGTTTAATTATTGTTAATGTAATTGCTATGGTCAGACTGTCTTTTTATCTATTTGTTGTTTTGTTTACAAGAATGCCTCCTGGCTATTTTTTCTAACTTGGTGGAGAGTTGGAATAATAATGCAAAAAACAAGCTTATCGAGGGAGCTTTTGTAAAAATAATCAAATGCAGTATTTGTTTTGGCGAATAATTCTCCCATCTGAGTCCAAGTTTGTTGATGCTTTGAAAACAGTTCAACAAATTTGAACTACAAAAATAACAATATCCTGTTCTATTACAGAGGAAATATTACAATGTTAATTGCTGCTTTCAAAGAACAAACTAATTATGGTAAGCCATATTTTTAATCCAGTCATTTAATAAATTAATGTTTTTCTCTTTAGTCTAAAATACACTTTTTTACCTTTTTTGTTTTGTTTGATAAAACAATAAAAAGGTGCTTTGCTGCAATTTGATTTTAGTGACTATCAATACACGTGCTCATCAATCTCACTACTGATTTACATTGACTATTGTATTTTTCATTCTCTCTCTTTTTTTTTGAACTGGAAGTTTAACCCTTATCATGGTGCCGGGCAGCTAGTCACAATTTAATCAGAGCGTTGGTTTAATACTTCGTGCTGCTGTTCATGTTTAAAGGTTGCAGTCAAGTCTGCAAATGAGTTTTTCATGCAAATTTTTGTTCTTGCAGCGAGCACGGGAAACAATATATTTCTTTGCATTAACTCAGCCCCACAAACAGCACGAGTCATTCATATTGGAATGAGAAGGTCCTAACCTTTAGTCAGCAGAGAATCACCTGATTATTCTTTTGTTCCACCCTCATCACTCATCTGTATAAGCTGTAAATCTGGAAAGATCGTTTAGGATTTTGTTTTTAAGTATTGTCTTGCTTTCTAAATGGCAGCGGAACGTCGCTGCTTCAAATAGAATCCATTATAGTCTGTGGGGGTGATTCAAACCAGCCGCGACATGGGAATTTTCAGGCGCGTCCCAGAAGCGGCACGCCACACCGCTAAAGCTGGGACCGGGTTCTATTTTCGCTGCGAGCCGCTTCTGGGATGCGTCAATTTCAGCTGTTAACATAGACAGGAAATCACACACGGTTTCAGTGTAAAACCTCTGGTAATTTTCAAAATAAAAGTCTATTGCAGCGATGCGATTTCATATCTATGTAGATTACGTCTATACGTGTGACCTCACGGCTTATTTACTCTCTGTATCTTTCAAGAAGTGCAACAGTGTGTTTTTCATGAGTTTAATTCTGGCAGTGGAGAGGAATATAAGTCATATATGACATCAAACGGCGATATCGAACGTGATTTCCTTCTGTTTGGTTTAATGGCGGATGGCATAAACAAACCGTGACCTTTGAAGTCTCGAGGGATTTTGTGATCTCACGAGTCCGACGAGGAGGATGGCAGAGAAGCTGCTCCGCGGCTGAGATTCTCCCGGTGTGGACTTGTGCACCACGAAACTCACGAGTAAACAGCTGATGCTTCCAGTGTGAAGTAGGGGTAATTCTTGAACAAGTACTGAAAATGGACTAGTGTCATATCCCCCATAGAGATTATGCACATGCATCCATATTCACCAGTGATGGTGTGATGACAAGAGCTTTGCAGAAACTTCCCACCACCTCCTACCGCACACTAACTTTTGTTTTCTGTAGCTTTTCAGTGAAGCTATTTCTTATGTGTGCTGTGAACTCTACCAGAATGTATGGGTCATTTAAATGAATGAGTGCATCCTTGCTATCAGTTTCAGATTGCGTCACCTGTCACCGTAAAGTGACATCAGTATTTTGCTAATTTTTAGATAATTACCAAAAATCATGACACAAATTGGTACGTGTGCAGTAAATGAGCTTGCTTTAAAAAAAAAAAAAAAAAAACTCTTGACATCATTTTGTGGGATAAACCATCAGGTTTTTCCAGAACTAATTTGGAAAACTTTTGAAATTTTTGCATTGGACATTCTCTTTCTCTCCTTCCATGTTTTTTTTCTTTACAGCAGCATCGGTTGCTTTTTCTCGGACTGATTTAAACCATGTGTGCTTTAACAGATCCCGTCTATTGGGAAAAGATGGAGGAAATTGCTTGGAGCTGGAATGCGCTTGACTTGGTCATTTGGGTCAGTGAAGGAAGTGCCGTGTGCCTGTGCGTCTGCATGCTTTTCCTAAACTGTTCCCTCAGCAATTGGAAAACTGAAATATGATATGAATATCCTCTCCATTCTTCCATGAAAGCACCTGAAAATACCCCTGAAAGAGACCCATTCAGGCTCACTACCAGACAATACAACACAATGCCCTTGATGACAGCCTAACTGGGGGAGGAAATAGCCCTGCTTGGCTGAGAATAATAGTGGAAAATTCTGGTAGCCACAGGAAGGATTTATGGAAGCAAATAGTCTCTCTAACATCTAATGGAGCGGTATACAACCCGTATTCTGTATGAGTGTGACGAGTGTGTGTCT
Source organism: Aphyosemion australe (assembly GCA_006937985.1). Taxonomy (NCBI): domain Eukaryota; kingdom Metazoa; phylum Chordata; class Actinopteri; order Cyprinodontiformes; family Nothobranchiidae; genus Aphyosemion; species Aphyosemion australe. The sequence continues at coordinate 1,414,163 of SSNS01000120.1, forward strand.
GAAACACTGACCTTTGTTGCTGCGTGTGGACCACATTCTGTGATGTGCGAGATGTGTGAATTGGAGCCTTGCCTAGCCTGTCAATCAGATGGAGAGATCATTAGAGGTGTCACAGTCAAATCTCTCATCCCTCTAATCAGCTGTCATCCCAACAGCACCAACTTCTACATGTGTCTGTGCCCAGCTGCCAGCCACAACGTTGAAGCTGATTGCACAGTGCTAGAGAAAACTTGAAATACTTTGTGAAATTTCCTGCAGTGATTTATAAGTCAAGGTGGAGCCTCCCCCATTTGGTTATTCTCTTTTCCCCGCAATGCTCTACTAGCAGGAGCCGACTCCATCTTGGGCTCCATATGGGCCTCATGTGGAACCCACGCTGCTTTCTGACACCGAAGGGATGGCAATTAGCGCCACATTTGCTAAGAATGGCATGGAATCAGAGACCTGTCACCTCTGCTTTGCAGCTTTGTCTTTGAAGACATGTACGTGTGCATGCATGAGCGTCGGCATGCGTGGAGGGTGGTGATAGAATCATGTCACGGCACCTGCGACGCAGCAGGTGGAAGGAGCGCCTCACCAAGATAATGTGTGCGTGTGCAAAAAAGGTGGGAGCACAGGGTGAAGCAATGTGTGATGTTAGGCAGAGCAGCATCTAAATGCATGAGATTACTTGTAATCAATGTTACCACAGATCCCTTTGGGTATGCTAATGTATTCCAAAATGCTAATGTGCTCCGGTGCCAAACCTCTAAGTTGTATCATCTCAGTGAAGGAGTGATGGCGTGCACGGGGACAACGAGATGGAAATCTGCTTGAGTTGTGTCATAAAGTACCTTGGGAAAATGAATTGTTGTATACACACCGTCACAGTCAAATTGCGCTGCACAGCTACTGACATATGGACTTTTCCAGTGGTAGCCTTTGCATCCTGTTTGGTAATTACTTGATTGGAGTTTAAAGGTCCCTTTCATGCCTCTATTGAAAGACTGATGGCACATAAAGCTGATAGGTTGACTGGGCTGCAGTCACCCCAGCAGAATGACAATGTTATGTCCCCGTCTTGATATCCTGCTTGATCATTTAACACCTGGATGTGATTATTTGAAAATGTGTAATGTAGAGGAAAACGCCTCTGATCTCGTTTATCTACAGGAAATGAAGAATCTGAGAATTTGTATTTTGTTTATGCGTTGCTGCCGGCTTGTTGCCATAAAGGCACCTGCAGCAAATATACGAAGCTTAAATAATCAAAATTATTACCAAAAATACATATTTTGATGATTTAGTTTCACTTCTCTGCTTTCACAGTCCCAAATCATCACTGCATTGATGGTGATTGTGGTCCATGTAGAGCTGTTCCAGAATGTTTGGAGCTTTGTAGCCTTTTTTTTTTATTCGTAACCAAATTTTTAGGTTTACCCGCGTTTTGTGTTGGAATGTCGATTATTATGCCTTATTTTTATTTATTTTTTATTTTCTGTCACACATTCTCTGATTGTGAGGACCTATTTTTATTAGTTTTACGGCTTTTTATCTTTTTTATATTGCCCTTTTTCTGTGTTCAAGCACTTTGGTCAGCTGACATGCTGTTTTTAAATGTGCTCTATAAATAAATGTGGTATGGTTTACGCACATCAATTAGCTGCTTTACCTAATGTTTGTTTGAGAGTTCCCTGACTTTTACCACTTTTAGAATTTGCATAAATTCTTTATATTCATCTTTTGTTTTTTGTACGATTTTTAAACCAATACGTTTTTATCAGTTCTGCAGAAAAAATGTGCATAATTCAAATCGTTTATGTGTTTAATTAAGATAACATATGGATTAAACTTTATATTAAACTGAAAGGTTGTCCAGGTTTCAGGGTGTTTATCAATTACATTTTAAACAATAAAAAATATAGTTTCTGAACAAATTAAAGCAAACTTGGAATAATTTCCACATTATTTCATTTAGTTTAATTCAGCAGATCATGCTGGCTACGGTTTTAGACAACCAAACATTCCATTTTTGTTCTACAGCTGATAGAACATACAGAAACATTTATTTTTCTAGCTCTATGAATGGCTCATCTTGTCAAAAATAAATATCCTGAAGCATCTATGACATGTTTCAAGGTTTCTGGGGGAAGACTGGTCTGTTTTTCTCTGTAAATAAACTCATTTGCACCAATTCATCGTAATGTCAAACAAACTGTGGGCCTTGAGTTTTACCTCCTACTGAAGAACCGTGTTTGGCTGTGACGTTTCTGTCCTAGTTGCTGGAGAACACATTATGACCATTCTGTCACTGGGATGCAAACTTGGCCAACACAGAAGAAATACACAGATTCTGCACTGGTTTAGACCAAATTCTCAACCTGTTGGGGCCCAGTTAAATTAGGGAACTGGTTGAGGTGATGCATCTTTATTCATGTATACACCCAGGAACAAAGAAATCCTAAGATTCCAAATGGCACACTTAACAATCAACAATAACAATCAGCTTTTTCCTCAACCACTGATATTTAAATTTAGAGTCAGCTTGCTTATTTCCAACTGACACAATGTGGTAGAGGTTAGGGCCCAGATGCAGGAAGGAGAGGAGAGAACTAGGAGGCAGCCAGGCCAGCGAGCAGAGTCCAGAGCAGGCCGGGGATTCACAACATGTGCAAACAACCTAACAGGAGCAAACCAAAGAACTGTGAACTGAGCAGGCTTAAATAGGACTGAGGAGGTGAGTGAAGACAAGGGGAACAGGTGCGCTGATGACTGATTACAACAATGGGCAGGTGTGACTAATAAACTGAGAAGTAGGAAGGCAAAACACAGAGACAACAGGAGGAGAACTACTAAGTGAACTAGATAAAACACACCAAAACAAGATCAGAAGCTGGGAGAGAAATCTAAACTAAACAGGAACTGAATGAGGATGACAGAATCAAAGGACACTAAGACAAACAGAAGACCAAAACAACAATGATCATAAACTAAACACAAAGAACAAGATAACACATGGGACAGTGGGACAAAGGCTTAAGTGAGGGATAAACTAAAAGATAACTACTAAGCTACGAGAAACAAATGGGTAAAAGATAATAAACGCAAAAGGATGCTAAGACACGACCTAGGGAAAACAGAACACAATACAACAAAACAAACCATGAACATAGTGAAACTAAAAGGCTGGGGGAAGTAAATATATAAACTAAACCATAAACAGGTATGGTAGGAACAAACTTAAAACATAATACTAATCTGAATGAATAATGAAATCTGCAAAAAGTGATAAACAGTAAAGGAATGGGGGCTGAGGAGAGGCTAGAAAGAAACTATAGCTGGGGTTATTCTGGGGAGTGAGAAGAGCTGACAGTAGCATGCAACTGGGTGAATAAGAAAACTGAATGATAAAAGGGACCAGGAAACAAGGATAAATGGGAGCAGGGGGAGACAAGGAAGGGGCTGGGAAGACATGAGACACAGGACATGACAGTAACCAGTTACTTTGGATCATGTCAAATAGGTCAGAATGTAATTAACATTGGGATCTGTGGAACTGACAAATTGGCCAACGTGAACCCTGAATTGTTAAGTTCCCCATTTTACAAATAAAAAGTTTAGCAAAATACTTTGAACTCTGCTCCTGTTCTGTTTTTCATCGGATGCAGCACCAATTACTGGATACGCTGGACAGTAGGAGGGTCACTGGAGAACTATAAAGTGCCACGATTGTCAAGACTGAATACTTAGCAGACTTCACATCAGATGTGTTTGGTAAAAAGCAGATACTTAAATATAAATGTCAAACAGGCAAAGTTTTTGAAGCAAGTGCTTGACCAAGTTATTAAATCCATAACAAATGAATCATGGGAACAAGGGGTCAGTAACAACAAAGCTGGTATACATCAGTGACCAACCTGCTAATTTGGGACTTGATATGTTTCAATAACAATGCCGTTGTCGATTCTATCAATCCAATTCCCTTATCAATTCACGAGTAGTTCAGTAGGTGGCACAGTCTCCTGCATTAGTTTATTAATGATAAATAATCAATTGTACCTGGTATTGTTAGGAAAGATCTCCTTTGTGCTCCTTGTGAAGGCAGTCATCTTGTGTTGCTGTAGCTTTTGCAAGATGGGAAAAATCTCACCACAGTTCAGATTTTAGTCGCTGGAGTCTGCTAGCGTGCGGGTGTGAAATTAAGGCAAATGACGCTAACATGATAGGCAGTGTTAGCTGATTAGTTACCTGCAGTATTAACAAAGAACATGCAAATGTCACCGCTGCTGCTGCGTTGAAATTCACTAGTCAGGAGTGGGTCAAAAACACGACATTCACTTTAAGTGATTGTGTATTTTGTGCGCAAATGCTTTTGCATATTTGTAGTGTTTCCTCCCTGTGGTGAACAATCTACTTTGCAAGTATTGCAAGTTTTTCGTAAAGTATAACCAAACTTTTGAGCATTTGTGCTGCTAAAGCCTACTGCACACTGGAAGCATCAGCGTCGCGGAACGGTTTACTCGCGATTTTCGCTGCTTGCCAGTGCACACCGGGAGAATCTCAGCCGCGAAGCGGCTTCACCGGCCCGCTCCTCGCTGGACTCGTAAGATCACAAAAGCCCTCGCGACTTCCGCCATTCTCCTCACTTGACTCACAAGATCCCTCGATACTTCAAAGGTCACGGTGCATATATAATGTTGTTCCTCTCTACTGCCAGGATTAAAGCCATGAAAAACACATCGCTGCACTTCTCGAACGATGCGGTAAGTTAAAAAGCCATGAGGTCACACGTATAGGCGTAATCTACATAGATATGAAATCGCATCGCTGCAATAGACTTTTATTTTGAAAATTATCGGGCGTTTTACACTGAAACCGAGTGTGATTTCCTGTCTAGCCCTATGTTAACTGTTGAAATTGACGCATCCCAGAAGCGGCACGCGTCAAAAATAGAACTCGATGCTATGTTTAGCAGTGCGGTGTGCCGCTTCTGGGACGTGTCTGAAAATTGCCGCGTTGCGGCTGGTTTGAATCACCCCCGTAGACTATAATGGATTCTATTTGAAGCAGCGACGTTCCACTGCCGTTCCGCGCTGCTGATGCTTCCAGTGTGCAGTAGGGGTTAGGCGTCATGCTTTCTGCTGAGTAAATGCGTTTTCTATGCAAAGTGCAATGTCATTCACTCTGACTGGAATCAATAAGGAAATCGTTTGCAAATATGGCAAAACGATTCCTAGGAATTGAAACAGTGGGAACTGGTTCTCAACAAGAACCGGTTTTCGATTCCCGTACTGCTAATATAGTATTAATAGCAGTTACCTATCCTTTTCCTCTTACTATACGTCTATCACCCCACAAAAGCCACTGGCAGCACTTTTTAAAATCTGTTTTCCTTTATTTTGTTGTTGGTCAACCAATCAATATTTCCCCCTCTCGCGCCTCGTCTGTCTCTTTCTCTCTGTGTCTTTCTCACTGTCCACACATGGCAGGTTGTGTAACATGCTGCTTGGCTTTTTACTTGCAGACAGTGACTTCTGTCAGAAGCCCACATTTTGGAATTAGCTTTGTGTCGAGTCGAGCACATGCATGCTCTCTGTGTGTTTTTGGATAAGCGTGGCCACGTGTGTGTGTGTGTGTGTGTGTGTGTGTCTATGGATTCACATGCCAGTGACAGCTGACAGGGCCCACGCTTCTTAAATTAGCCTTGCTGTCTGGCCCCGGGGGAAGGCATGGATGTGCAGTTAGATGAAGGTTTAATGCTATAGTCCCTGACTTCTTACCCAATGGAGACACAACCATCCATGTCATCTCTACTGGGGTGAGAATGCTTCACACAAACAGCAACTACAAACAATTCAATGTAAATAGGGAAAAAAAAATAAATTTTTTAAAGATGTTGCTTCTGCCGGTGTTTTTAGATTTTCTTGGGTGTGTACTTCTGCTTTAGGAGCTTTTTTCTTTGTGCATCTTACAAAATATTTATAATGAAGGTCTTCACTGCCAGCACTTTCATGAATTATTGAAGTAATAAACACACTGAGGTTATTTCTGCACTGCAGGTTTGCAGTAACTATAAAGAGCTGTTGAAGGTAACCTAAAGCAGTAGGATGACGTCACCAAACCTCCAGGGTAAGTAAAGGTTTGCCACTAAACAGCCAGCAATTTTTTTCGAGCTTTAGGGAAAGTGATTTTTAAAGTGAGTCAAATGATTAGAGCTTAGGTTGTGATCACAGTCTGTGCAGCAATCTGGAGATGATCATTTTGGCACGGGTATGTGTTGGGTGTGTTTCTGTGTGTGTGTGTGTGCAACGCGCGACTGGATGGATAAAGGAATGAAAGGGTCCCCATGTGACTTGGGCTTTATTAAAGAGAAGTTAATGAGTTCCCCTGTCTGACTCTCTCATTTTTCTCCTCTCCCAGTGTTTCTTCTAAGCTGAATTTCTTCTCATCCCATCCTTTAGTATTCCTTTTGCTCATAATGCTGCCTAAAAAAATAAATTTATGTTTTCTCATGGGCTGCCTTAGCCCTGCAAGTAAATTATATTAAAAAAAAGTTGAAAAAATATCAAGCAGTTTGGTAACATCTCACATTTCTGCTGCCCTTTTCTCTTTCCCTTGAGGTCTGCCACTTTCATCTTCGCCTTTGAATCAAAAGAATCTTGGCTTTATCGCTGTCTGCTTGTGTGATTTTCATGCTAATTCGGTTAGATCCATGGCACTCATGCTGATCATAGATCTCTTGAATTTTCTCTAGTTTTGTTGTGTCCGTTCCCATTTATGCAGGTTTCCCAGATTAGTTACTCTATATTAGATGATTTTGCTCTGCATGGCGGTCTAGCCACGCCCCATTGGAACCTCAGCAGCCCAGACCAGTATTGTGGCTAGCCAATCACATTGCTCCATCATTTTGGTGGGCCAATCACAGCGCTCTGTTGGTTTGGTGGACGGGATGTTACTGCAATGGAGCGAAACTAAGATGGCAGAGGCTCATTTGAAACACCTTTGGCATCAACTTTGGACTATTTAGACTTGTGCTTTTCTTTGAGTCAAGAGCAGATAGAGGCACTTAAGTCCTTTATTAAGAAAAAAAAAAAATTTGGGTCTTCTTTTGATGGTGTATGGCAGTCTGCCCCGTTGGCTGGCATCCGTAGCGGTGAGTATGTCATGTTGTTCATTGTTCAATAGTATGCAGAGACAGTTGAATGTAGGGCTGCACGGTTATGGCAAAAATGATAATCACGATTATTTTGACTGAAATTGAGATCTCAATAATTTACGACGATATACGTTGATTTTATTTATTTATTATTTATTTGGTCATTAAATTGCACAGGGCACAACCAGAGGAAATTTAAAAAAAATGAAAAAAGGACAGAAACAAGATAATCTCACACACACACACACACACACACACACACACACACACACACACACACACACACACACACACACACACACGTAGAGAGCATGGAGGACTGTTGCAGCAGCTAGTGGATTTGTGACCCTCTTACTCCTGTAATTATACAAGTCCGCCTGGTCATTTTTTTCAATAAATATGTCAAAAAAGGTGTTATCTATACTAATATTAATATAAACAAACTAGGGGTGGGAATTTAATTATGATTAATTAATTAGAAAAAAATAACGTGTTCAAAACAAGTAGCGCATTTAACCCTTTAAGTCCAAGGGTCCCCTAATTGGAGGATGTTGAAGTTTAGCATCAAAGTACATGCCCTAAATATCAATATAGTCAAGCTGCACCTCTAAAGAAAGCTCAGAGCCTTGGCTACAAGACCATGTAAACCTTATATATGTGCTCCAAACACAACTAATACTACAATCAAATGAGTGATCAGAAATCCCTCTTCATGTGTTTTTGCCTTCATTTCTGTCTCTAATGATGCTAAATCAAATCACATTGCACACATTCTATCAACCCATTATTATTATTATTATTATTATTATTATTATTATTATTATTATTATTTTAAAGACAATACCATTATCAAAATGTACTTAAAAAAGTAATTTTAGGTCTGTCCTATTTTTGCCAGTGATATACTTATATATTTTTTTCTCCTGTTTTGAATTGAAATACAATTTAAAAGCATTTTTTTTAGAAATTAAAAGATTAGAAATTACAATAATAATGTCAATGACTATTGTTTGATTCTGTCTCATTATTTTTAATTTTAAAAAATTGCTTTCGGGGCAAATGTTCTTGAACGATTAAAATGCGATTAATCAAGATTAATTAATTACAAAGCCTCTAATTAATTAGATTAATTTTTTTAATTGAGTCCCACTGCTAAAAAAAAACGTAAAGTAAAATATTAACAGAAACAAATGAATATTTTCACCAGTAAATGAGAAAAAAATTGCAAATATGCGTCCAAAACAGCAAGCCATCCTAGATTCTAGGCTATTATACTGTCCATGTTTTCAGTACAAATCCAACAGTTCTACAATGTTTGTTGTACATTTATTCAATTCAAAAATAAGCATTAAAGAATATTCTCAAAGTTAAATGTGCAAAAAAATAAAATAAAATTCTCGATTACATTGCACTGACCAGTGTACTTTTGTCTCTAAGCACAGCATACCCACTACCAAAATGCAGACTACACCAGGGGTTCCCAAAATGTTTTCTTTGAGGACCCCCTTTCTCGTGTCCAAGACAAGCCAGGACCCAAACCCAACTCCTACACGCATAAACACATTAAATGTGATCATTTACAAACTTTCTACAGACATACTGAGTTATAACTTTTATATGGAGTTCTGATTATACTGTAGGGTGTGTTATTGGGATTTTATAAATGAAATTTTTACAAATAAAATCTTGCTAACCTCACAACCTCAGCAAAGACAACATTTTGGGGACCCCCTGCAATCTTGTGGGGACCCCCCTGGGGGTCCCGACCCCCAATTTGGGAACCCCTGGACTACACCACTGGTGCAGCGCTAGTTGAAGGACAATCGTAGATCCCGCCCCACGACTGAGATTCATCTATGGGTCATGGCCAGACTAAAGGATGGCTTGCCAGGCTAGGAAATTATAGCAACAAGGGTTTTTCTCTGCTGTCTAAATCCCCTTCCTGTTTGAGTGCATTGTGTTGGATTCGTTGGCTCCCACAGTCTTGCGTTTCATCCACATAAAGTTGACACTAGAGGAAAGTCGCTCTGCCTGAAGGCAGGAGAATTTTGAAGAGACCAGGTGGCACTTCATCAGATTTGTTAACTTTAGTTGAAAGAGATGCCTGTGGAGGAGAACAAGGTAGACAAGGACAGAGCCATGTGCGTTCACGGTCTCCTGAGGCGGCTAGTGACCTGTTATCAAAACAGTGCTCCGGAGCTGTAGCATCAGTCTGCTCCTCCTACAACAGAGGCAGGAAGAACACACAAAGCTCTCTCATCCTTGTGCAGATGGTTTGAATCACTGGAGAAGTTATACAAAGAAAGCAGACAGAGCAGCTAGTGCACACACATAGATATGCACAACCTTCTTCTGCTTATTCTGCTGACTAGTAGAAATAAAGATTAGCATTAATTTGGTTGCAGTTTCAGGCGATTATTGGGTCTTTATGTTATGAATGGTTGGTACTCCACTAGAAAGACTTTGCTTGTCGTACAAGATATAACATGATATCAGTCATGAGTGAAGAGTTCTTCATGGATTTGCGTTGCATCATCTACAGCTTCAGAAAGGCGAGGTCAAGTAGCCTGTTGAAGGAGATAATCCTGACTACCTCCAGGGTGAGGCTGTTGAGGTCATTTGCATGAGCTGCGAGGAACTTTTGAGGACAGAAGCCACAGCTGATTGGAGAAGTTTGCATAACCAAGGTGGGAAACAACATAAAAAAGGAGGAAATGCTACTTAGTGTGTTGTATTTGTATGAACTCTGACAGCCCTAAACTGTGCAACATTACAAATATTAAAAAATGAGCTCAAATCAATTAAAAACAGTATTTAGGACAAAGTGTGCCCTCCTCGCCCCAGTTACATTTCTAGAATTGTGATTTATGTCTCTCCTGCATGCGGTTGATGTAAATTTACACGTTCATATTTTCACTATTATGTCTATTTTTGACCTATTTTGAAAAGTACAAATGAAAAAAATATTTTGCATTTAAAACATGACATTTTTGTGGCCTATGAGGTCTATCGCCTTGACATTTTGAGCTGTTGTCTTCAACACTTTGGACACTCCTGATCTATGACAAAGAGCTGATCTATGACAAAGAGCTGATCTATGACAAAGAACTGATCTATGACAAAGAGCTGATCTATGACAAAGAGCTGATCTATGACAAAGAACTGATTAGAATCTTTTTAAACCCAGTTTTCAATGGAACAATAAATGTGAATAGGTACATTGCCAACATAACATCAGTAGAAGTGGCTGACACAGACAATTGATTAGGTGAGAGAAGTGAAGACTGAGTAGACTATAATTGCATGAGATTAACTAATGCACCCAGCATTCACTTAGCAGAAATACTTAAATGCATCAGAATAATTTACATTAAATCATTACCAACACAGCCACATAATGCAGTATAACTCAAAGTTATTTAAAGTAACACAAAGCAATAGCAGTAATAGCACTAGCTTCCTTATGCTAATAGTTGCTGGTAATGCCAGAATTTGTTCATATTCTGCAGTTAACATAAATGTGGTGTAAATCACTTACTTTCAATAAAGTTGTGTTAACAGAACACACCTAGAGAGCATCATCAAGTAAACACACCTTTAGCTTTAAGCTAAGTTCTTGATGCTCAATTTTTTTGAGTAAATCTGATTTTTTTTGTGTGGCTGTTCACATTATAACTGAAATGCGACATCAAGCACTCTCCAGTGCTTCACCGCACCAAAGCGACGCACATGCGCAGAAGACAAGAAATCACAGTCAGAACCAGGAGAGGTGGAGTTGTGATGTGAAAGCCTTCACTGACAGTTCATTCACAATTTCAGGATCACACCTGAGTCTCTCGTTTTGGGCTGGAAACTATTTTAAAAACTATAAACTATTTTACTCCTTATTCCCGCCGTCTTCCCGAGTTAGTATTCCCTGAAAATGTTCCGGTATTAAGTTAAAGCAGCAATCCGGAGTTTTCCCCTTTCAGGAATTACGTATGATTTTTCAGAAATCCGTAAAAGTGATCGTCTTATCATGTAGTGTGATATATTGTAAGCGATACGTCAGGTGGGGAAAAATGTAAAAAATGATCTTACTCACCTTTTTTCACAAGCAAATACAATCAGCTGTGATGAGGAAACATCACTAAACATGCTTGGACATGACAGTATGTGGTATGACAGTGCCAATGTTTTTAAACTGGTGTGGGAGGGATGGGAAGGAGAGTTATATAGGGTCATTTTAATCTGTAAAGCACTTTGAGTTGCATTATTTGTAGGAAAAGTGCTTTATAAATAAAGTTTGATTGATTGATTGACAGAACTAGTGCCACACACAACTGTACGATAGGTCATCTCTGCCTTGGCAGATCATCAGTACCTTCAAATCCATCACAATCCAATATTTCATAATGTCAATTATATTCTGTTATTTTGCTAATTTTTTGCTCGTTTACAGATGGAAATCGTCCAAGTTTGCAACGTGATGCAAATTAGAATCCCTCACACATTTTTGTTTATTACTTTGTCATAAAATGAGCAACTTGACTTTATTCTGAACTGGCCATTTATTATTTATTTTTTTGTGATGCCTGCTAAAAACATCCTTGCTTTTGAAATGGCCAATCAAAGCAGAACAAAGGCAAGAAAAAACAGCTTGTTGTTTTTGAGAATCAAAGCATTGAACAACTTTGTCTTTCTGCACTTAAAACAATATTTAATTACCCATAATTAGCAGAAGCAGGCAGCATGGTGGTGTGATGCTTAACACTGTTGGCTCACAATAAGGTCCACAGTTCAACTTTCAGACATTTCTGTAATTTTGTTCATAAAACAGTTTTTCAAAGTATTTTTTTTGCCTGCTGTGTGAAACACATATATTAGACTATAATGTGATATTAAATTGACATTAAGAGTCAGTGGATGCACGGTTGTTTGTTTTTATGTTGACCCTGCATGACAACCTTTTCTTTGCTTTGTTTTCAAAAGCATGGGAACAGTAATATTCATTTAAGAAACCCAATTTCAGCTCTACGTTAAACTTTTTATTTTTATTTTTCTGAATATAATCACTAGCTACGTTTCCATGGGCACAAGTAATCAGAATGAATGCCCTATCAGATCAAAAATTCTTTATGTAAACATGTCAATCGGAAAATTCTGAACCGATATGGCCCGATCGGAATGAAGTTTCATTCCGATTGAGAGAGGTGATTTTGTCCGATCATCATTCTGATTGACGTCCACGTACACACCCATTCGGATTGTTGGAGTAAAATAATGTCCACTGTGCATGTGTGCAACTTCAGCGTGACGTCTTTCCGCCTTTGCAGACGCTCAGGACAAGTCGAAAACATGGCGGGAGGTAAACAGAACACTATTTTTTTACTGGAAACACTACGGGAGCTCAATATTATTGAACGTCTCGATGGCCGAAAGGCTAGAAATGCCGAGTTATACACTCCAGTGCATCTAAAGATGCAGGAAGCGGGAATTCACCGAAGTATCTAACAAATCAAAAACCGCTGGAAAAATTTGAAAGCGGCGGACAAAGCTAGAGAATAAGAAAATCAAATGCAAAGGAAAAGATGTGCAGACAAGATGGTGTTTGTTTACAGATTTTTCTCCGGGGAAGACGACTCTTCGCGTGCTCAACCTATTTAATCTGATTGAATGCTTGGTGCACGTATATTGGATAGGGGAAATTTGGCGCATGTAAACGTAGCTAGTCACTCTGAGTTTTTCATGCAGCCTGAACATGGAAATAGTCTCCTACACCTATCTCCTGCATTAGCTTCTGATAGAAAATAGACGGTGAAAATCTAGGATTTGAAAATCCTCACAGATCTACGTCACACTGTGAATTAGCATTCGTGGACTCATCGATCTTGACTCGCGACGGGGAAGGTTGTTGATTTAATGTCTCATCTAGTTTAAGCTAACCGTTAGCATTAGCAACACCACGACACAGCAGGAACTACTTCAGGCTTGTTTTATTTGTGGAAATAAAACATCCACGTTGCAAATCAGTGCTAGAGTCATGTTGCTGTTAGCCAATCAGAGGAGAGATGTCCAAATATCAGGAAATAAGACTCCAAAACCTGCCGTCTGAAGCTCAGCTTTAATGTGGGCAACTTTTAGGTCCGAGAAATGGTGCGCCGGAATATTTTTTCCCCCAGAACGACTTACAAGGCATTCATTCCTACTAGAGACCACTGCAAACGTATTGACGTATAAACAAGTGTTCCACTTCTTTAATGAATCATCCAGTTCAAAGAGATTTTTAGCCCACTACATAGCTCATCACCTGATTCTGTTCCAGTTCAAACTGGGTGCCTTTCTTCCCTCTCCAGCTGACTGTAGCCATCTGGGCTTTTGATCCACTGGAAATACTGTGACAGGCTTGTTTGACAGGCCGCCGGAAGAGAGGTGACATTGTCTTGCAGCGAATTCAGGGGAGGCACATGCCTGGGGGGCACTACCGGCAGACTTGTAGAATCTTACGAAATCTGAGACATACTACAGCCATCTGTAAGATCTATGGAGGGTGATACGTGCTTGACACTGTGTGATATTTGTTGGATCTGCGTCGGACATGGTTGAGATGACACATATGTGGCAGGAAGCCAGATCAACTCTGATTTACACCACAGCACCATCTAGAAGGAGGCCTGGCCAGTCACCCTGCCATAACAGAAGATGTATTGTGTAGTGTAGCACAGCATCAAAGAACAATCAGTCACAGAGACTCGCTCTCTCGGTTGACACACACATACATACTCACACACACATCGTAAAACGATCTATGATGAGTGGGTTACAGTATCTTTAGTTACAAATGATGTCTTCTTGAATTTGACGTTTATACATTCGTCTCACAGGTCCGCTGACAGACATTTTCTTAAGAGGGTGACATTATTGCAAATAAAACAAGCCAGTTGGCCCAGTTCCCATTTGGTCCAGTTCTGCCTGCAGATTCCCTAACCCTCACGATATTCAGCTCCTTTGACTCAGCCACGCATTTTTGGTTCAAGTTGTACAAGCGAGAAAATAATGTGGATGAGACGTGGCACGGGGGGGAAACTCAAACAGAGTTTAATTTATTGAAGAACCAAAAGTGATACAGAACATTTTGATTGAAAATTGAGGGGTAGGAAATAAGTGGTAGCATAAGTTAAGATTGATAGGAGAAAAGAACAGGTCACCCATGGAGAAATTGAGGGCAGTGATTTATCAGAGAGGAGATGAGGCGGTGTAATTCTCATCAAATAGCTATTATAAAGCTTGGGGTGTGGATGTGGGACAGGAAGATGGGTCAGGCATCTCTTTAGAAATTCTTGGCGAAGAAAATATTCTTCTGGTTGACGGGTAAAAATGAAATGGTGATAATAAAAAAACCAACAGGACGTATTTTGTTTGAATAGGAAAGTGATTGTGCGTCAGAGTTTGTGAGAAACTGTCTCTATCTTGCTTTAGAGATGGAACTCTTGAGGGGAAGAAGACTTTGAAGTTAAAAATTTAATTTGTCTTCAAAATTCAATTTGCCCATAGCTTGTAAGAGTGAAGACCATGTGCCCGGACTCACAGCGTGTAAGGTTCACGTCAGGCTAAAACCTGCAAAACATAGTTTTCATAAACACAAAATGCATCGATATGTGTGGAAACATGAAATTAAATGTAGAAATATTCACCACTAATTCTATTTTTGTAATGTTTTTCATCTCTCATTTTGTCTCACACTCAGGGAAATTAATTAGGCTTGGCACCGCAGCAGCAGACTTGTTCTAATAAAATCTCCATTATCTAAAGTGATTGGTGGACACTGCAGCTCATTTCCTGTCACACAGCTGAGACCCCTGGAAGGACAGATGTTAACCCAATGTCCCCTATTCTGCTGGTGCATCTGTGGTGGACAGATCACTGGAAAATACAGTGTTTCATTAATGTCAGAGATCATTACCATTCATTACTGTTACTAACCAAAGATGAATCACGGGCTCAAAAAGATCTACGAAGTAGCCTTTTTGGTTTTTGTGCAGGATTGAAGTCTTCATGTCGTCTGCAAACACAGACTCAGTGCGTTTACATGAGCATCAGAAAACTAAAGTATTGCCCTAAAAAGACTTTCATCAGTTTTCTTAAATGCATGTGAACGCGTTAGTCTGGCTGAAGGTGAACTGGTGCTAATCGGCCAACGATGTTCTCATCTGGTTTGTACAGATGCAACTTTGTTTGCTTGGGAAGTTAGCGCAAAGCCTTTATGATTTAAGATGAATTTGTAATTAAAAACAAAAAAAGATTCAATACAGAAGTGTTGGAATTAAGACGTGGAGATGGTCACCAGCCTCTTGTGACCCTGCAGGAAGGAACAGTTACAGAAGATTTAAATATTAAAGTTCCATTACTCGTCACACACTCAACTCAACCTTTATTTATAAAGCACCGCATGGGAAATGCTACCAAGGTGCTGCACATCAAAAGAATAAAACAGATAAAAACCAACAAGTTAAAATTACAAGTTAAAACATATAAAACATCAGCAATAAGCTAACCCACAGAGTTAAAAACCAGATCATAAAAGTAGGTCTTCAGCCTCACTTTAAAAACCGCCACTGATGCAGAGAGCCTAATAGTTAGGGGCAGCGCGTTCCAGAGTTTCGGTCCAGCTACAGAGAACGCCCTGTCCCCTCTTGACTTCAACCGAGCCGTGGGAGCCACAAGCAGCTGGTTCTGGTTGTCCGAGCCGGAGCATATGGCTGCAACAAGTCTGTCAAATAGGCTGGAGCAAGTCCATTCAGTGCCTTAAACACCATTAAAAGAAGTTTAAGACAAATTCTAAAATCGACAGGTAGCCAATGGAGAGCAGCCAAGATTTCACACTGGTGAAATTTGTTCTCCGCATTTGACCCATCCCCTGGGGGAGCGTTGAGCTACAGATGCGGCTGCGCTTGGGAGCTATTTGGTGGTTTAACCCCCCAATTGAACCCCTTAATGCTGAGTATCAAGTGGGGAGGCATTGGGTCCCATTTTTAACGTCTTTGGTTTGACCCGACTTTGGATTTCTCCCAGTCTCAGGGCAGACACTCATACCACTAGGCCGCTGAGCTGGTTAAGAATGAATGAAGTATTATAATATACATAAACAAAATTTGAAAGTTCATCTTTTCAAGTTGCAGCTCCTGAGGTAACATTTAATCCAGAACCTCTTAAGAGTGTAATAAACTGATAAGGTAAAGCAGATGATGTCATAAATAAAGCTATATAAGGTTTATCTTCCCTCCAGCTTATTAGTGCAAATGGTCAAGGGTGGATATTTAAGAAGAAATGATGAACAAAACTATTTTCTCCTTCACTTCTATCATGATATCCCAGGAAGCCACTGGAGCACCTGTGGCTCATCTGTATATGAGAACGGGGCCCGAGGTTTTTAAATGATGAAATACCTAAATGGAAAAGGCTTGCACATGGTCACAAGCACACTCACCTGATGAAGATGAAGAGGAACTTTAAGGCCAAATAAATCACACAACATGAGGACCCGAGTGAGAGGCTCTGATGAGATGTAGAGCCCGTAAAAATAGTCCATTTCACAACCCATTCTCTCTCTCTCTGTCTCTCTCTGTCTCTCTCTCTCTCTCTCTCTCTCTCTCTCTCTCTACGGTTATCTTTACTAACTCCATCTGCTAGACTAGATCGGTGCTTGGTCCTCTGTGCTGCTGAACGATTTGTTAAAAACAACCCTGGACCTTTTTATGCCTCTCAGTTGTTTGATGCTCGTTGTGCTTTTTGTAATTTTAAGGATGATTAGAAGATAAAACAGGAAAGGGTGATGGATGGAAAAAAGAGATTCAGGACAGAAGGGTAAACACAAGTAAGGAGGAGAAGCACTGTGACTTTTACTGTTATTCTAGCAGAAAGTCAAGTGAGCTCAGTGAAACAAAATAATATGGCCTGAGTGTGGTGGGCTGAAAAGTGCCTAACCCACAAGTGTGTGTGTGTGTGTGTGTGTGTGTGTGTGTCTTTGCTTTTGACTGAGGCGCAACCCATTATTCTCTAGGCTTCAGCTAAATTTGCTTCATACTAGTGGCTCGACAACTTTGTGTCAGTTTTTATCAGAGTTCTGCCTGACGCACAAAGCCACTAACTGGGACTTAGAAGGCACTCAGTTTACCATATTGCAGTTTGGTATACGTGTTTTTTTTTAGCAAAACGACATGATAGATGCCTATGCTTATGACGCTCTTACACCGAATTGCTGCTGAGGATGTGGGCAAGCAATTCAAAATCACTCCCTGTCAAAGAAAACTAAGTAGGGTGCACCAAAAACGTAAAAATAAACAAGTGGCTTCGTCACGGTCACATAAAGAGATGGAGATATGATTATACATGTTCACTCACATGTAAATATGAGGTTACCAGGGGCAACGTCAACCCCGCAGCACCCTCGTTTTTTACTGTTTGCCAAGCAACCAAATATTCAGCATCATTAACCTCATCATTGCAATATAATCAGTTGTGGAGGAGACCTCGAGTAATTTGAGTCAGCCTTCAGGACACAATTCTAAATGTTAATTAAATGCTGCTCTATCTTGCATTGAGTTGACACATAATGCAAAGCCACCGTTTAGTCTGAGCTGTATGAGCTTCACCCCTACTCAGCCGTTAAAGATTTGTTGCACCAGTACTGTAAATTACACACACACACACACACACAAACGCACACACACGCACGCACACACACACACACACACACAAACGCGCACACACGCACACACATACACACACACACATGCATGCACGCACAAAAACACACACACGCACATGCATGCACACACACGCACACTAACACACAGACACATGTGCATGCATGCACGCACGCATGCACGCACAAAATCACACACATGCGTGCATGCACACACACGCAAACACACAAACATGCACATGTATGCACACACATGCATGCACACACATGCATGCACACACACGCACGCACGCACATGGATGCACACGCACATGCATGCACACACACACACACACACACACACACACACACACACACACACACACACACACACACAACACACACACACACACGTGCATGCACGCACGCACACACACGCACGCACAAAATCACACACTCACACACACACACACATGCGTGCATGCACACACACGCAAACACACAAACATGCACATGCATGCACACACAACACACTCACACGCACGCACATGCATGCACACACACATGCATGCACACGCACGCACGCACATGCATGCACACGGACGCACGCACATGCATGCACACACACACGCACATGCATGCACACGCACACACACACATGCACGCACGCACACACACACACCTGTTACAAAGGAAACATTATATGCTTTAACATCAACATTAATCTGATAGCCTAGTCTGGCTGTGTGAAGGTGCAAGTGTCAAGTAATGTGTTTTTACACTGTGTGTGTGTGTGTGTGCATGATCAGGCCCCCCTCTCTTTTTTTACTATGGCATGGGCTTTATAAACATGATGGATGCTGTTGGTGTTTATGGACCTCATTTGAGTCTGCTAAACAGCCATAAGGTCACTAACTTACTTGTTTCTGAAAATGTTACTTGGTATATTTGGATTGCAACCACTGATCGTGATTAGAAATGGCACCTAAACCAGCCCACATAAAAAAGATGTCTGTGCCCATCTGTAGCTCATCAAACCAGTGAAAGTAACCTGAAAGAGGGCCATTTTTCCCTGTACAGAGCATGCCTTTGCAGGCATTTTTGAAAATGACTCCATATCTCAAACCAACTGCAATGACAAGAAATGGGGGCGCATCAGTCCTAAATAAATTGGACAGATTGGACGGTCTAATACCATTTTATTAGATGCTGCCAGTCTTCTACCCATCATCTGTGAAAGACTGCTCGGTTTGCCATCTCAGTCCCACAAAGGCTCAGCAAGAGCGATGCTGCAGCTTGTGTGCATCTGCAGCTCGCCTGGTCAATGTTCTACCCACAGATGACGCAAGCCCAAAAACAACAGGGGAGAGCGAAGGGAATTAAAAACTAACTCCATTTAGACTGTGTCTAAAGACTTACAGGTCTGTTCCAGCAGGTGTGCTTATTCTTGAGTTAAGTTGTGATTAAACCCAGATATGATTTTATTTGTGTCTGAAAACAAAGAAAGGAGGAAAAGGGTGTGTGTGTGCGTGTGTGTGTGTGTCAGTCAATCAAGCTTAACTTAGAAGTTGGCATAAAGATCAAGATACACAGTATCATCGTGTCCTTGATTTACCCCAACTGAGGGAATACTTTTAATCTGTTTAGGCCTCCTTTGATCTGAAGGAACTTCCCTCTATCATGTCTCGTTTGCAAGTTTGTAAAACTCCCTGCAAATTAAGTATTTAAGAGACAATCTCTTATATTGTAAATATGGATATCACAGAGCATGCATCATTTGAAAATGGTCACAGTTGAGTTGCCAGGTATCAGGTCTGTTCTCTGTAAGGTGTGTTTGTACTGCAGGTGGTGGTGGATGTGTCACCTTGACTTGTTGCAACAGTCTTTCCACACAGTTTATATATGACTTTTTTATCCTTGCTGAATCCAAAATGTTGCCAAATGATTGATGCAAAATTTTTTGGGACCAAGTTTCTACTCAACGACCACCACTCCCACTCGCTGACTGCAGCCGGTGGGCAGCAGGGAGCTTCTTTCCTTTCTTTTTACAGACAAGTGACTATGTGAAGTCACATGACTCCACCCCATTGGGTCTGTAGCAGCATCTTAAAGGGACATGAACATAGCCAACCACATCTTCATTTTTATTAAATACAGAATATACCGACCTGGGCAAAATGATGTTGTAACAGTCATAACTTTCAGTATGGATACATTTTTGGTTCATCACCAACCTCTATCAGATACCACACCACAACACACATTCTCATAATTGTAAATTCTACAGGTGTGTTGGTGAGAATGATTTAGGAGAGGTAGAATCAGAACTTTCTGATCTAAACTGCTTTTATAGTTGCTGCTGGAGGCCAGGAAAGGGTGACTCAGACTGGGGGGTTCTGTTTTAGGAGGAAGGTGGTAATGAGGGGTGAAAACATGTAAAAAGCTGAGCTATGTATATACAGAAGTGCTTGGTAATTAGAGGTGTGGTTGATGCCTGATCCTGCTCCTATATCTAATTGCGTAATTTAGTTCTGAAATGTTTTTGGAGCTATTTTTCACATTCTCAAACTTTTTACCTTCCCCTTTCAACATGCACTTTTGTTAGCAATAAGTTCCCATATAGAACATACTATGAACAATTGCATCCTGCCTTGGACAGCTATGACCATGCCCCTCTAACATAAAACTACCTTATTATATATAATCTTAGGCATGAGGCAAGTGGGGCCACCTCACCCCTTGTTTCCACCGGACACGAAAGTGTTGCGAAACAGTCGCGAAACGTACTACGTGGCAATTAGCGGCAATTATCGTGGACTGGTTCCTTTCCATCTGCGACAAAGTGTATCATTTTGGACGCATCCCAGAAGCGAAGGGACGCTATCATTACATTTCAAGTCTATTTTTTATGCACTGCGCTTCCAAAACACGTACTGGCCAGACAGGAAGTCAAACACGAAAGCAGTGTAAAACATCCGGCAAGTTTCAAAATAAAAGTCACGTGCGGGTAAACGTTCATTTATGTGAAAACCCCGTAGCCGATGTAAACAGAACAGAAAATAATGGTGCGTTCCAGTTGTCCTCGGAACTTGGAATTTCCAACCAGGAAATGACGTAAGGAGCTCGTTTTGCGTTCCAGATTCCAACTCGGAAAAAATGGACGCCGTCAGTAAAGCTGCGCGTGTTGTTGCTCTGTATGAGTACAAAAACGATAATAAAGTATTCCCTGCACCTAAAGTCCCTGGAGGAGGAATGCAGGAAACGCATAGATAGTGTCACACACAACAATCGGCAGTTGCCACATAAAACCAGAAAAAAACATTAAAAATAAAACGTCAAAATGTAAACACCAGGAAAAAAACATAAATGCCGGTTAATTTTGGCGGCAATGCTGACGTTTTCGGCAACGTAACTATTGATAACAAGAATAAACTACAACTCAGTGCTGTTAAATAGCAAAAAGAAAGAAAGCAGAACATAAACGATGAAAACAATAAAAACTACAACAACACTGGTTGCGGCCATCTTTAAAATGGTGATCTCAGGGTCCTCTGAAACAAATGATCTCGCAGCTTGTAATTCCGAGTTCATTGCGTCATTTCCGATTAACTTATCTCGGAAAAACGAGTTCCGAGGACAACTGGAAAGCACTATAAGCCACAGACCTTTTTGGGGACATGCAGCTGTCTTTCTCCTTGCTTGTTATTGTGTGAACTTCCGAAATCACGCGTGGTGTTGCAATTCTCCCGTGATTTTGTGAGCTCACAGGATCAGCTGTGTGGAATGCTTTTGCTCCCGTTTTGCATCAGAATCGCTCCTGGTTGAAAACGCCTCTATTTTGTTACACGGTGCTTCCGCGTCCGGTGGAAAGAAAAGGTTAGACTCTGGCATTCTGCCACCACAACAGTAGTGTGTATGCTCAAAACCATTATTTGTAATGGGGGAGGGCTACCTTATTTTTAATACATGCGTAACAAACTTGCAAAGAACATTCGTGTACTGATTGATGTTTAATTGTAATCGGGTCCGGTATGAAAAGTTTTACACAGTCACAGTGTTGAGGACACTTGTGTTTCATGGACAAGAACAAAGTTCCATAAAAGTAAAATTAAGAATATTTCAATATATATATTTAAAAACTTAATTTATAATGCTTTGAGTTTGGACAGTTTCCAAGAAAAAAGTGTGCTCCATTGCTTGTAAAAACGTGGAAGCCTGGCAGTGTGTGTGTGTGTGTTCATATGTGTGCTACGCAGCTCTCAACAAGACTGACTCATTTAAACGGGATTAGAGGAAGTGATGAAGGACTGTTCACATTGTAAAGCACTGTACTGCCCACACATAACCCGAACGTTTCTAGGCTTGGAATGTCTACAGTGGTTCACATAAGCCCCGCATATATACACACAAAGAGTTTTCTTTTTGTGGAGCGTGCTGGTTAAAGAGGATATGTGTAGCTGATGCTCAACACATAAAAAGTCCGTGTTGTGTGAAGACTTTTCCAGCCTTAATCTACCCATTTTTCTTCTCATGAAAGACAGAGATTAGCAAATGAAATGTGAACATGAAAAAGAGACCGGGTCAAAACAACAAAAAGAAAAGGGAGATGCTATCGGAAGCCTCTGCAGGATTATTTCTGGCTTTGAAGACGTCATTTGAGCCGTCCTCTATGAAGTTGAATCCGATTGATCAGATGTTTATGCCAAAACATTCCAGAGGCTCCGTCGTTGGTACGATCAGGCAAAGCTGAAGAATAATCACAGTTTGATTTAGTGTATTTAATCATGTATTTAACTAAAAGGAGACGGATGATATAGTCAATTTAAAGCAGAGCCACAAAACGCTGCATGTGCCGAAGAGTAGTTAGACGAAAAGATTGATTCCACTCTCACATCTGGCCATTAAATGCAAGGCTGCTGCCAGCCACTGGTTAGCTTCTAGCACAGAAGCTTTTTACAAGAGACAAACAACGCTGCTTTGTCGAGCTGTAATGAAATTTGCTTGCCAGCAGCCAAACTCCCTCATCAGCACCTGTTTCATTCATACGTAAACCGGAGTGCAGGCCTAGTTGATGTTTTAGACAAGAAAAGCTGCAATGACAAATCTGCAAATCAAGCTAGCTTAAAACATTTATAGTTTTTATTGCCACTTGCCTCTCTGTCAGTGTGCACCAGGGCAGCTGTGGCTACATTGTAGCTCATCACCACCAGGGTGTGAATGTGTGTGTGCATGGAAGAATGATACACTGTAGTGTAAAGCACTTTGGAGTCCTCTGACTCTGAAAGACGCTATACAAGTGCGGGTCATTTATCAACGTTTGTAACATAGTATAGCAATAAATAGGGCTGGGCGATATGGCTTAAAATCAATATCACGATATATTGAGAATTTCACCTCGATAACGATAAATGGACGATAACTACATGTATACGCAAAAATAAAAGTTGTCCACTAGATGGGGCTGTCACGTTTATTTCGTTGAGTCACGCTGTCATGTGACTCGAGGTGGTACAGCTTCTTAAAGGGACATGAATGTGGCCAACCTACACACGTCTTTTCATTTTTTTATTACCGGACCTAAACAACTGCAACTGGTGTTTAGCGCTCTCGTTTACTGTGGCGATGCACGTTCCCATGTCAGTGGGGCGTGGCCTAGGAATGATAGCCGACACGAGGGGTGAGAGTTCTCTGTGATTATGTTTAAAAGCTAGCTTGTTTTGCAGATTTTGGTAAAGCTGCTTTAACAGCAGCCTAATAGGATGTGCTCAACTACATTTTATAATTTAATAAAACAATGAAACACCTTTGACTTAGCAGTAAATACCGTATTCAAGCCCTCAAATATATTCAAATTTTATTCAAGTAACCAGGTTTATCATTGGATAGTAATTTTTGTGCAGAATAGTAAAGTTGGTCACCCTTGGTTTTCATTTACCCTGAGCCATCAGCATTTCTTTAAGCCTATGTTTATTGCATTTCCAATTTTTAATGGGGATTAATAAAGCATACCATATCATACCATACCATGGTAATTGGGAATACTGGAGACACTTAACCAATCAAAAGTACTTTGTGCTCCCCCAACGTTCCGGGCTATATCAACAGCACTACGTCACAACCCGGGCTTCCTTCTAGGATACATGTTGTTGGATGAACACAATCTAACCATGGCACCTATTTCCACGTAATTTAACCAAGTACAATAACTCATTTTTGACCATGTCAAACCAACACATTTAATCAGATTACATTGGATCAACGTAGTATCCTTACATTCATTTGAAATGTGTTTGAAGTGTGTTTTGCTCTGACTTCTATAGTGGAAACCCACAGAAGTAAAGAATGGCCCACCAAAAATCCCATGGCTTCTGGAAAAAGTTCCTGAAGAAGGAATTGGGCCTTAAAGTACTACAGTTCAGGCTGCTCATGTGAGGATGAAGATGATGATAATAACAAGATAATTACAGTATCAATCAGTGCAGTTAGCTCATAATTAGTAGCTGTTGTGTGTTCTTACTTGCTTTATTAATTATTCATTAGTCTTATTTTACAAATTACAAAAAGAACTACAACAAAAGAAATTTTGAATTATGTTGTTTTTTTTACATTAGCTAGCTACTTATTCCGTGCTAGGAATATGGGGAGTAGAGAGACTCTTGAACAATAAACAATGAAAATCTCAACAATTAAATAAAAGTCAACTCCTTGATTATTTTGTTTATTCTCAATTATTGGTTCCGCCAATTTTTCTTTAGGCTATTATTTATTCAAAATATTCATGGTTGACAAATTAAACTTTTGAGGAGTAATGGGATACTTAAAGTTAAATACAGTAGGGCTGATTGTGAACGTGCTACCTGCTAGCATTAGCTTTAGCAAACTTGGCCGTGGATTGATGGTTGATCCCAAACTTTAGTGTTTTTGCCTTTTGCAATGTTTTTTTGTCTTTGCTGTTTTTTTATTTTCCTCCATAACACCTAGATGACCACGTTGTTCGCCAGTAGAATGTGTTCTGGTTGCGGTGCGAATGAATGAAGCCTTGAATCAGTAAAAATCACTCGAGAAATTTATTTAAACCATTCGGGTATTCGTTTTAGCTCTAAAGTACAGCACAACGTTTAAGACAGTTGCTGTCGTTGTGTCCTTGGGCAAGACACTTAACCCGCCTTGCCTGCTGGTGGTGGTTGGAGGGACTGGTGGCGCCAGTGTTTGGCAGCCTCGCCTCCGTCAGTGCGCCCCAGGGCAGCTGTAGCTACAATGTAGCTCATCCCCACCAGTGTGTGAGTGGATGATTGATTGTGTTGTGAAGCACCTTGGGGGGTTGTAGAACCCTAAGAAGGCGCTATACAAATATAGGCCATTTACCATTTAAGACCCAGATATCAAAATTCAAGACTTTTTCAAGGCTTTTCAAGGTATTATTTCCAAATTCATAAATTCAATGTTTTTAAGACTTTTTAAGACCTTGTAGGAACCCTGTAATAACTGTAGCAGGTGACCACTTTCTGATGCAACACTGGTCTTGCCCTGTGTTCCCTATTGTGTTGAAAATGTTCATTAAATGGCGATACATGGCTTTCTATATTTCTTCATTTACAACTCATATCCCATTTTTGTTGCACACAGAAAGAACTTGTGTCTCTGTTGTGGACACTTCATGAAAGGTTCTTGCATTGCATGTCCACACTAAAGAGTTCTTCCTTTGCTTTTGCGTTGCTTGACATTGAATAATTAATTATAATAAAATCATTAATTAATTGTGTTTCCATTCATGAGAGAAGGCAGGCTAGATACCTGAGCAGCCGCTGTTGAAAACTGTGTGTGTGTGTGGGGGGGGGGCTGTTGGTTGAGTTGAGGTACAGCAAACACACACACACACACACACACACACACACCATCTGGTTCACCATGAAGAGCGAGATGAAACACTGATTTTGGAATTCCTTTTACCTGCTTGTGAAATATTAACCTGACTATTAAGTGCACTCTCGTTAGCAGCTATATGTGCCTATTACAGCATTTCAGCGCCGTTTTGAAAATCCTCAGAAACATAAATGAAAGACCCCCCCGTGAGCTGTAGCTGCTCAGTCACCATGTGCACCTTAATGAAGAGGCATGTGTGGAGACTGTGTGTGCATATCTCAGTTTGTTTGCATGTTCTTGCACTCTAAATGGTTTCCACAACAAAACAACATTTAATTGCTTCGATTACTGATATTAATTGCAAATTACTCTGCATCCGTTGTCTGTGACTCCTCTGACTTAATGTCTTAACTCTGAGCTCAATTCCTGTTTTGTTGTAAATGATTTTGGTTAATAAAGTTGTCGTTATCTCTCTCTTAAACAAACACTCACAGCGACTCACAAAATGAAGCCCATCCCTGGTTTTCATGTATCCGTTGTTACTGTGGTTTGTTTCCCATTTGAGAGCTTGACTTTTCGTCACACTCAGTTCGGCGTTCTGTCCCTGACACTTAGCCAAACAGCCTAAAGGATGGATGCTTTGCAGATCCGCCATTTATCCGTGCTGGCGTCCACAAATCTAGGATTTAAGATTTCATGTTTTGACTTCAACGCTGATCTTTCCTGCAGCTTCTATGTGGGCTGATTTTTGAGTCAGTCCTGCATGTATGTGTTTGCTTGTTGGGTCATCTTCTGTTCTCCGTAGGTGTTATGTCTGACACTTTTTTTTTAAGCTTTCGGTGTATTTAGGATTGCAAGGTGAGGCTACATCTTCTAACAGAACAGATGGGAAAATAAACTTAATATTATTGAATATTTTTAAATACGTTTAATTTAGGTAAGCGCTGCCAATAAATTAAAGTAATTTCATTGCCAAGTGGCATTTAGAATGATGTAAATATGCCTTATTATGTCACTAATCACCTAGGATGAGCAGATGCAAAGCAGATGTGCCCTGCCTCCGGCTCAGACTCTGCTCAGGGTTTTTCTTGGGATTCCTGAAAACTTTGCGACAGTCTTCCATCCGTCTGTTTTCCAGTCTCTCCTGTTGTTTAGACCAATCTGTTTATGAGGCTGCAAGGGGACACAAAAAAATAAGGCTGGGGAAAGAAAACAACAGCACTCTGAGGCCAGAGGAGTTTGGTTTAATTACTAAATCATAAGTATTCATGAGATTGGGTTTTTCTCATCGACTCTTTTCTGAACTGAGCATGACTCCTAGAGCTGGCTTTAGGCCACCGTGGAGAGCTTTTAGTGGCAACACAAGAGGTGCTTTGCTGAATATAGAAGCGTTGCAGGTGGACTCCCCACCAGCTCTGCTCTCCAGCTCAGAGTGAGACTGGAAGGGACAAACAAAGGAGACATATGGTAGCCTATGATTAAAAGTGGAAAGCGCCATGCACATGTACAAANGTGCATGTGTGTGTGTGTGCATGCATGATCAGCCCCCCCTCTCTTTTTTTTACTATGGCATGGGCTTTATAAACATGATGGATGCTGTTGGTGTTTATGGACCTCATTTGAGTCTGCTAAACAGCCATAAGGTCACTAACTTACTTGTTTCTGAAAATGTTACTTGGTATATTTGGATTGCAACCACTGATCGTGATTAGAAATGGCACCTAAACCAGCCCACATAAAAAAGATGTCTGTGCCCATCTGTAGCTCATCAAACCAGTGAAAGTAACCTGAAAGAGGGCCATTTTTCCCTGTACAGAGCATGCCTTTGCAGGCATTTTTGAAAATGACTCCATATCTCAAACCAACTGCAATGACAAGAAATGGGGGCGCATCAGTCCTAAATAAATTGGACAGATTGGACGGTCTAATACCATTTTATTAGATGCTGCCAGTCTTCTACCCATCATCTGTGAAAGACTGCTCGGTTTGCCATCTCAGTCCCACAAAGGCTCAGCAAGAGCGATGCTGCAGCTTGTGTGCATCTGCAGCTCGCCTGGTCAATGTTCTACCCACAGATGACGCAAGCCCAAAAACAACAGGGGAGAGCGAAGGGAATTAAAAACTAACTCCATTTAGACTGTGTCTAAAGACTTACAGGTCTGTTCCAGCAGGTGTG
This sequence comes from Aphyosemion australe, assembly GCA_006937985.1. Classification (NCBI taxonomy): domain Eukaryota; kingdom Metazoa; phylum Chordata; class Actinopteri; order Cyprinodontiformes; family Nothobranchiidae; genus Aphyosemion; species Aphyosemion australe. The sequence continues at coordinate 1,442,000 of SSNS01000120.1, forward strand.
CTTATTCTTGAGTTAAGTTGTGATTAAACCCAGATATGATTTTATTTGTGTCTGAAAACAAAGAAAGGAGGAAAAGGGTGTGTGTGTGCGTGTGTGTGTGTGTCAGTCAATCAAGCTTAACTTAGAAGTTGGCATAAAGATCAAGATACACAGTATCATCGTGTCCTTGATTTACCCCAACTGAGGGAATACTTTTAATCTGTTTAGGCCTCCTTTGATCTGAAGGAACTTCCCTCTATCATGTCTCGTTTGCAAGTTTGTAAAACTCCCTGCAAATTAAGTATTTAAGAGACAATCTCTTATATTGTAAATATGGATATCACAGAGCATGCATCATTTGAAAATGGTCACAGTTGAGTTGCCAGGTATCAGGTCTGTTCTCTGTAAGGTGTGTTTGTACTGCAGGTGGTGGTGGATGTGTCACCTTGACTTGTTGCAACAGTCTTTCCACACAGTTTATATATGACTTTT
>SSNS01000120.1:1451266-1472544 GCA_006937985.1 Aphyosemion australe
ACCCCCCTGCAGTCAACAAGTATCACGGCTGTAAACATTTCAAGGGGAAACTCTGCTGTTAGCTGTTATATTAACCTACCAGTCCTGAAGGAAGCTAGCATAGCTGCCACCGATTCACACACGGAGGAGGGAAGGCATCAGCTGTGGCGTCCGGTGTCATGTGTATTAGAGCAGCGGAGTAAACAAGCGTCTGCCAGTTAGCCATCAGCTGATCGTGGCACACGGTGTGCGCTGCAGTGAAGATCAAAATCAAAATGGAGCTAAAGTCAACCACTGGCTGTTTAGCGATCGGATAGTCAATCAGGTTTGGCTGGAGCCGGGGACACGCTGTGGAAATAAAGTAACTAATGCTAGCATAGCCACTGGCTAGTGGACCACCGCTGAAGCGTGTTGGGAGAGACACGGCAGGCTGCGGTAAGAGAGGAGACTTTAATAGAAGGAACTTTCTTGAAGAAGGACTTTGGAACTGATACTTTGGGACCGGATTGGGAGCTTTATTATGAAGAAAAGAAATGATCAGCTTGAGGTGAGTCAGGAACACTTGGATGCTGGTGTCTAGCTGTTGCGGGCGGGGTTCTCATCATATGCGGCTGCTGAGTGTTGGAAAACAATAAGACCTGACATATTTGATGTGTCTTTTGATTTCATTGTTTGTTATTCAAACTAACAAAGTTACAGCAACGTGTAGCAGCTAGTCTCGTCTCTTCTTAGTTGCATTGTCAGACGCCATGCTTCCACGGCGCACTGCTGCCCTCTGCTGTTTCTTTCAGGTTACAGTCATAGTGCAAACGCGTAACTCAGAGCTCGTATGTCCCTAAATAGCTTCCGTATTTCAAGATGGAGGATGACCATGGAGCGTCGACCACAATTTATGTATTAAGAATGTAAAATTTGAAGCTGAGAGGAATATTTAGAATTGATGTTGGTGAGAAATATTAATGAAAAAGGACAAGTTTGTGCACTGGATGCACAGAATTTGGTAGTAAACAGGTACAAATATTACACACTGGGGCTTTAAAACAGCTAAAAAGATGATCAGAGTGGGACTTTAATTCAATCATAGTTTAACTGTGCATTATGTATTTAAAAAAATAAAAACATTCATTTGAATCCCTGTTTCATTTTGTGCTTTAGAAAGAAAACATCTTAAATATAAAACTCACATCATTCCTGTATTTTCTGAGTGACCTACCTCAGTGTGTGTGTTCAATGAGTCATTGACCAAAAAACTCCAACTATTACATGTAATGGCAGCTAAACTATCTATACTTACTGAGCTCTTTACATCGGCCTCACCTTAGCTGCTGAGTGCAGGTACATTTGGCTTCATAAAGGGAGGTTTGTAACGTTTTCTTCCAATAGGACTCTAAGATTGTCGACTGCCCGTTAAACCCAGGTCTATAATACAGTTTAACTCTATTGATCCTTAGTGTTGAAACTCGCCCCAGATCTGATGACTCTCTCTCTCCATCTCCCAGAGTTGGAGGGCAATGCTGACGGTGTTTTGTTAATTCTTGGCTGATTAATTTGGCTTGCTGGGTGTATGTTGCCATTGTCAAATGTTGTATTTTTTAATATATAAGCTTTATAATGGTTTTTGCTTATTTGTTTATTTGTGTTATTTTGGAACATATAAATCAAATACATTACATTCGCTGGCTGCAACTTGCAGCTCCGTTCACATGATAGCTATTGGTAGGTTTTCTAAAAAATTCACATATTTAACTTTTTCTATTAGAAAAATATAACAGTTTGTTAATCTGGCTGGATGAAAGTATAGAACTGTAACAGTTTTTTTAAACGATGCACTTGTTTTCCTGCCAGTGGATTTTTATTTATGTGTGGTAATGACTTGCCAACCTACATGGAGCAAATGCACCTGAGATACTGTTACCTTGCTTTTGTTGGTATGATTAGCAATTACTGTTACACATATTTTAGTGATCATTTAAAGTCTGATAAAAGCTGAATTTTGTCTGTAATGTGTTTAGTAATTAACAGTGGCGGCTCGTCCATAGGGGGCGCTAGGGCTACGCCCCACCAGTCTCACGGGAAGAAGAAGATAGGACTCACAAAATAAATAAAAAAAAAAACATAAAAATTAAACTAAATGATCTATACACCATATGGACTAAGTGCTGTGTGTAATCTGCATTTAATTGTAGTTTAACAATGGTCTTCTTACTTTTAACATGGCTGAATCGTCGACGTACTTCCTGTCGGGTCCTCTTGGGCGCAGCAATCTTTACCATTGACTTAATATGGGCTAACTGGCACATGCGCACTGGATCCCCAAACCGTTCACAACGACAAAGATTAGGAGAGCCTTTGGGCGCATCGTATAGCGAACATCAACGGTGGAGTCTGCTCAGACCAGGTTCCCATTGGTTCAGACCAGTTCAGATGTTGGTAGAAACCTGAGCCAATCGAATTGCTTATTGTTGAGTTTTTTTCGGCTAGCTTTCGTATTAACCAATCACAGGGAGAGAATCCTTGTAAACAGGAAAATGATTGAATGCATCAACCATTAAACACTCGAGCGGGTAAAACAATGCCAGAAAAACATCTGATCAGCTCAGCTTTTACGTTGGGATATAGTATTGGATTTTTTTCCCTATACCATGGGTAAGCCTGATTTTACACCTTTGGCTTCAGGAAATTAGCATGCTGCTGCGTTTGCGGCTCGCGCCGCTCCATAAGCTTTGAACTAAGAGTGGTACTGCTATTAGAGTCTGGGCTTTAATTTAAACGCCTGCTTCTGTGGATATCTTGCATTGTGGTTATGTTCAGCGTCTATTGTACGGCATCACATTTTTTTTACAGCTTATTGGGTGTTGGTAGAAAGTGGATTTTATAGATTAGATTAGCCTATTCCTTTAAGTGTGTGTGCAGTTTGTGTAATATATGGGTGAATGGATGAATATTAAGCATGTTTTTGGAACAACTTTGTTGCCAGAAGTGCTCATAGACCTGCTACTGTGACCGTCGCTGACAGTCAGGTTCTAGTTGTGTGACGCTGACGCATAAGAATGGTAATTTGGCGTCCCCTAGTGGTGATATGCGGTTAGCGCCCCACCCAAAAAAAGTCAACAGCCGCCACTGGTAATTAAAGTAAAAGAACAACAAAATAAACAAAGAATGACAACACATGTAATGTTTCTTTTTTTCAACAGATGATGATTTTATTTATTTATTTATTTATTCTTTGTTCGCAGCTTATAAATTGATAGTTTATACAGGAGTGATTTACAAGGCCAGAGATTATATTAATCCAAGTATCCATTTATTGGTGTTTAAACTGCCAAGAGAAATGTCATTTTTATGGGAGTATAAACATTGACCACATGTAGAAACCGGTGTAAAATCTACCTGCCACCTTTTACACGACCATGAACAGGATTCAACTGCTACAGAAAATAATTCAAGAAAACAATCAACTGTTTTACATGTTAGACGTCAGAGTCAGTGAGTCAGTTGCTTTTCCCCTTAAAACATTGAGTGTTTTCTCTTTGACTCCGTGTGGCTCCTCTCAGAATTCAAATTAGCTGTAAGCATTCGTAGGCATGCTTGTCTTTTTTTAAGTTTTCAAGGTGAAAAAAAAACTGTTGAGTTGTTTTTCACCTTAAGCCTGTTAACCCCTGACCTTCTGTAAAGTAAAACAGGTACAGCTGATGGGTGCATGGACATATTGGGATAAAATTTCATTTTCAAAGAACAAAATTATACTAATCTGAGCTTCACCTAGCTATGTTCTACAGTATGTTGTGGTATGTGATTATATACATTATGTATGTGTGTTTGGAGAAGTAATTTCCCCTCACAAGTAAAATGTTTTGCATTCCAGTGAATTTGAGAGCTCCACATTGTTCTTCTAGACATGAATACGTAGACGCCCCATTGGGCGCTGGATAGCGCAACAGCGTAACCCATATTGGAGATATTATGATTTTATATTTTAATTTTTTTTATTTAATTATATTTATATTTTAATTCTCATGCCATACCATGTGTCTGAGTTAGGGAAAAAGCATAGTAAAATCAATTTTTTAGTTGGGTAAACACCTTCCTCAGTAGAAATAAATGCACTGGGGGAGTGAATGGAGACCCATCCAAGATGGCGACCGGCCACTACGGCAGCTCCAATAGGCAGCGCCAGTCTACGAGGCGTCTATGTATATATGTCTGTGGTTCTTCTTCTTCTTCTTCTTCTTCTTCTTCTTCTTCTTCTTCTTCTTCTTCTTCTTCTTCTTCTTCTTCTTCTTCAAGCTATTTTGTAGTGGTTAGCAAGCCACTTCTTGGTGCATTACCGCCACCAATTGGAGTGGAATGTGGACCGGGACTCTAAATACTATTTATGTCAATGTGAAAAAATAAAGATAATAATAATAATGTGGACAATGTAAAGTCAATTTAAAGCTACAATCTGGAGGATCTTTTGTCCAATGTCACCATCTAGTGGCTGACAAATGTATTGCACCTTAAGGCGTTGTTTTCACCTTTATGGCTGGAAGCAATGCTTCTCATTCGTGAATGCGCACCTCTAACCGGCAAACAGAGATTAAACACATCGTTTTACAATTATTATTTTCATGTTATATTATTTATTCATATATATATTTTAAAGACTTGTCCATGAGAAAGGTCGCCAACTCTGCCTCTGTCTAGGTACGTCCTCAAACGCTCGCGAATACTCTGTGATTGACAGCTGTACGTAAGCAGATGTCTAGCGCTAACGCTGAATGGCGCTCATTTCAAATTGCATGGAGCTCTATGTGAAGGAGGATGGACTTAGCAAAACAGTAATGACATATTACTTACAATATTACATATATTACAGTACATGATAAGGCTATCACTTTTATGGATTTGTAAAAAAAAATCATACATAATTCCTGAAAGGGGGAAAACTGGATTGTTGCTCTAAGTGGCACTAAATGGGGTGGCCAATCAGATTCCAAGGGTGGCATATGCTACCACAGACCACTCCCTGGACACGCCCCTGTCAATCTGCAATTAGGGGTGGAGTTTAATTTCTCTTTTGCTTTGAGACTTATTTAGTCTTTACCTTCTAAGCCTTGTCGACTGATTTGCACTGATGGCTGCATCAGAGGGCACAGCGTCACCAAACTTGAAGTGTTGCTAGATTAAAAAGGCTGGACTCTACCTCTGCTCTATCAAGCATGAGTTAATTACTTTCAAACATTAATCTACTTTCCCAAGACTTTAAACAAAAATGTGTCATGTGTGATTTCAGCTATGACGTGTGGAGGGACAGTTGCCCTGCCGTGAACCAGCAGCAAGCTACTTTTTCCTGCCAGCCACGTGTCTCTGCCTGTGCTTTGACTTATCGCTGCTAGAGCTTGAGCCCCATTCATCAGGGTTTCATTAAACCCCAAATTGCCTTTTCACTTATAGCTTTCCTACTGTCAGCCTAACAAGTCCCACATCCCTCCTGTTCAGTTTCTGGGCTGGGCCATGATGTAAGTAGCAGCTCATGAATTTACAGCCCAAACTTTGTCTTAGCTGAGAATAAGCTTTCTAAAGCGTACATTACCCACTTGGGGATCTCGCTAGATGGAATGGCTTCTTGCTTTTTAAGCAACGGAGCAGGGACGCCACACCTAGGCGCATGGGGTTGGGAGAAGGATAAAAGAAATGGGGCAGTTAAAAAGGAACTCTCCAATGGCCTTTTCCTGTTTCACTTGTGTTTGGTGCTATCTTTCTATTCTTTGTTATCCGAGCACACAATGAGGTACAAAGCTGCTCCATGTGCTCGGTCCCTCTGGCCCTCCACCCCTCTAACGTCTCCTCCTTGCACTGTATTATGTCAAGTAAACTGAATTTTCACAGCGCGTAATGGAGGTAGGTGGGTTTGAAATGTTCACGAGCCTATCGCCACAATGTTCTATCAGGAAATTTGTCTGCAGTGCTTTTTACTGCTTATGGTTTAGGGGATGGCCTATTAAACCATGGAGTTCACTTCAAAAACCCACACACATAAAAATCTTACAAACGTTTGGATCTCGTGCAGTAGTTTGAAAGTTAGATTGATATTCGTTGGTATAAGTTTTCTTTCTTCTCTAAGAAACGTTTGACGGCTTCAGGAACAAGTTCGGTTCAACTGGATTTTATAAGAAAAGAAATAAATGTTTCTTTCAGTGTTTTGATTCTTTAATAAAGCATGATGATAAAACGAGTGACTTCATTGGATGATATCATGGTTCCTACATCAGCCTCAGCTAGGGATGGTGTCATTAAAAGCAGCTCTTAGCGTTTGCTTCTGTGTTGATTGCATTTGCACAGCAAGTCCTTATCCAAGATGTTTTTCATCAAGGTGGAAGCTAAATAATTCAGTAACTCTGTTATCTTAGCTTTTGTACAGGACTGAAATTCTCTTGTACGCTTTGTTGATGCTTTACAAGCAAATATCTTCATGCTTCGTCAAACTCAGTTTCATGGGGGACCAAACAAAATGGAAAAAAATACGGAAAAATTTCCCATGGAATGTGACAATGTGTTTGATACATTATCAGATCAATCATAAATTTATGTTTTTTTTTACTCCTAACAGTACCGCTTGTTGAAAACATCATCTTTGAAGGCCACAAGCTGTTAGCTTACATGCAAATCTTTTTACCTTAGGGCTGGAATATGCTTGCTGTTTAACGGTGCATACGCGTGTTTAAAATGGCTGCCATGCGCAACTTGCGTCAATTTGAAGCATTTGTGCACGTCCTCCGATATTAACGCGACCAAACGCGACACGCCTGAACGCTGTAATACACGAGTAACCAGTAGGTGGAGTTGACAAAACGAGCGAGACACACTCACCATGGTGACTCCGTCTCTGGTTTAGAGGTCTTTCATACTATCTACGATACCGCTGCTGTCTTTTTTCTGTTGGGATCTCAAAATGGTAAATGGCCTGTATTTGTATAGCACCTTCTTAGGGTTCTACAACCCCCCAAGGTGCTTCACAACACAATCAGTCATCCACCCACCCATTCAAACACACATTCACACGCTGGTGGGGATGAGCTACATCGTAGCTACAGCTGCCATAGGGCGCACTGACAGAGGTGAGGCTGCCGAGAACTGGCGCCACCAGTCCCTCCGACCACCACCAGCAGGCAAGGCGGATTAAGTGTCTTGCCCAAGGACACAACGACAGCGTTAGACTGAGCGGCCACTTAACTCCTCTGCCACCATTGCCAAATAAACCACTTACTGATCTATTTTATTGACGCCATGTTTGTTTTGGTTGTACCCACACACCTGGCTCTCTATCTGATCTGAGCACTCTAGTTTGCCCCCTAGTGGAACATGCCAGTACTACATGCAGTGCAGCTCCATGTAGCAGCAAGTATGTGAACAAAGGCGCAGCCTGCTGCCTGCACCAACGCAAGGTTAGAAAACAAGTATATACCAGCCCTTACACTGGCGTGAGACTAAAGCCATATTATGCAACTTTTGCATATTTTTAAATCATTTTCTTGAGTCAGTTTGTGCTAAAATGACCCTTTTTAGGATTAATGAAATGTCACTCAGACCCCCACCAACCTCTGTGGCCAGAATACCGCACTTGCAACTTCAGAGTGGCGGACTTGTTGGACTTCTCTGGTGCTGCAGTCTGCTTCCAGCATGTTTCCTGCATGTTTTAGATCGTGAACACAGATGATTTGTTTGATTTAGTGATGAACCGCTCCTGTAGACACTAATGAAGGCTGAGGAGACATTTCAGCAGATTAAGGGCCGGAATATACTTGCTGTTTAATGACCCGTACGCATGTTTTAAATGGCTGCCATGCGTCACTTGCGTTGATTTGAAGCGTTGTTTGTGCACGTCCCCGAAATTAACGCTACGCAACGCATCCGAACGCTGTAATATACGAGTAACCAGTAGGTGGAGTTGACAAAACAAGTGAGACACACTCACCATGGTGACTCCGTCTCTGGTTTAGAGGTCCCTGCAAACGTTCAACATCGCATGGACTTGCAGATCATGTCTATATTGAGTCTGTTGGTGTAAACCACGTCTGTAGGACGTCCTAACTAGGTCTTTGCACAGTGGGCGTCTTTCACACCATCTAAGATACCACTGCTGTCTTTGTTTCTGTCATGATCTCAAAATTAACCAGTTAGTGATCTATTTTATTGATGCCATGTTTGTTTTGTTTGTACCCACAAAACTATCTCTATCCAGTCTGAGTAGTCTAGTGTGCCTCCTAGTGGAACACTCCAGTACTACACTCAGTGTAGTGCTGTGCAGCAGCAAGTATGTGAACAAAGACGCAACCTGCTGCCTGCGCCAACGCGAGGTTAAAAGCAAGTATTTTCCGGCCCTAAGGTGTTAAAAAGACAAACGCACAGCGTAGCGATAAGTTTCACTTTTGCTTTCGCTAACAGAACACTAGGGGGTGCTAAAAGCAAGCCAAAACTGCCAAGTGTGCCTTTAACTCAGTTAATTACTTACGTTCAAATGTGTCCCTGGCCTCAGTCTCCCTGCAATGTGAAGTTTGTCTCACAGCATTTGAATATCTTATTCATTTGTTTTCCTATCACTTAAGAATGACAAGCAATCTTCTTGACCTAAATGAGCGCTGTGAGAATGCAAACCAGTAATAGAGTCTTCTAAGTGCATTCTATTGATTATAGTAAGAGGCATTTACCATTGATTTATGCTGCAAAGAATATGCAACGTCTTATGATTTTGCTTACTATTTTGTACTAATGCTGTACACGAGGGTCAAATCTATCAGTCGAGCCACAAATCCCTAATAAAGTCTCTGTGGAAAGCTTTGCATTTCTAATAAAATTAGAAGAACAAAAGTCAAGTTTGTTTAGTTTCTGAGGCTTTTGCATTTTTTAACCGATTGACTGCTCGAGTGCCAGTGGCTGTATTCCTGCATAACATAGTCATTACATTCACTATGAAATATGACCTTTTCATCTGGTAAATGTAACACAGACCACAGGGGAGAGTAGCGAAAACAGGATTGGACATGGTACACTGGCAAGGAAGTCATGAAAGGAAAGTCAAAAGAAAGTGAGAACGTCATTTGTTTTGTGTGGGATTCATCACCAACCAAATTACACACTTGTGCGTGTTTATTTTTATTTTTTTCAAACTCACACTAGCCTGCCTGAATGCACATTTTCCTATGGCAGCACACAAAAAGCACTGAAAATCCTCCGCCCCGTCCTCACATCCTGAGGGGAGAGGTCGGGTTCAGAGCTGTGCGGTGCAGTGGGCCTGCTTTTTCTCCTGCCTGGCACCCTGCCCACGTCAACAGTCCCTTTCTTCAAAAGCCACTAATGCAGGGTCCGGTGCTGACAGTGTTCTGACAATGAGTTACTATCTGCCAGGCATGGCCCCTGTCTTACTGCCGGTCCCACAGAAAAAACGGATCTGTGGTGAGAGCAAAGGTTAATCCAGCAGTGAGGCTCTGCTGTGCGACTGCCTCCACAGCCATGTGTGACTGAGAATAGGCTGAGAGGAATTAACACCACTGCCTCAGGGAGTGTTGACAGAAGTGTGTGTGTGCATTTACACACGCTGTGTGTGTGTGTTTGCATCTGTTGATGATAGGAAGTGAGGAAGGGGCAGATGACGATGTTTGAGGAGGAGGTTTTGTCTTTGCAATCCATTATCTTGCAGGGAGGAATCTCTCAGGATAAAGGTTGCTCCGTGCCATTTAAAAGACGTAAGACAAATACCAGCAGACCGTATAAATATTGCGGTTAGATTATGAATGCTGTCTCCCTTTTATCTGCCGTATCAAATGTTTTGTCAGCCTGTCTCACTCTTCTCCCTTTTCTAAGATAGCTTAAATGGTTTTCTTCAGCAAAGGCTCTAAAACAGGACTCCCTAAGACTCCCCCAGCTGTTTCTAGTCCAGATAGTTTTGTTCTCTAAACCCCTGTTGCCACATCAGGTCCCAGTGTCCATTGGTAACACACTTTTTGGAGATTAACTTTGTCAGTTTATACTAAATCCTGTGGGGATTGCTGTATTTTAACTGGCAGGATTATGGTCTTTAGTTGAGGTCAACCAAGATGAGTTTTTCTGGAGCTGATGCTGATACAGATCTCAGGCTAAGTCAGGGCCGCCAGTGACCGAAGCTTATTGCTTCTTTAGCTTCTTTCCCATAAAGTCATTATAACATAACTGCTGAATGTTCTTTTATATTACTGTTTAAACAAATATCTCACTTTGATTTGGCTGTTGGTGAAAAGACTTGGAAAATAAGAGATTCAACTTTTTATTGACATCACACTGAATTGGTATATGTACAACACTTTTATGAGAAGTTTTCACATGGCTGTAGTACTTGGGGAAAATGACGTAATTGTGAACAAGTTGCGACAGTTCTAGAAATGTTATGCAATATTTCTTGTTGCAAAAAAATAATCTTTTATGGTTTATGGTTTCATATATTTGCATTTTGCACAAAATTGTCTCACATTTCTTGCACGTGTGACTCAGAAACAAAATCAACATGTAATTGAGAAAGGTTGAAAACAAGTCCTAGAAGCATGCAGGCTGTTTCAAAATAAAATCAAAATTCACTTAATTTGTTTGTTAGGAACTTCATTTATAGAAGAAAGTGCCAGCATGGGCCCAATAAAAGCACACACGCACGCGCGCACACACACACGCACACGCACACACACACACACACACACAATTAATTAATTAATTAAAAGGATAGTAAAATACTTTCAATTTAGTCCAACCACAGTCACCTGGACTGTGGCTTAGCATTTAACAGGTGAATTAGGAAGGGGAGGAAGCCCTTTTTAGTTTTAGTGAGAGGGCCCTGAACTGATGACCTGATGGTAACATGGTGTAGTAGTAATGGAGAGAGAGCATGTGAGGAGTCTGTGGAGATCTTTGTTGTTTAAACACACTTCTATCTACATGAAAACAAGGCCCAACAAACTCAAGCAAGCAGGGGCGACCCCAGAAAATTTTGATAAGGGTGGCCAGATGGGGCCAAAGAAAATTTTGGGGTGGCACACCAAATTGGTCCTTGTGGTAACTCTGGGATGCATTGCAATTTTATTTTTTAGTTTAATTCACCTGTTGCTGTCTTCAAAAAAAAAAATGGAGCTTTAAACTTTTATTTTGAAAATGGTGAGCAGCAGAAATATACATATATATATATATACTTTTATTCTGATCATTTATTCACTCATTAATTGTATAATTTTTTTATTGCGTTTTACATTTATGTCTTGAATAAATAAGATAAATAAATGGTTTGAGTGAACATTTATATGATTTATTAAGACTGGACTTACCAGCTATTTTCCACCCCTGGCCACCCCTTGGGGGCGCCACTGCAATCAAGGAGATTGAGAACTCTCGTTAACTTTTGGGGACATTTTTGGAACCCCTTCGCCACTGAAAATATGTCCGGTTGATTCCCAGAGAAAGTTTGGCTTTAGGCAAACGTTGACATTTTGAATAATTAGTCAATTGGTTTATACAAGGGTTTTAAACACTAAATGTTAAAGCTGAACTAGCAAATCTGAGAAACAAGCTAGCTTTTAAACACAAACACAGTCACAGAACTCTCACACCTCCAGTTGGTTATCATCTCTGAGCCACGTCCTCACGTCTATCCAGCTGCCATTGAAACTTTTTTTATGCTTGGTAATGTGCGAAATACACATAAACATGCCCATAAACAATTTATTTAAAAAGTGGTAAATAATTGCCAAATTACTGTTATATTCTTAAGACTGAATGTTATCTACCACTTCTACCTCCCCATTCCAGACACAATATTAAATTAATGTCATAGAATCTGTTTAGAAGCTAAAAACCCTTACATTAGATTATTTTCTAATTAATATATTGCATTGTTGCTAAACCACAATTCTGCTTTTGTCATAGTCATGCTGACAAGCCCACATTTTTCTGGTATTTTCCCCTAAATGTAAAGATAAAGAGGAGATTAAGGTAATAATGACAAAAAATAAAAATGGTGCATCACAGTCAGTCAGCTATGCAGAATATCTCATGGAGCTATTTCTCTATGAAACTGTCTCTATATGCATCAAGTTGTTTGTTTATTTTTCATGCTGTTATGGATGTCTGTGGGTGCCAATGTGTCGGTTGCTTGTTCACACACCTGCAGGAATGTCTTCATATAGCGTTCCTTGTGAGACAGAGCAGACTGGGGTGGTGTGTGTGTGTGTTTTCCTGCTCACAGTGGGAGTGAATTTCTTTATCTCTTTTGCCTGTCATGTTGACTGATGGCTAATATGCTAAATGGGGCCTTTGTTTACGTCACCTGTGCCACTAGCAGGGCTGTGGGCTCTGTCAAGGAGAACAATCAATGCTTGAACTGCAAACTTCAATCACATTGACACAAGCTCAACTGTCCAACCGAGGGGTCGTCGCTGGACAGATGTAGGTGAATTGTGTCTCAGCGTTACAAGTTAACTGAAGTGTCAGGGAAATGAAGTGTGCGGTCATGGTGCAGGTGCTTTTATGCTACTGGTTATGTGGTAATCTGTACCTGTGTGTACGCAAACTCAACATTTGATTGCTTAAGTGTAGTTTTGTTTTTTCAGCTTCTACGGCACGCGTATGGCAGGGTTAGTGGAGCATTGACGTCTTGCAGAGAGCCTCTCTCCGGGAGTGTGTGATTTATGAGTCTGGTGTGTGCACTTCTCCCATCTTCCTGCATAATGTCCCCATTAGAGACAGCAGACACTGTGGCTCTGCTCATCATTTAGTCCCGGCGACCGGCACACCTGGGGAGAGTTACGGGGGAGAGGAGTGGAGACAGAAATAAAAGGACTCGAGATAAAAAAAACAAACAAGGAGACAAAGAGTGTATTATCTACAACTCGTCTTTATAGATGTTAAAGCCACATTCCTGAGCTTTGCGGATATATGCTCTCTGGCGCCCTCTCAAGGCTTGCTGGGTAACGTCACTGTCGTAAAATCAAATCTCTCTCTTGGGCATAAGAGGCATGTTTACATCCTAATCTCAGGCAAAACAACAAAAACAAACTTTTCCACCTCCACACATTGAATAAATAGTTTTATCAGGACTGTATAACAACTTTATGCCCGACCAAACACAATAACCCTGGTGAAATCATTTATTACTTACCTATCCATTAGCAGCACGGCTAGGTCAGAGTCCGTAGTTCATGCTGTTCTTTCTAAAAGAGCTCTCCAGCGAGGAAAAGACGGCCCAATAATAACTCTGGTCTTTGCTCTTGCTCTATCGCTTTTTCCTTTTCTTTTCCTAGATTCCCCTGATAAGGGATTTCTAGCTTTCTTTGGTGGATCTGCCATTGCTCAAGTCTCTTAACCGCGGGTCTACGTTATACTACTATGGCAAGCCAAAGGTGTGAAAAAAGCGCACGTTCTAAAATCACGCATTCTAAACATGCGTTGTGTCCGCCAAAACGCGCATTTTGGCAGGATTTTATTGCCAACAACAACGCCAAAAACGGCAAAACGCGTGTTTTGTTGGACACAACGCACATTTAGAACGCACGCTTTTTTTCACCCCTTTGCAGTCAGTACTTCTGGTGTCGGGTCGCGGGTGAAAAACTGTATAGTGCGGTAAACAGACGTGGGACCCCCCAACACCATCACAGCTCCGAAAATGAACATAATAGATGATTGTATGCCACCAAAACTTTACAAAAGACATTATTTTAAGGTGTAAAAGTTGTGGAATGTGTCTTTAAGTCCAGCTCTGAGTACAAAGGAAATAGAAATGAATGGATATGATGGGACAACACAAACAGGTAATAAAGTTCTGATATATCTACAACTTAAAAAAAATCCCAGTAGCCACGACCTTCTCATCAACCACCATCTATCAGACGTAACACGTTGCAGCACTAATCCCTTCCTCTTTCCCGACTTAACTCATTGTGATTGTTTGTTTTACCCACGTCCTATACCTGTGTTTGTTTTGATCCGTCATTACGTGGAGCGAGCTGCCAGGCCACACACAGGCTAAAATCACCCCCGGGAAGGAGAAAACAGGAGTAGCGGAGTGTGAAAACTCTCTGGGACTCTTTCCAGCATCCATCTACATTAATAACTCTACAGCGGCAGATAACAAACACTTCATGAAATGCTAGTCATATTTGCTCAGCACACATTTAAGCCTCGGCTAAAGCAGTTTCTAAAATGTGTACTGGCAAACATTTTGGAAATTGCCTTTTAAAATGGAGCGGGGTGAAACATCTTAATTTTTTTTTCTCTTACATCCTGTTTGTGAAATTCTGCTCTATGTGGTGAAAAGTGACCAAAGATAATTTATGTTTTGCTGTTTTGTCTCCTCATGGGTATCGTGAGTGTTTTTATGAATTTCACTGAATCATGCTGCTAATGTTTGCTGTGTCAAAAGAATGTATCAGTTTGAGTTTTTTTTATTTAAAGATGAGTCTTGTTTCATCATTTCTGAATGAAAAACCTGATTTTTGAAGAATTGAATGTTTGCTTACGCCAGCTTCGTGGAATAGTTCACGTCAGTGGAATGTTTACAGTGTGTTAGCATCTTTTCTAACCTGTATATAATTCACATGGAATCATTATTATTATTATTGGCATGAAATTGATCAAATTTTTATACATTTGCAAGTTTGAAGTCTAAAGAAATAGGTTGAGGGTGCCTTTTGAGTACGACACTGACTTTCTGCAGTTGTGATCAAACCTTTAGGATGTTTTTTTTTTTGTTACATGAATATCTGTCAGCCCCCGCTTCGTTTTTCCAGCTCAGTGGAGGTCAGGTACAGAGATGACTGAATCACCTGCAGTCATCTCATGTGTTCTTACCACGTGAGACGCTTTATTTCCACATCTCTCCGTTTACAAAAGGAGTAAAAGTTGCAAACAATGCATGAGCCATTAAACGCCTATTAAAATTAGGGGTGGGAATTTAATGTGTTAATTATGATTGATTTATAAATTTAAAAAAATAACGCATTAAAAAAAATTAATGCATTTAACACTTTCGGACCGAAGGCCCCCCGATTGGGGGGATTTGAAGTTTAGCAACAAAATGCATGCCCTAAATATCAATGAATATCATCAAGCTGCACCTCTAAAAAAACCTCAGAACTTTGGCTACAAGACCATGTAAACCTTTTTTATGTGCTCCAAACACAGCTAAAACTACAATCAAATAAGTAATCAGAAATCCCTCTTCATTTTCTTCATTTAGATGGAAAACAAAGTCATTTTCACTGAAAAAACAGGCTTCGAACTCAAACATCCATTAGGACTTTTCACTTTCCTGGTTGGTGTATGTCCGTGTTATGATGAGTCTCATTGGCTGACTGAGCTGTCAATCTAATTTTGGTGAGTAACGCTTGATTCTATTGGCTCTAACGATTCAAAAGAGGTGTCAATCATCCGAATTGACCAATCAGTCATGGAGATAGAAGGCTGCATAGTGAAGCTTCTGGCATAGCTCCAGCCTATGCTAGCAGCGTTTTTTACGCATGACGCGCAGCAGTAGTTCAAAACAACTTTATTTTCCTGTTTTGAATTCCATCCATCCATCCATCCATCTATCCATTCTCTTTCTCTTATCCGGAGTTGGGTCGCGGGGGCAGCAGCCTTAGGAGGGAGGTCCAGACTTCCCTCTCCCCAGCCACTTGGGCCAGCTCTTCCGGGGGAATCCCAAGGCGTTCCCTGGCCAGCCGAGAGACATAAGCCCCTTTCAGATTGACATTCTGGAATATGTGTGGACAATTCAGTCCGGTCTTTAACCAGAACTGTGTTTTCAGACACACCACGTTTACACCGGAACTTGTCCTTTCGGCTGCCTTCACACAGCAGGGAAAAGTTCCAGACATCTGAGAGGGAGGGGGTGGGGGGTGGAAAGAGTGTACCCAGATATTGCATAATGCAGTGGGCGTACATGCGTCATTTCCCCAAACAAAGCTAGTATGTGATGGAATTCCTCTCATTGATCGGATTTACGTTAAGCACAATTCTGCGCACACGAAGACGCATAAGAGACCTGGATGATGAAGCTTAATGGTTAATAAAGGAATCGCGGAAGCGCTGTGACGCGCTCCGTCGCGCATCCAGGAACGGGCGCATGGTAGGAAGCGAGCTACCATGGTTCGCCACATGCTACAGGAGCGAGCTACCCAGCGTAGATGGAAACATTAACGACCAAGTGGTGAAGTTTTCTGGTCAGACGTGTTGAAAAACTTCGCCTTCCCGGTCACGTGATATACGTAACCTAGGTGCGCACCAGCGTCCCCCGCTCCCCCCCCCCTCCTCCTCCTCCTCCCTGTCCGGAACTCGACCTCACCAGTCTGAAGCAGCCACTCTGTCCGGGACGAGTCCGGTCCTGTTACTAGGGGCTTCGTCCGGTCTAATTCAGGAAAAGGTTTACCGGATATTTGCATTCAGACACAAACGTCTTACGGACAGAGTCCCGAACATTTCCGTTTTTCATGGCCTGTCTGAAAGGGGCTATAGTCTCTCCAGCGTGTCCTGTTTTGAATTGAAATACAATTTAAAATCATTTTATTAGAAATTAAAAGAGCTTGAGTTTACAAAAAATATGTCCATGTCTATTGTTCGATTCTCTGCCTCTTTGCTTTGGGGGCAAATTTTCTTGAACGATTAAAATGCGATTAATCAAGATTAATTAATTACAAAGCCTCTAATTAATTAGATACATTTTTTAATCGAGTCACATTCTAATTAAAATACACCAAAACAGCATCTAAAATGATTTTTATGAACAATCTTGTCAAAATGTATTTATTTATTTATTTTTTTATATTTAGCAGATTGACCTGTTGCTGTTTCCCCCCTCAGATATTCCCATGAAAGCACATAAAACAGTCACAAATCTGCACATGGGACTAGCACACATTCTAAAGAAATGACCAGATCAATACGTTTTAATGCAGAAGCAACACATACAGCTTAGAACTTGTGTTATGTTTGCACGTGCAGTACACGTCTGTTTCTGAGAGTGCAAAGTGAGCAGCGTGCAAGTGTTTCCTTTCTGCCGCTTCCTTCGTGTGGAGTAAGAGAACAGCTTGAAGTGGGTTCGTGGCACTACATATTTAACGAGCCGTCTCGGTTCTTTAGCTGCAACTGTTGTAGCAAGAGTCACACTTTGACTCTTGGAG
The DNA here is from genome assembly GCA_006937985.1 of Aphyosemion australe. Classification (NCBI taxonomy): domain Eukaryota; kingdom Metazoa; phylum Chordata; class Actinopteri; order Cyprinodontiformes; family Nothobranchiidae; genus Aphyosemion; species Aphyosemion australe. Next base: position 1,468,414 of record SSNS01000120.1, read on the forward strand.
CACAGCTCGCATCACACCAGAAAAAAAGAAAAAGGAAAAAAGCTTCATCTGGCAAGTGTAGAGTAAAAGGGCTGCCTGGAAGCTCTTTTCTTTCCACTGGAAGGAAGATCTTTAACAGAGAGGGTAACCACAGGCTGTCTCTCTGCATCAAGAAGCTTGCCCTCTGATCCTCTCATGTTGTCTCCATTACAGTAGCAGTCCACAGACAGCTCGGAAGATCCAAAATGACAGGATTAAAAAGAAGGGGAAAAAGTCTGGTGTTAATGGGTGTTGTCTAAACGATGACAGTCGGTATCGGCGTGGAGGGAGCTAAAAGAAACGCGATGGCGCCGCACTTGTGCAACTGGACAGCTGTGACATTTGGGTTGTGTTTCTGGGCCAAAGCTCAAGCACCAAAGCATTCTGGATGCCAGAAGATATTAGTGTGTGTGTGTTTGTGCGTGCGTGTGTGTGTGTGTGGTTCAAAATCAAAATGGCATAAACAAACACATTCCCCTGTGGTAAATCAGACAGTCTAGTGTGTATAAATTGGCATTTGCCCTCCCAGAAGAGCTGAGTGTTTTATTGAGCTATGGCTTGTGGCATTTATAATAACTTGACAAAAATGTATTTTAAAGAGGAATAAAAACACATAAAAGCAGATTGGGGGAAAAGGGAAGCAAGAAAAAGAAAACTGGGGCAGGCGGACAACATCAAATGCAAGAACACACATGCCAAAACACAAAAAGCATATTGATTCTGAAAACAGACGCATTTTACTCTTTTTTATTGTCATTTTTAACTCTAAAAGAAAAACAGAGAGGCCATGAACCACGTTTCTCTATGGTATAAGATTCCCTGAAAAATATACCCAACAAGGTCTCTTGGTTGTTCTCCCTAAAGCCAAAAAGTACCTGTCTCTTCCTTACCTCTTCAACCTGCTCTCTCTTTTTATAGATTCCTGATGGAGAATCTCATCCAACTATGTCAGACTCATCCTGTATGGGTCAAAAGTTTTTCTTTTTGCCTCCGGACTGTTTTCTATCTCCCACTCCCCAACAGACTCCAGCAAAGCCCTGGAGGAGGTAAAAAAAAAACCCACAAAGCCAACTGCCAGAAAATATAGAATTCCACAGGCATCTAAGGAGATAGAGCAAGAAAATTTGCTTTTAAAGGAGTCATCACCTATAATATATCTACGTCCTATTATAGTCTTTTAGGCCATTAAAGTAAATTGTATTGGAAAATAAAATTTTAAAGGTGCTTTTCTGTCCCTTTATTGTAAAGGACATATTTTCTCGCGGGATCACACGCGATATTTCGGCTGTGCCGATAATGCGTGTTTCTCATTTCAGCTGTGTTTTTGGTATTTCTGTACATAGAGCCAAACGTCCCAGCATTCATACACAGTAGAGTGTTAAAATAACTTTCCGCAACTTTTACACCTTAAAATAATGTTTATTGTAAAGTTTTGGCAGCATACTATCATCTATTATGTTCATTTTTCGCACCTGTGATAGTGTTAGGGAGTCCCACGTCAGTTTACCGCACTATACAGTTTTTTTGCTCCGGGTCAAAACAGGAAGAACTGACTGCGTGTCGTTTTACAGCAGAATATGGCAAGCCAAAGGGATAAAAAAAAAAGCATGCGTTCTAAACGCGTGTTAAAGACGTGCATTTTGCATTTTTCGTGCGTTTTGGCGGACATAACGCGTGATTTTAGAATGCGCTTTTTTTGCCCCCTTTGACGTCAAAATGCACGTCTTTAACGCATGTTTAGAACACACGCTTTTTTTATCCCTTTGGCTTGCCATAATTGTGTAACGTAGACTCGCTGTAGCAGCGGCAGATCCACCAAAGAAAGCTAGAAATCCCTTATCAGATGAATCTAGGAAAAGAAAAAGAGAACGTGATAAAGCAAGAGCAAAGACCAGAGTTAATATTGGGCCGTCTTTTCCTCGCTGGAGAGCTCTTTTAGAAAGAACGGCATGAACTACGGACTCTGACCTAGCCGTGCTGCTAATGGCTAGGTAAATAATAAATGATTTCCCAGAGGTTATTGTGTTGGTCGGGCATAAAGTTGTTATACAGTCCTGATAAAACTATTTATTCATTGTGTGGAGGTGGAAAAAGTTTGTTTTGATTGTTTTGCCTGACATTAGGGTTGTTTTGTTTTAAAATGTTTGATTTTAAAAATTTATTTTACGACAGTGACATTATGCAGAAAGTCTTGAGAGGGCGACAGAGCACATATACCTGCAAAGTTCAGGAATGTTGCTTTAAGATTCTGCCTTACCGTTTGAGTTGCAGACAAGTTTCTCAATGTTGGAATGGCCCCTCTTTCTAGACAAATCCTCGATGGTTAGCACAGACACCGAGACCAGTGGGGAGGGTTTCCGGAACAGCACCGTTAAAAATAAAAGTATTCCACTGGTCCCTGGTAGCTTGGTCCGATTTTGGTAGAACAAAAACATTTATGTGTTGAGTTTGACAGTCGACTACTGAGCGTCTCACATGTGAAACTCGCTTCTTCATTTTGCCAGCTAGCAATGCCGGTGCTCGACTGAATTTGAGGGGGAGAGGGGCAGTACGGCCTGTAGCAGCATTGCTCTGCGCTGTCCATATATGGTATATCCTGCCTTTGTGACGACATATAGGCCAGAACTCAAGATTTTGTTTTTGGAGTGCGCGTGCTCGTGGGGTGCACGTGGGCTGGTTGAAGAAGGCAAGATTAAACAAACGCTCCAGTGTTAAATATCGGCTTCCCGGCCAGTGAAAAATCATCAGGAAACCATTATAGACATTTTTTCAAGTGGAAAAGTGAAAGTTTCAGGTGATGACTTCTTTAATGAAACACATTCTGTTTGCTTGGAGGCAATAAGGAAGCCATAGTTTTTTATATAAATAAATATACAAAGGGAAAACTGTGGTATCCACCTATGGTGGTCACCAGTCTTTGGTTTGGATGTGTTCGCAGTTTATGCACGTGCATTGTTGGCAAAAATGTTGTGAGCGAAAGGGCTGCACTAACGAGGTCCCCAAAGAGAGCCACACCAGTGGTTAACAGAGTGAAATCTCGCAGAGTGTCTTCTCTCATTCACGCTGACTTAGGCAGCACTGTCCCCCTGGTGGAGAACGCCCAGCAGGGGAATATCAGACTTAGGCATCCATTACCTGAATCTCACTACGTGGGTCGAGGGAGAACACAGCCAAATTGAATAACACTTTCCCAATCGCAGACCGGCATATGTGGATCAGCGCACGCTTCCCGCACACACTCGGAAAACAATCAGCGATCCATCCCGGTGGCATCCTCTCCCGACAGGGTACAGTAACTACCACTTACCTCTGGGACTCGCTCTCAGTGTGAAGCAGAAGTGTGGCATCTGATTGAGTCACTCACACCTCCATATGACTGTTAAATTGTCTTATATCTGCAGTCGATTCAGGCTTAGTACGTTTCCCCGAGCCCCTTGGGCACGGGTGATAATTTGTCTTTTATTGAAATTCTGCTCCAATGGGTTCAAGGTGGCTGAAGGTCGTTCTTTTACTGCCTAAAATGAGATGGAGAGCGAGAGCGGGGCGTTAAACCCTCAAGGTTCTTGCTCTCTCTGGCACCTTCCTGCACGCTCTTGTCTGTTTGCCGAAAGGGGGATTATTCAGGAGGCACAAGTCAATTTTGTGGTGCATCCAAACATGGATAACAACAGCGTTTAATGAGATTGGATATAGCTACCTGGGTTTTGCCTCTCCCCTTTGAACACAGGCTTAGTTATTACTTTTCGGTAGTGCATTGCTCTATTCTTAGCGTAAAACTAGCAGTCAGAGTTAAGAGGTATTAAGCTACTCTTTTTGGGGATTAAAGTGCAGACTTTATGCTTTTCTATATTTGTGTTTTCCTTTTGCAGCTCTAGTTCTGTGGAGTTTTAGGGTGCACTTGTGTTCATGCACTAGCAACAGTTTAGTTTGGGTGGACGCCAGCTGGAGGAGAAAGTGGGGGATGATTTCTCAGAAATTAAGTGACTCTTTTGTTTCAGAGGTTAGCTCCATATCAAGATGAGATAACAGAGGATGCTGCAGCATGATGCACTTGCACAGTTCATATCTGAATCAGAATCTCTTTATGTTTGAACTACACCCACTTTCTTTTAT
>SSNS01000120.1:1489534-1511358 GCA_006937985.1 Aphyosemion australe
AACAAGAAACATCACAACAGAGCTGAGACGCTGATGACATAAACTGACACACTTTTTTTTATCAGTGCAGTGTCACTGAGGATTAGCAAGAAAAGAGACGTGGAACCGGAATCTTTGTGTTTCTGTAATATAATCCAGATACGTTTTTATTAAAGATTCAACTTTCAACGCCCGTTTTTTTTTCTTTCTGAGCCAGTTTGCTATCGAGGTAGGGGTGCTTTTTATACTTGTTTTGTTTTTTATTTTTTATTTGGAACCAGCGCCCTCTGGACTTACGCTCCATCTCTGACCCTGGCCTTTTTAAATCTAAAGTCAAAACCTTCGTATTCAGGAAAGCCTTCAATGCACAGTAATGTGGATTTTTATTAGTGCTTTTGTCTTATTTGACTTTTTATCTGATTTGTGTTTTTATGCGAGTTGTTGAGCACTTTGGCTGTCTAGTTGACTGTTTTAAAGAGTTATATAACCAATAAATGAATAAATGATGCAGATGTTGAAAATATTGCATAAAAATGCTATATCTTTTGTCCTCTAATATAGTGTACTGCCTTATTACAGTTTTCATTAGTTCAGATTCAAAGCCATTCCTTTAAATTTGGTGCAAAACAAACGTGCATTTCAGAAACATGACACCATCCAAACTGTTAAACACGGGGATGGTAGTGTGGTGGTCTGGGTCTTTTTTGCTGCTTCAGGACCTGGCCGACTTGCTGTAATTGATGAAACCATGAATTATGGTCTTTACTAGAAAACCATGTCACTCCCCTCCTAGCTGCTTTGGACTGGTTACCAGTGAAATGTTGTATCCTCTTGGTTTTTGTTTTTAACTCTTTGTCAGGAACTGCCCCACCATATTTAGCCTCGCTGCTGACCCGTTATGTTCCTTCAAGATCGCTACGTTCAGGTCAGCGTGAGTCCAGAGGTGATCGTGCCTTTTCGGTTCTGGGTCCTCGGCTTTGGAACCACTAGAAATATGAAAGTCCACATCGCTGCTCACTTTTGAAGACAGGCTTAAGGTTCATCTTAGATCTGTTTCTTAGTTTTTTTAATCATGTTTTAATTGTTTGATCAACATTGTTGTTTTATTGTTTTTTAACTCTTTTATCTTTGAATGTTCTATTTTTGTATTTTATTGCATATTTGTTTTATTGTGTTTTAGTTGTTTTTAAATTATGTTCAGCACCTTGATTGGGGGTAGGAAGGCTCTTTACAAATACAATTGAATTGAATTGAAAATCTTGCAGGACATTTTTCAGCCATTGATTTAAAACAGGCTGTTAATACTGGGAAACCCTCCAATGTGACTAAAAGTAGGAATCTGAATAAGAGTTGGCCAAAGATAATCCACAGTAGAGAGACTCATTACCAGGTATCACAAATGCTAGATTGCAGCTTAAATTGTCGTTTAAAAACTGAATTTTGTTTTTAACTCAGGTTTTCTTTGTCTAATATTAACCCTTGGAGGTCCCTTTAAAAAGTAACATTGGGTACCCTTAGCACAAAAAAATGTCCTTGATCACAAGGTGTTATAAAAATTATATAATATTTCATAAGTCTGATGTTTTTAAACAGATCCCATCCTTGGCTTCAGCACTCACTAAACATAATAAAATGTGTGTTTTTTTTAGATTTAACCCCTTTAATGCATTGTATAAAAACAAGAAACACTGCCTGCACAAAAAAATGTACTAAGGGACCTCCAAGGGTTAAAGAATACCTAGAATGTAAACCAACATGTTGCTTGTTGTTGTAGAATAAAGACAGCTTGGGTGGTCAACAGTAGCATGCCAAAAAGTCAAAGCCGTGTGTGACCTACTTTTTATGTAAATTAGAAAGTTGAAAAAGGTGAGAGAAAAACTTCTGTTCTGAGAAAACCTTCCTTAACACGTCATAAGGGGGAGCCATGCCTCCTCAAACCTGCATGTCTCCAGTGTCTGAGGCCTTCCGGGGAAACCAACCAATCAGCAAGCAGCTCATTATCATATTCATGTCCTGGCCGAGTGGGAGGGGCTAAACAGCTGGTTTAGGGGTTTTAGAATGGCCTGTATCAGGGCTCCTGGGACAGATGAAAGCCAAAAGAACATTTATTGTGCTTTTTAGAGGCTCAACGCTCTGTTTTAGATTGTTGATTCACTGCATTCTAGGTCCACTTTAAAATTTATTTGCTGATTTGAACAATTTTATTGAGAAAAAATCAAGAATCTGCAGAAGTTCTGTGAGGCTATGGATCTTTTTTCTTCTTTATGCATTGTGTGCTTTGTGTACATGTTTGTAGGTGGGTGGTGGGTAGGAGCTGACACTTACTTTGACATACTAGATTCCATAGAGTTTCCACACTAGGGCTGAGCTAGCTACATTTTTAAATCTGTTTTCTCCAGAGTTAACACACAAACCCATATATTGTCCAAATGCACACAAAAAAGAACAAATTGCATGCTATTTGGATACATGCAGGCATGCACGAACAAACAAAGCAGTATGTGCGTTTCGTAATCAAGCTCACGGAGAGAGATCACATAGCAAAGTTCAGCGGGTACCAGCATGACAGAGACTCTCAGGCATTCCTTCCAGCAAAGTGCCAAGGATTTGTTTCCATGTTTCTTGTCTTAACAGAAGTGAAGCAGAGACAGATGAATCACTGTGGGGTTTCTTCTCCTTTCTGTTCATAGATGATAGTGTCAAGTGATCACTGGTCCTTGAATGCAAGTCATCTCTGTGGAGGGATACTAAAAATAGGATTTTGAAGCTAACCGCTCTTTTTTCCCCCTCTTTTCTTTGCTGCAGAGACATTGATGGACACTCGGGTGGCCACAGCAGAACTGGGCTGGACGGCCTATCCTAACTCTGGGGTGAGTTGTGCCAAAAAAAAGTATTCTGAGCAAAAGAAAGCAAAAACAAATCCAACTCTGAAATCTCTTCCAACGATGATCAGATAAACTGATTGTGTGACAGTGTAACACGACACACCGAGACCGTCCGACAGACAGAGGGAGGGAAGCAGCAGGTTGGAGAGTATAAACTTAAGTAGTTCCCAGTGTAGCTCCCATTAAGGGTATTATTTTCTCTGTGTCCCGGTTTATAATGACTTAATAATATAATGGGTCTGTGTAAGCCACATAACATGGTACCTAAGTCCCTGTTAATGGAAGCTGAGGGATACCGTAGACATAATGATACTGTAATGATACATTTATGCAGTGAAGTGGAGGTATTAGGATAAAACGAGTGGGGAGGAGCCTGCAGGATGAAGACGCTTGAGGGTTTTAGGCCCCAAAATAAACTTTTTTCCTTCTTTAAGCATCACTATTCACACGAAAGGAGTATGGAAGAGAGAGCAATGACACAAGAATTCAACGATATCTTTTTCCTCATCCCCTTTTCTGTTTATTAATAAAATACCCTATCAAGAGATTTACCGCCCTGTTACACTAATGGACCTAAGGAGAATTTTAAGACCTTGTTCTTTGCGATGTAATTCAATAACCCAATGAAAAGCTCAGCAGCCTGGCATTAGTATAAGTTGCAGGAGCTGTCCTGGATAGACAACGAATGTTTCCGGTATTTTCTGGGTATTTGGGTCTTTATGAGGCATTTTACACTGGTATAAAAGGCTCTTTTATTGGTGCTGAAACTGATGCACAGAGCGTTAAACACTGAAGAGTGAGGCAGCCATTTTTTCAGTATTATGACTTTCCCTCTGAGGGCACAAAACAACCAGAGTTTAAATAACACTGTTTTCCTTGTGTGTGTGTGTGTGTGTGTGTGTGTTAATGTAGACAGTCACCTCTACAGGATCTCACAGCTTGACACTTGTATAAGCCTCTATGTTAATAAGTTTCCTTAAAGAAGTTACATTTGATTTAAGATGACAGCAGACTTGTGTATTTACATTTATATTTCCCGTAGTCAGCTGTGGTTGTGCAGTTTCTATGGCCCAATCCCAATTCTCGCACTTCCACCCTTGCACCCTTCAATTGGACGTTCCCGGCCAGGGGTGCAAATGCATAGGATTCTCAAGTATGAAAGATGACCACGCCCCTTTTGCACCCTTAATCTGCACTTTGCCCAAGCCTGCATTGATGCAGACTTCGGGCAAGGGTATTACTCACAATCCATTGTTGCATGGGAATTTTGAGAAGGTGGCGCAATGGCTCAAGTGCCTTTTCTGAATGAATTAATGATATTTATTCATGCTCTGAATATTTTAGACTAAAGCTGACTGCACACTGGAAGCATCAGCGGTGCGGAACGGCAGCGGAACGTCGCTGCTTCAAATAGAATCCATTATAGTCTGTGGGGGTGACACAAACCAGATGTGATGCGGCAATTTTCAGATGCATCCCAGAAGCGGAATGCGGCGCCGCTAAAGATAGGATTGAGTTCTTTTTTTGCCACATGCCGCTTCTGGGATGCGTCAATTTCCACAGTTAACATGGGGCTAGACAGGAAATCACACTCGGTTTCAGTGTAAAATGCCCGGTAATTTTCAAAATAAAAGTCTATTGCAGTGATGCGATTTCATATCTATGTAGATTACGTCTATACGTGTGACCTCACGGCTTATTTACTTACCGCATTGTTCGAGAAGAGCAGCGGTGTGTTTTCCATGGCTTTAATCCTGGCAGAGGTGAGGAAAAACATTATATATGACATCAAACAGCGATATCAAATGTGATTTCCTTCTTTTTGGTTTAATGGCGGTTGGCATAAACAAACCGTGACCTTTGAAGTCTCAAGGGATCTTGTGATCTCGCGAGTCGAGCGAGGAGCGCGGGGATGAATTCGCTTCGCTGCTGACTCTCCCGGTGTGCACTGGAGTGCAGCGATTGCCGCAAGTAAACTCACAATAAAAAAAAATGCAAAAACATTTTTTCTTTTTTATATTTTCCGCACCCCGGCACTGACCATTGTCTGGAGTCTGAGCACTTTGAGCAGGTTTCAAACAACACAAAAAAATCAGTTTGAACCCTAATGAGGTAATTGGATAACCTGCAAAGATGATGTCTGCAGAGAAACTGACACCAACTCACTTCTGTAGGTCATAATCCTCATGTTCAAACGGGATTACTTCAAAGTACTTTTATATCTTCACGTCATTTTTTTTTTTACTTTGCATTAGTTTCTTATTCAATCACCCAATTTTGTTTCTCATGCATTCATGCATATATAGTAGTTAGGCATGTTTTCACTTTACGATCATTCAATCTGAAAAAAAAACCAAAAAAAAAAAAACCAGAGCGGCAGCTTCTGAGCTACTGAGAAAAGGCATCTCCCGTGTTTCCATGCAAGGCTGTTCAGCTCAACACGCCTCGGGGCACACAGAGCCTCTTGTCTGTGTATTTTAAGCTTCTCTTGTTGTAAAGGTTCACACCTGCTGTAGGGAGAATACACTCATGTTACTTGGTGGCAAATCTGTATAAAAACAGCACAACATTTGAGTTTTCAAGATTCAGATTAGACTTTTGCAGGCATTTCAAACCACAACCTGATATCTAACATAGTCAATGTAAAAAAAAAACGCAAATTAGACCTCAGCATTAAAGCTGCAGGTGCACTGCTTAGTGCATCATGCATATTAGAAGCACTAACTGAGTGGTCAGTTTGCTTTGCTTTGTGAACCTGACAACTCCATTCCTAACACATACTCCCTTTGACACACAGCAGCAGTAAATCACACTCAGTGGTGTTGTCCCAGTGGTTTTCAGTATATTTCAGTCATTTTCTTGACTGAATTCCCCTTCAGGAGTTCATAAGCAGTGTATTTGTGTCTAGATGGATGTGTTTGCCTGAACCTGAGGTTTATTTTGAAGGACTGCAGAGAAGGCGGTGTCATTAATTCCAGAGGTGTAAACATCAGGGTCAGTTATGTGAAGGTATAATGGAGTGGTAGTATGTGACTGCACATCCGTGTGTTCTCATCTGCTACAAAGCCTTCTGTGGGTAAATGTTTAGAGCAAACAAAAGCGTTATGTTCTCCTATAATTTGCATTCCTGCTAAATATTTCCCTGCTGTTTTGTACCTTCCACCCCCTAAAGCTCTTCATTGCTCTTTCTCTCTCAAATTAACAATTTCTTGTCAGTCTTTTCTTTCTTTTTCTCACACTGCTTTTAACTCTCTTCCATCTTCTTTGCTGGATAATTAATAAAACATGGAGTCCCAGAAAAGGAAAATGTCCCCTGACCTTGTCGTGCAACCACGTGAACAAATGGATGAGAACATGCACAGTAGCTCCACCGGAGGGATTTTGCATGCATGCAATTTAAATGTGATTGTTTCTTAGTGAGTTTAGATGCAAAACTTAATTATACTCCCACTCGTTTTCTCTTTTAGGATAAATGACTAATAAAGTTTGTTAAAAGTCAGTGGTTTTATGTCCAATTACACGTTATTTGTGTTTAAAATTCTAGTAACAAGACAATAGGTGCATTTCTGTTATTGGAACTTCGGTGTAAATTTATAGGAACTTCCCAACATGCACGTGTCTCCACGTGATCGGGCCAGCCAAACGGCCATTTTCCAGGCTGTTTTCAGTAACCTTGAGTACTTGATCAGGGGTAGGTACTCGGAATGACCCGGTGGAGTCACTGAGCGGAACTTTTGGTTAACTCACGCTGATTGGTTGTAACTCAGTAGGAAATGACATCAGCAGACGTCGTCCAAAACAACCGGCAGTATAAAATTAGAAGAGTTGCTGGTGAAGCAGAATGGAAGCAAACGCAAATAAGCACTGATTGCGCTTAAACCGGAACACACGGTGGAATTCCCCCACATCGCCTTAATTCATGGGGCTTTGTTGTCTCTCAGAGCGCCGTAAAAAACGGAGCTTCTTCTGGTCATTGAACGCCACATTTTATATCACGCAGCTGCTCTTGTGCTCTGAATGGATTAAATTATGATAAACTTCGACAGAATAAATGCTTTTAATGTTACTAATGTTACTGTGGATGCTTTATGGCGCTGATGAGTGACATCACTCACTGCAGAAGCAGTCGCGGTATGCTGACGTCTGTGCAAAGTCCTGAAAGGGCTGAATTTGAATGGAGACACAACAGCTGAGAGGACTGGGACATCTTTTGGGACACGCATCCGAAAAGTCCAAATATGTTCTTGAAAGTTAGTCAGATTTTACAAAATATCTTGACTTTTTGCAACATTGAGGTCTAATTTGCAGGAAAGCTCAGGTGTTCACAGTTACAACATTTTCTCAAAGACATTTTGTTGCAACAATGGCAAAAAAAGAATTAATTAGTCCTGTTATATCTGAGTCCATGCAGGGGGCATGTGGAAAATAAAGGTTTTAATATCTGGTGAGCAAGAGAAACCCTCAACCATTCATTTGTCCAGAATGAACTGCAGCGACGTCCTCGAGGGCCTCTATCCTGCATGCTTCAGATGCATCTCTGTTCTACGTACCCGATTTGAATCATTGGGTGATTAACAGGCTTCTGCAGGACTTGAGTTAATTCAAAATGAGTAATTCAGCCATTTAATCAGCTGTGTTGAAGCTGGAAATCTACTAAAAATACAGGATAGTGACCCTCTAGGACCAGGATTAGACTTTGTTGTACACAAACTAACTTAAAGCCTTAAAAGATCCAGTGTCTGAAAAGCTATTAGGGAATTACAGGAAGGAGTTAAAACATTAATTCGGCATCATTCATGGTTAAGTATGTCGAGGTGCATCTTTAAAAACTCTGGAATACATTGAACTCATGGTGCTTCAGTTTCACAACAAAAACTACTATAAATGAAAACTTCCATCATAGCTCACGATGAAATAATGTTTGTCGGTACTAATTCAGAACACAGTAAGGAGTAAACCAGAAATCTCATTTCTGAACGATTGAAAGTGAGCTGCTGGTGCTTTGAGCTCTCCTTTTTCTTCTGCTTACATTGTGTTATCTCATTTAACGCCTGCTTCTTCACCATAATCTTGTTTTCCTCTGTGTGGGATGTAAACATGAGAAAGAAGTAGGAAAGATTACAAGTTTAGGTTACGTGCAACAAACTTCTTGGGATGAAATTGTATTTTGAGCTAGAAGACACACGGAACAAGTAAAAAAAAGGTCAAATCTGAAGTTTTAACTATAAAAAACTGCATTTTTTTCTGAATTTGATCTTATATGAAGTTATTTCTTTGTTTTGTGTTTCTTATTCGCAAGATTTAAACTTCCTTGTTAGTCAGAGAAGCTTTTACATAGGAGGAGGCAGTGTGATGGAAACAAGAACATAAAACAGGGAACTTTGAGGGGCTGCAGAATAACAAAAGGCAGCAAAGATAGGATTAGAAAAAGCTGCAATGAGAACGGATAAGGAGATCAACCCTGTTTGAACAAAAACATTAAAGCAGCCGTGGATCTGTGGCTGTGTGGAGGAAAGCTCGGGTTAACTCATCGGACTTCGGGAGGTCATGGAGATGAGGCGAGAAGCTGGGGGGCAAAGGTTTTAGGAGGCTTTGTGGTCAGGGGGGTGGCGGTGGCTGTGGTGCCACAAGCTGTTCTGTCAAGCAGGGAGAAATAAAGCACATTAAGGTGGAGGTAACGAGCTTGGAGGCTGCAGGAGGATGGGTAAGGAGGAGTCTTTAAGCTGAATGGAACCATCTGACCAGCAGAACGAAGGAAAGAGCTTTTTCATAACTTTCAGCTTCTTTTTAATCAAACGAGAACAACTAGAGTCAGTTTTTTCTAATTAGGAAGAAAAAATAATATTTTGTTGTGAACCATCTGAAGGACAAGCTTGAATTGCTGATCATTTTCACAATCTGTTGCAGCAGGAATGTAATTGTACAGCCAGGTATTTTATTACCTTATGAAATGCAGCATGTAAAAGTTCTCTACGCATTTTTATGTCCAACATTCTGTGTGCCGGTCGTTAAACAGGGACTTCGGGTTATTAGTCACCTTTAAAGGCTGCAAAGGGAAGGCGTTTTTAAAATGATGGACAGAGTAAATAAAATGGAGATATTTAATGTGCTTAACAGCTTTAGGAACTGTTTTTTTCTTTAAATGCCAAATTAGAGCAAAAAGGGCAGCTTTCCACCTCAGGGTCAGGCACAGTGATAATCTCAGTTTGGCCTACAGACCTCCTGAGGAAACAAAGCTGTTTAAGTACAAACTATTTTTGTTCTTGTATAAAACGTACTGTCAGGATTTAGATTGAGGCCTCAGGCTGCTGCTTTATTCTGCTGGTTTATTAAAGACCATTTGCTAAAGGCTCAAACAAGGGAACAGGTGGATGCTGTAAATTCAAACATCTTTTAAACTGGATCCAATGGCCTTGCAGAAAAACCCAAAACAAAGCAAACACAAAAAATATACAAAATACGAGCTGCATGTAAAATACTTTTACAAAAAAATAGATGTTTTTCGTTCGTTTTACTTCATGACATTGGCAGGTAACATTTTATTAGCCAATGTGAGTCCCTTAAAATTTCTTCTTTGGCATGGGCCTCTAAAAATAGATGCTACCCCACCGGTCATGCTGGAGGATGTTGCAAGCAGCAGAACGTTCTCCATGATATCTCCAGATGCACATCTGTCACATGTGCTCAGTGTGAACCTGCTTTCATCTGTGAAGAGCACAGAGCGCCAGTGGCCAATTTTACCAATCTTGGTGTTCTCTGGCAAATGCCAAACGTCCTGCACGGTGTTGGGCTGTAAGCACAACCCCCACCTGTGGATGTCGGGCCCTCATACCACCCTCATGGAGTCTGTTTCTGACCGTTTGAGCAGACACATGCACATTTGTGGCCCGCTGGAGGTCATTTTGCGGATCTCTGGCAGTGCTCCTCCTGTCCCTCCTTGTACAAAGGCGGAGGTAGCGGTCCTGCTGCTGGGTTGTTACCCTCCTATGACCTCCTCCACATCTCCTGATGTACTGGCCTGACTCCTGGTAGCGCCTCCATGCTCTGGACACACAGCAAACTTCTTGCCACAGCTCGCATTGATGTGCCATCCTGGATGAGCTGCACTACCTGAGCCACTTGTGTGTGTTCTAGACTCCGTCTCATGCTACCACTAGAGCCAGAAAGCAGGAACTGAGAAGTGGTCTGTGGTCACCATCTGCAAAACCACTCCCTTATTGGGGGCGTCTTGCTAATTGCCTATAATTTCCACCTGTTGTCTATTCCATTTGCACAACAGCAGGTGAAACTGATTGTCAATCTGTGTTGCTTCCTAAGTGGACAGTTTAATTTCACAGAAGTGTGACTGATCTGGAGTTACATTGTGTTTTAAATTTCAAGCGTATTTAGGAAATATGGTATTAGATTAAAATATTGATATTTTAATCTAATACCATGTTTATGGTATTAGATTAAAATATCAATATTTTAATATATAGACATTGGAAATAAAACAAATTTGAGACTTAAAAATATCGATATTTTAATCTAATACCATAAAGATGGTATTAGATTAAAATATTGATATTTTAATCTAATACCATATTTATGGTATTAGACTAAAATATCGATATTTTAATCTAATACCATATTTATAAAATATCGATATTTTAATCTAATACCATATTTATGGTATTAGACTAAAATATCGATATTTTAATCTAATACCATAAACATACGGTTGAAATTTAAAACAAACCTGGTTTAGAGCAGATGTTGTTGTGAGTGGATTTGTGCGTTTGTGAAAACAAGTGAATAAAAATGCATAAAGACAGAAAAGATTTAACCCCGAAATGTTTAGATTTACTCTACCTTGTCTTTCCACACGTGGGCATAAATTCAAAGAGCAGGGAGTGTTGTCAATTTGCACCTACATGTGAGAGGTGCTTTTAGAGGAAAAGTGTTATCTGTCATGCCCTGCTGATCCCCCCCGCTGTGCTTTGTGCTTCAGCTGGGTTCCTGTGGACCTCAACTGGACAGGTGTCACTCAGCAACTGCACGCTGCTTAAGAGCACGCACAGATCCATAAGGGCCATCTTACCATCTGCTGACCAAACTCAATACATCTCAATTATTCATACAGTGAAAGACAGACAGGCTGGGGCTCTGGGGGGGCAGAAAGGAACACAGAAGGAATAATGTAAACTGAGGAAAATGAAAAAGAGCAAACGGCGGTGAGGCAGGAAGAAGCGGGTGATTGATTGTAGCTGGAGTGAGTCAGAGCGAGATGAAGAGAAAACTGAAAGGGAACCACATGGCAACTTCAGGATGAGAAGACAGACGAATCTTTATCCTTCTTGTTAAATGTATTTAAAAAATCTAGGATGTCACCCATGCCTTAGATCTTTTCTGAAGCTGAATTGTTTTTTAAAAATGGACACCATCTACATTAGGGATGCACGGTCCACTTTTTTCACATCCAATACCGATATGGAAAAACAGTATTAAACTGTATTACATAATGAACTATTTGTTACTATATGAAAAAGACTGGGATCATCCTTTTTTACGGGGGCCCAATGATGCCGTCACTCACAGCACATAGAAATATACTGAATTAGGGCTGCACAATATATCACAAATATATCGTCATCGCAATATCAGCATGCGCAATAGGCATATCGCAAAGAACAGAAAAATATCGTAATTAATGGTCATCTCAGATTTTTGCTACACAAAATGCATTTTGTCAATCAAACGGAAGCATGAAGTTTTTGACAAATCAAATAGAGCCCTTCACCCATTTGGCCAATCGGTTGGGTTCTTATAAGTTAGATGCGTTGGTGCCTAGGTGGACGGCACTTCATTTGGATGGCTAGCAAACACCTGAGTTAGCTTAGAGAGCGTCGCAATGACTGAGGGTAAGACGTGTGTGGAAAATGTTAGCGAGAAAGAACTCATAATTCAAACAGCATGACTATTATTTCTAAGTACTTGTGTTCAACAAACACAAGATTTAAGTATTTGTTCATTTATCGCAAGTAATATTGATATCACAATATTAAGCAGTGTTATCGCAAGTTTTCCTAATATCGTGCAGCCCTATACTGAATAGATCAATTCTTATGGATCGGGCCCATAGTCTCCGATACCCGATCTAGAATCTTATCTATATCTGTACTGATACAGGTATTAAAGACCCACTCCAATGAAAATTGTGTTTTTTCTGTTTTTAACATGTTCTTGAGGCATTTTCTTATGCTACAGGACTTATCTAAAGAGATTTAAGCTCAAAATTGCATTTCTGAGTATTTCTGCATTCAAATCGCTGTGCATCAGTAGCAGATGAAAAAATGCAGCCTAAAACTGACTGGGTTTGTGATGTCACAAGCCCACTGGGCGGAGCACAAACTCCTAATTCAACCATTGGCCTGTATTTATGGAGCTGATGTAATGCTAGCAGCCAGTGCTGCATGCTAGCACAGAGAGCTAGCATGAACAGAAAGCTCTCAACAGCCGGGAAAAGAGGGGCGGGGGGGACTCCGCATCAACGGCTCCGCCCACAACCCAGAGGCGAATTTTTAATGCGCTACTGCCACTATGTAGAAACTACGTACTAGAAAACGGCACAGGTTTTGTGATTTTGGCTAAAAACGGCATAATCAGTAGTTTAAAGACCACTGAGAACTATTTAAAACAGCTAAAAAGATGATCGGAGTGGGTGCATCCCTAATCTACATATTACACTATCTAAGCTCAGACGGGACTTAAAACAAACCTGGTTTAGAGCAGATGTTGTTGTGAGTGGATTTGTGCGTTTGTGAAAACAAGTGAATAAAAATGCATAAAGACAGAAAAGATTTAACCCCGAAATGTTTAGATTTACTCTACCTTGTCTTTCCACACGTGGGCATAAATTCAAAGAGCAGGGAGTGTTGTCAATTTGCACCTACATGTGAGAGGTGCTTTTAGAGGAAAAGTGTTATCTGTCATGCCCTGCTGATCCCCCCCGCTGTGCTTTGTGCTTCAGCTGGGTTCCTGTGGACCTCAACTGGACAGGTGTCACTCAGCAACTGCACGCTGCTTAAGAGCACGCACAGATCCATAAGGGCCATCTTACCATCTGCTGACCAAACTCAATACATCTCAATTATTCATACAGTGAAAGACAGACAGGCTGGGGCTCTGGGGGGGCAGAAAGGAACACAGAAGGAATAATGTAAACTGAGGAAAATGAAAAAGAGCAAACGGCGGTGAGGCAGGAAGAAGAGGGTGATTGATTGTAGCTGGAGTGAGTCAGAGCGAGATGAAGAGAAAACTGAAAGGGAACCACATGGCAACTTCAGGATGAGAAGACAGACGAATCTTTATCCTTCTTGTTAAATGTATTTAAAAAATCTAGGATGTCACCCATGCCTTAGATCTTTTCTGAAGCTGAATTGTTTTTTAAAAATGGACACCATCTACATTAGGGATGCACCGGTCCACTTTTTTCACATCCAATACCGATATGGAAAAACAGTATTAAACTGTATTACATAATGAACTATTTGTTACTATATGAAAAAGACTGGGATCATCCTTTTTTACAGGGGCCCAAAAGTTCCAAATTGCTAATCCTTTTGCTCGATCCATTTTGAAATCAACGTGAGTTTCTGCACAGCGTGGGATTGTAGCGCATGACGCCGTCACTCACAGCACATAGAAATATACTGAATTAGGGCTGCACAATATATCACAAAAATATCGTCATCGCAATATCAGCATGCGCAATAGGCATATCGCAAAGAACAGAAAAATATCGTAATTAATGGTCATCTCAGAATTTTGCTACACAAAATGCATTTTGTCAATCAAATGGAAGCATGAAGTTTTTGACAAATCAAATAGAGCCCTTCACCCATTTGGCCAATCGGTTGGGTTCTTATAGGTTAGATGCCTTGGTGCCTAGGTGGACGGCACTTCATTTGGATGGCTAGCAAACACCTGAGTTAGCTTAGAGAGTGTTGCAGTGACTGAGGGTAAGACGTGTGCGGAAAATGTTAGTGAGAAATAACTCATAATTCAAACAGCATGACTAATATAAGTACTTGTGTTCAACAAACACAAGATTTAAGTATTTGTTCATTTATCGCAAGTAATATTGATATCGCAATATTAAGCAGTGTTATCGCAAGTTTTCCTAATATCGTGCAGCCCTATACTGAATAGATCAATTCTTATGGATCGGGCCCATAGTCTCCGATACCCGATCTAGAATCTTATCTATATCTGTACTGATACAGGTATTAAAGACCCACTCCTATGAAAATTGTGTTTTTTCTGTTTCTAACATGTTATTGAGGCATTTTCTTATGCTACAGGACATATCTAAAGAAATTTTATTGCATTTCTGAGTATTTCTGCATTCAAATCACTGTTCATCAGTAGCAGATGAAAAAATGCAGCCTAAAACTGACTGGGTTTGTGATGTCACAAGCCCACTGGGCGGAGCACAAACTCCTAATTCAACCATTTGCCTGTATTTATGGAGCTGATGTAATGGTAGCAGCCAGTGCTGCATGCTAGCACAGAGAGCTAGCATGAACAGAAAGCTCGGCGGGGGGGACTCCGAATCAACGGCTCCGCCCACAACCCAGAGGCGAATTTTTAATGCGCTACTGCCACTATGTAGAAACTAAGCACTAGAAAACGGCACAGGTTTTGTGATTTTGGCTAAAAACGGCATAATCAGTAGTTTAAAGACCACTGAGAACTATTTAAAACAGCTAAAAAGATGATCGGAGTGGGTGCATCCCTAATCTACATATTACACTATCTAAGCTCAGGCGGGACTTAAAACAAAGATTTCCGAGACATTTTCTAAACATGTAAGCATTTTCTCATCAATTTATTGTAAATTTTGTCTGATCGGATGTGATTTTTCAGATAGCTTAAAGCAAACCGGAGGGAAATGAAATAAAGAACAAAAATCTGTGGGATGGAAAAGGGAGCCAACTGAATGAAGATAATAAGAGGCAAAGGGGATATATAGAAAAAAATCCACAAATGAGCAAGAGGACGTTAGAGTGTGGGGTGGAGGTGAACTCTGAACTCTTTCAGCTTGAGCTAAAATATAGTGAGAGGATAGAGATGCTGTCCCTACTGCAGAGGCCAGGGATAGGTGCTTTCAACACGTACACACAGTACTCTAATGCAAAATGCTCACATGTGTAAATTAATTTTATGAACAGTGATATGCCATGAATGATCTCTGATAACCTTATCAGTTGTGAATTACATGAAAAAAGTGTCGGTGGTGAATTGGCGAACCAGCAAGAGACCCGTTTCATTTTGCCTCCGTGATCAGCGAGTGTGAAGCGTTGCCAGACAGCTAAATTTGATCCGAACTCGTACTCAGACACATCTGCTCAGCATGAGGATCAGGATGTTATGACAACAAATCACCAACGCTGATTTTTCTCTGCGTGGCTCAGCTCAGCTCGACTCTAGTCGCGTTTCTTTTGGTTTTTCGTTGTAGATTGGTCGGAGAGAATCATTATCTGTGCGTATAAACAGTGTATCTGAGTCCGCTGATTTCTCCTGAGAGTTTGAAAACAACAATCCTGAGAACTTGCATCCCGTCAGGTTCAAATATGTGCACCAGAGGAAAATGTAACATCTTGGGTCTCCCTAAACTATTCATGATGCTCAATATTTCTTAGTGTGGAGCTTTCCTGTGAAAGCATCATGTTTATATGTGTGTGTTATGAATATTGTGCAGTTCATAGCATTTTATATGCTAAGCTGCAATTTGTTATGAGAGATTATTTTATACATTTGCTAGTGAGTTTAAGTTAATTACATAATGGAAATGTAGGTTTAAGTTTGTTCATGATGTAGATACTTACTGCTCATAATGGCTTGCCTAACTTTAGTGTGCATAGGCTGTTTGTTTAGTCGCCTGATGGTCAGGGTTGAGATGCAGCGCCGGTGAGTAGCACGATATAAAAGTTGATAAATAGTTTGTAATGTTAGTTAGTGATTCCTTTTGTTAATCCAGGTGTTCGTGTGTGTGTTTACATGACAGGTTTACGACCTAATCGCTAATCGCTACCAATATTTCTGAGACGGGAAGTTGATGACGCAACAGTTGTGCTAACAAAGCTAGTGTGACCTTTAGCCGCTACGATGAAGCAAATGTTGTACGTTTCCCGGTCCAACGTGTCAATAAAAGAGTGAACGTGATTGAGTTGAGTCCGCTATGCTTACCCTGACACCCCTTTCAGTTGGGGACTTCTCTGGCTATAGCAGGTAGCTGAGAAGAGAACTGAACACTTAGAAAGTTGTTTTTGTTGCATCTTTTGTTTTTTGAAATGTGGGTAAGGAAGACTTTCTTTGTGTTATGTTAAAGTACTTTAAAGTACTTTAGTGTATATGCTTCAGCATGCAACAAGAAGAAATGGGAGTGAGACAAAACATTTTCGGAGCTTGAAATTTACTTAAAACAAAACTTGAACTGAAACAGGCTGGCAAAACTTCACCTCCAAAAAGAAAACCTAAACCCTCCAAAACAGAAATCAAAGTTCCAAACATGAATTAATTCATGAGTAGCTCCACTGGTATTGTTGATCACTTCAAAAATTTGTTTCCAGTTCTGAACATTTCTCCAAGTGCTGAAGACGGCCACACATCTGCTGTGTCAGCTGGATTTAGATCAGGCGAACGTGCATGATGGTCCAAAAGAGTGATCTCCTAAAAGAAGTCCCTGGTTCTGCAGGTTTTGTGTACTATAGCATTGTCTTGTTGAAAAAACCCAGTGGTTACCACACAGACGAGGGCCCTCAGTCATTAAGGATGCTCTCTGCAACATCTGGACATAGCCAGCAGCTGTTTGAAGCCCCTGCACCTCCTGAAGCTCCATTGTTCCACTGAAGGAAAAAGCACCCCAGACCATTATGCTGAACTGATTTCTTCTGTTCAGAAACTGAACGTAAAGGAAATCAACTTTTCTTCCTCAAAATGTTTAAATGTAATCTTCCCAAATGGTTCTGGTGCATCAAGTTACTAAACTCCTGAATGTCCCAGCAGCTCTTCTCTCTCCCTTTAGAAATAAACTGTTTGCAGATGTGAACAAGTTATGAATTTTAGAGCATGTTTTTTTGTAGTGATCAACATTCAAACTTTTGTTGTGTGGTGGCCCTAAATAAGCCCCATCAAATGTGGCTATAGGGTTACTTTAAAATAAAATATTTTGCAATCATAGTCAATTGAAAACTGTAAAAACGACCATATATTAAGTGTGTAGAGTTAAATTTAGAAAGGGAAAAGAAAAGAATGTTGGCATATTTTGGGCTTATGTTTGCACATGTGGTTCAGATTTGGGACATTGTGGATATTTGATTTAATCTACCATCCAAATTTTGTTTGGGGAACACAGTGAACTTGTGTCGTCTCAGAAAGACAAATATAGAAAAGCACAGTGTGATTATAGTACACACTAAATCAAGCTGGATTTAAACGGTGTGGTACTTTTCTTTAATATTTTTCCTTTGTTGTCACCTTTTCACTGTTTTCCATTTTCTCCTTCAAAAAGAAATGACATATGGTTCCCTCAATTATTGATTTCCTTCCTGCAGAACTCCGCCTCCATAGTTCACTTGGGAGAATTCTCTTGGATCGGTGAGGAATGAAGGTTTTTTTTTCTTGTTGAATAAATAAAAGAATAAAGTAGAAGAACTTGAGCAAAAAAAGAGAAATGGGTAATTTGGTATGAATTTGGAGGAGTGAGACGGATTCACTGGCAGCTGAGTTTGACTCGTGTGGGTGGAAGTCTGCGCATCTGTCCCGGTACCTGCTGTAGCTGGTTTTCAGCAGCTCTTTACAGTTGGCAGCAATGGCAGTATATCCTTTTATGTTTTGTTTACCCACCCAGAATGTTTCCATGTTGTATTTTTTCATTGTTTTTCTTTGCTGCAGCTTGTCTGTCTCAAAGCTCAGAGTCACTTTTAGCTCTTCTGAAAGCAGCATCCCCAGACTGACTTGCACCTATTCTCTTTGTGTCTCTCTGTCAGCAGTATAAGGTTGTCTGGTGTCACGCAGTGTCACACACACACACACACACACACACACACACACACACACACACACACACACACACACACACACACACACACTTGCACTCACCTTGATACCCTGTCTTTCCCTTTTACCTTACTGTCACACTTTGTAGCTTTAACTTGGCCCACATGGGCAATGTAAGTGTCAAAGTGGCAAGTTTTTCTTTTTTATNCCCGGCTCCTGCATCCACGGCGCCGACCTCCCAGGCCCGCCAAGTCCCGGCTCCTGCATCCACGGCGCAGGCCCCCCAGGGTTCCCCTCGGCCTGCGTTGGGCGTCCGGTGCCGCCCTTTGAGGGGGGGGTACTGTCACATTCTGTCCTGTCTCCCCTGTTCTGTTCAGTTCTTTGTCCAGGTTAATTGGTCCCACCTGCCTCTCGTTCACCTAATCACCAATTCACCCTCATCCTCATGTATTTAAGCCCTGTCTGTTTTCTGTTCCCTGTCGGTTCATTGTTCCAGTCAGTCCTGTGTGTCAGTGTGTTTTCAGTCGTCTTATTAAACTCCCTCAAACCGCCTTACCTGCCTGCTCATTCCCTCCTGCATTTGGGTCCTCATCCTCACCTCAGCACAGCATTCGTGACAAAGGAAGACTTTCTTTGTGTTATGTTAAAGTACTTTAAAGTACTTTAGTGTATATGCTTCAGCATGCAACAAGAAGAAATGGGAGTGAGACAAAACATTTTCGGAGCTTGAAATTTACTTAAAACAAAACTTGAACTGAAACAGGCTGGCAAAACTTTAAGACCACACCTCCAAAAAGAAAACCTAAACCCTCCAAAACAGAAATCAAAGTTCCAAACATGAATTAATTCATGAGTAGCTCCACTGGTATTGTTGATCACTTCAAAAATTTGTTTCCAGTTCTGAACATTTCTCCAAGTGCTGAAGACGGCCACACATCTGCTGTGTCAGCTGGATTTAGATCAGGGGAACATGCATGATGGTCCAAAAGAGTGATCTCCTAAAAGAAGTCCCTGGTTCTGCAGGTTTTGTGTACTGTAGCATTGTCTTGTTGAAAAAACCCAGTGGTTACCACACAGATGAGGACCCTCAGTCATGAAGGATGCTCTCTGCAACATCTGGACATAGCCAGCGGCTGTTTGACGCCCCTGCACCTCCTGAAGCTCCATTGTTCCACTGAAGGAAAAAGCACCCCAGACCATTATGCTGAACTGATTTCTTCTGTTCAGAAACTGAACGTAAAGGAAATCAACTTTTCTTCCTCAAAATGTTTTAAATGTAATCTTCCCAAATGGTTCTGGTGCATCAAGTTACTAAACTCCTGAATGTCCCAGCAGCTCTTCTCCCTCCCTTTAGAAATAAACTGTTTGCAGATGTGAACAAGTTATGAATTTTAGAGCATGGTTTTTTTTGTTGTGTGGTGGCCCTAAATAAGCCCCATCAAATGTGGCTATAGGGTTACTTTAACCCTTGGAGGTCCCTTAGTACATTTTTTTGTGCAGTAGTGTTTTTTTACAATGTAGATTTTTTTTTATAAAACCTGGCATTAAAGGGGTTAAATCTAAAAAACACATATTTTATCATTTTATCATGTTTAGTGAGTGCTGAAACCAAGGATGGAATCTGTGTAAAAAAAATCTGACATGAAATATTATATAATTTTAATTACATCTTTTGATCAAGGACATTTTTTTGTGCTAAGGGTCCCCAATGTGGCTTTTTGTTAAAGGGACCTCCAAGGGTTAAAATAAAGATTTTTGCAATCATAGTCAATTGAAAACTGCAGAAACGACCATATATTAAATGTGTAGAGTTAAATTTAGAAAGGGAAAAGAAAAGAATGTTGGCATATTTTGGGCTTATGTTTGCACATGTGGTTCAGATTTGGGACATTGTGGATATTTGATTTAATCTACCATCCAAATTTTGTTTGGGGAACACAGTGAACTTGTGTCGTTTCAAAAAGACAAATATAGAAAAGCACAGTGTGATTATAGTACACACTAAATCAAGCTGGATTTAAACGGTGTGGTACTTTTCTTTAATATTTTTCCTTTGTTGTCACCTTTTCACTGTTTTCCATTTTCTCCTTCAAAAAGAAATGACATATGGTTCCCTCAATTATTGATTTCCTTCCTGCAGAACTCCGCCTCCATAGTTCACTTGGGAGAATTCTCTTGGATCGGTGAGGAATGAAGGTTTTTTTTTTCTTGTTGAATAAATAAAAGAATAAAGTAGAAGAACTTGAGCAAAAAAAGAGAAATGGGTAATTTGGTATGAATTTGGAGGAGTGAGACGGATTCACTGGCAGCTGAGTTTGACTCGTGTGGGTGGAAGTCTGCGCATCTGTCCCGGTACCTGCTGTAGCTGGTTTTCAGCAGCTCTTTACAGTTGGCAGCAATGGCAGTATATCCTTTTATGTTTTGTTTACCCACCCAGAATGTTTCCATGTTGTATTTTTTCATTGTTTTTCTTTGCTGCAGCTTGTCTGTCTCAAAGCTCAGAGTCACTTTTAGCTCTTCTGAAAGCAGCATCCCCAGACTGACTTGCACCTATTCTCTTTGTGTCTCTCTGTCAGCAGTATAAGGTTGTCTGGTGTCACGCAGTGTCACACACACACACACACACACACACACACACACACACACACACACACACACACACACACACACACACACACTTGCACTCACCTTGATACCCTGTCTTTCCCTTTTACCTTACTGTCACACTTTGTAGCTTTAACTTGGCCCACATGGGCAATGTAAGTGTCAAAGTGGCAAGTTTTTCTTTTTTATCTATTTCTGTCTTTTCTTTCTGTTCTCCTGTGTCGTCACATTTTTTCCTTTTCATCATTTTAATATCTGCAGTGCATGGTTTTTTAAAGCTCTTACTCTTTACAGTTTGCCCTTTTTAATTAGATTTCAAAACATCAAATCTGTTCTACTTTCAGACTTTTTACAGATTTTTTTTCCACATTTGAAAAGACCGCCCCAGGGCACCAGTAGCTACAAAGTAGCTTACCATCACTGGAAGTGTGTGAATGTGAGAGTGCGTGAATAAGCACTCTAATCCATTACTATTATTATTAAAACAAGCTGATTCAATTCAATTCAGTTTATTTCTATAGCGCCAAATCACGACAAAAGTCGTCTCAAGGCACTTCACAAAGTAAACATTCCGATACTGTTCAGTTCATTAAGCCAATCAGTTAAAGGTTTCCTATATAAGGAACCCAGCAGATTGCAACTAGCGTCAGTGTTTTTACAACAACCCTCATACTAAGCAAGCATGTAGCGACAGTGGAGAGGAAAACTCCCTTTTAACAGGAAGAAACCTCCAGAGGATCCTGGCTCAGTATGAGCAGCCATCCGGCACGACTCACTGGGGATTGATGCATCATTGTACATATTAGGGGTGTGTATTGGCAAGAATCTGGCAATACGATATATATCACAATACAGGGCAGACAATTCGATTATATTGCGATGCGAAAAGCCAGAGGGTATTTGAAATTTTATAGATTGAAGTCAGTTGGAAAACTCAGGTCAGACACACTGTAACAGACATAATGGGGTTCTGTCCACAGACATTTACTGTATACGTAGATGCCTCGTGGACTGGCGCTGCCTATAGGAGCTGCCGCAGTGGCCGGCCGCCATCTTTGTTGGGTCTCCATTCGTCTCTAGTGCATTCATTTCTACTGAGGAAGGTGATTACCCAGCTAAAAAACACATTTTATCAAGCTTTTTCACAAAATCAGACACGTGGTATGGCATGATAATTAAATTATAAACATAATTAAACAAAAAATTAATTAATTAATTAAAATACAAAATCCCATCAGGTAGGCTAGAAAAGTCAATAGTAATCACACGTGATCTGTTTTCAAAGGTTGTTGCAACTGTAGGCTGTACAAAAAC
>SSNS01000120.1:1522603-1541897 GCA_006937985.1 Aphyosemion australe
CAGCTGATATTGTGACTGAGGATTACTCCCAGATACTCTTTCCCTTTTTCTATTTCATTGCTGTCAATTTTGATTTTGATTTTAATATCTTCTGTTCGCTTGCAAAACTGCATCATTTTTGTTTACAGAAATTTTGTTTTTGTTAAACCAATCATTAAAGGGACACTTTGCAACTTTTTTATATTTTTAAATCATTTTCTTGAGCCAGTATGTGCTAAAATGACCCTTTACAGGGTTAATGAAAGGCCACCCAGCCCCTGTCGCCCTCTGTGGTCAGAATATTCCACTTCCAACTTCAGAGTGCCGATCCGGTCTGTTGGGACAAAAAAATGAGCTTGACCTACCTGGCGCTGCAGTCTGCTTCCTGCATGGTTCCAGCATGTTTTAGATCATGAACACAGCTGATTTGTTTGATTTAGTGATGAACCACTCCTGTAGACACTAATGAAGGCTGAGGAGACATTTCAGCAGTTAGATTAAGGTGTTAGAAAGACGAACGCACAGCGAGGAGATACATTTTACTTTTGCTTTCACTAACGAACACTAGGGGGTGCTAAAAACAAGCCAGCACTGACTAGTCTACCTTCTCTAATTCTGTTGTCACTTCTGTCACAAGCTGCAGGCCATTGCCTGAGCATAATATTGTGGTGTCATCAGCAAAATAGAATAAATTAGATTTTTGGTGATACGTTACTTAGGTCAGTTATGTATAGAAGAACTACTGTGAGGGTTGGCTTTAACCAATTACCAAAAATAAAATAAAAATGCATGGATCGGTCAAGATCAGCCTTTAGCAGCCAACTTGGATACCAAAAATACAAATTGATCTGAGATCATTCAGTGCGAATTACAGTGACTGACCCCCCTACTCAAAATCCTCCTATCTCGTCGCCACCAAGCCTTCTCTGAATGTTCCATTTATCAACCATTTCAGTCTGTTTTTGATAAGCATTACATCCCCGTTCTGAGTGGTCAGTCGTCCAGCCGTGATTGGTGTTGTGCTAGGCAGCAGCTCACCGTACGATGATGTATTCCTTCAGAGCTAGACCTGGGCAATCTGAGCCGTTCTGTGTTATTTTAGTCTTCAAGAGTAAATGGTAGGAGATCATAGTGATGAATGGCTTTTATGAGGGCAGAGTGGCTTGATGGCGGTGAACTGAGGCTGAGGGAAGGGTAACTCAAGCCTGAATGTATCAGCCTGAATTTCTCCTTTATTCATCACTCTGTCTCTTCCTTTTCTTCACCCTCTCTTCTCCAGCTCAGCTAGCTGTGACTGGTCATTAACACAACATTAAGTGCTCTGTGAATCCATAGCTCCTCTGACTCCTCGCTACTTACGGCCTATAAAAGAGAGCAGCTATAATGACACACACAATGGCCGCGTTTGACAATCAGGGGCAGGGAAAAGTGTCTCCTACACATCTGGTAAAAGCAAAGCTATTAGAGCAGAGCCAGTGGGTACTTTTGGTTGGCTTACAAATGAGTGTTGTGTAAAGAGGCTTTCAGGTTTTTGTCAGGTGTTTCATCTGCAAAAAGCAGTTTGTTTTCAGTTCGATTGTCATTGATGGATGAAGATCTGACGACACGGAGAAATCAAAGTAACTGAGAAGACACAACTGTAGTCCATCATTTTGTAAAAACATCTTTTTGTCTGCGTTGCCATCAGGACTCAGAGGCGCCCCCAGAAAATTTTGATAAAGGTGGCCAGAGAAGATTTTGGGGTGGCACACCAAATTGGTCCTTTTGGTAACTTTGGGAGAGTTTAGCCTGCGGCGATGCATTGCATGCTCCTTTATCCAAAACGCTTAAAGTAACATTCCGCAACTTTTACACCTTAAAATTATGCTTTTTTGTAAAGTTTTTGCATCATAGTATTATCTGTTATGTTCATTTTCATACCTGTGATAGAGTTTTTGGGGTCCCACGTGTGTTTACTGCGCTATACAGCTTTTTAGCGTCGGGTAGCGCCGGAAGTACTGACTGGGTGTCGTTTTACGGCAGAATATGGCAAGCCAAAGGGATTAAAAAAGCGCGCGTTCTAAACATGCGTTATGTCCGCCAAAATGCGCGTCCTGAGCGCGCATTTTTACACCAAAGGGGGCAAAAACTCACGTGTTCTGAAGCGAGCATTATGTCCGCCAAAATGCGCGTCTTGAACGAGCGTTTTGGTGGACATAATGCGAGTTTAGAACGCACATTTTTTTTATCCCTTTGGCTTGTCATACTTGTATGACGTAGACTCGCTGTAGCAGCAGCAGATTCACCAAAGAACGCTAGAAATCCCTTATCAGAGGAATCTAGGAAAAGAAAAGAAGAACGTGATAGAGCAAGAGCAAAGACCAGAGTTATTATTGGGCCGTCTTTTCCTCGCTGGAGAGCTCTTTTAGAAAGAAAGGCATGAACTACGGACTCTAACCTAGCCGTGCTGCTAATGGATAGGTAAGTAATAAATGATTTCACTGGGGTTATTGTGTTTGGTCGGGCATAAAGTTGTTATACAGTCCTGATAAATCTATTTATTCAATGTGTGGAGGTGGAAAAGTTTGTTTTCGTTGTTTTGCCTGACATTAGGAATGTAAACATGCCTCTTATGCCCGAGAGAGAGATTTGATTTTACGACAGTGACGTTACGCAGCAAGCCTCTAGAGGGCGACAGAGACCATATAACTGCAAAGTTGCGGAATGCTGCTTTAACACAAAATTGAGAAATACAAACATTTCAGAAAAGTACATTTCAGTTATTTTGAATTGTATTTCAAAATTTATTTTCGAATTTTTTTTTTATTTGCCTGTTGATGTTTTCACAAAAAACTAGAGATATAAACTTTTTTTGAAAATGGTGAGCAGCAGAAACATATCTACATTTTTTAAAATTCTGATTATTTACTCAACAATTGTATATTTTTTTATTGGGTTTTACATTTATGTCTTGATTAAATAAGATGAGTGAATATTAACATCATTTATTAAGAACACTGGTCACCGCTTCGGGGCGCCACTGTCAGGACTCCATTATTTCTTATCACTTTAACCTATACAAGCAGCAGGAAAAAGATGTCTCTTTGTTTATCTTGTGCTGATATCAGGGAAACATCCCAGCTGGTGTAAACTCAATATGTTTATGATTCAAAGCGTACAAGAAAGGAGGTTTTCAGGCAGCGAGACCCTGGTTTGATCTCAGTCCGCCCCTGCGCTCGTATCCCCTCTTTATTTTCTAACATNAATCGAACCAACAACCATTATAATCAAAGAATCGAACCATCGAAGCTCCCATAATCGAAATCGAATCGTGAAGTACCCTTTTTGGAACACCCCTATTTCTTAATAACAATCATCTTATACTGCTTTTTGAAGTGATGTACATTGGCAGAACTCTTTTAAGTTGTCATCTAATCCATTCCATGGCTTCACACCTCTTTGAGAGATGCACTGGTTCTTGAGGGTGGTGTGAGCACACTGCACCTTGAAATGAAATGTTCCCCTCAGATTATAACCACATTCTTTATTACTAAAGAGTCTCTAAATATTACTTGGAA
Source organism: Aphyosemion australe (assembly GCA_006937985.1). Classification (NCBI taxonomy): domain Eukaryota; kingdom Metazoa; phylum Chordata; class Actinopteri; order Cyprinodontiformes; family Nothobranchiidae; genus Aphyosemion; species Aphyosemion australe. The sequence goes on from SSNS01000120.1 coordinate 1,526,140, forward strand.
GCTGGTTCTTCCTTGCTCTATATAAGATTAGTAGTGATTTTAGGTCTACTAGATCTTCAATTTTTAAAAGTATAGATTTAATGAGAAGTGCATTAGTGTGGTCCCTGAACCCAACACCATGTACAATCCTAACAGCTTTTTTTTTTTTAAGTATAAATAATGTTTCCAATTGACTTCTGGTGTTTCCCCAGACCTCCACACAGTAACTAATATAAGGAAGGGTAAGTGAAAAGTACAAGATGAGTAGAGCTTTGTGGTCCAAAAGGTATCTATGTTTCATGTTATTCTTTGTCAATTTCTTGTATGTATTTGAGGTTTCCAGCAGATATTGTGACTGAGGATTACTCCCAGATACTCTTTCCCTTTTTCTATTTCATTGCTGTCATTTTTGATTTTAATATCTTCTGTTCGCTTGCAAAACTGCATCATTTTTGTTTACAGAAATTTTGTTTTTGTTAAACCAAACATTAAAGGGACACTTTGCAACTTTTTTATATTTTTAAATCATTTTCTTGAGCCAGTATGTGCTAAAATGACCCTTTACAGGGTTAATGAAAGGCCACCCAGCCCCTGTCGCCCTCTGTGGTCAGAATATTCCACTTCCAACTTCAGAGTGCCGATCCGGTCTGTTGGGACTTGGGAAATTGAGCTTGACCTACCTGGCGCTGCAGTCTGCTTCCAGCATGTTTCCTGCATGTTTTAAATGGTAAATGGTAAATGGCCTGTATTTGTATAGCGCCTTCTTAGGGTTCTACAACCCCCCAAGGTGCTTCACAACACAATCAGTCATCCACCCATTCACACACACATTCACACGCTGGTGGGGATGAGCTACAACGTAGCTACAGCTGCCCTGGGGCGCACTGACAGAGGCGAGGCTGCCGAGCACTGGCGCCACCAGTCCCTCTGACCACCACCAGCAGGCAAGGCGGGTTAAGTGTCTTGCCCAAGGACACACAGCAGCATTCTCTGGCCGGAGCCGGGATCGAACCTGCAACCTTCCGATTACTGGACAACCCGCTCTGCCTTAGATCATGAACACTACTGATTTGTTTGATTTAGTGATGAACCGCTCCTGTAGACACTAATGAAGGCTGAGGAGACATTTCAGCAGTTAGATTAAGGAGTTAAAAAGACAAACGCACAGCGAGGAGATAAGTTTCACTTTTGCTTTCACTAACGAACACTAGGGGGTGCTAAAAACAAGCCAACACTGACTAGTCTACCTTCTCTAATTCTGTTGTCACTTCTGTCACAAGCTGCAGGCCATTGCCTGAGCATAATATTGTGGTGTCATCAGCAAAATAGAATAAATTTGATTTTTGGTGATACGTTACTTAGGTCAGTTATGTATAGAAGAACTACTGTGAGGGTTGGCTTTAACCAATTACCAAAAATAAAAATGCATGGATCGGTCAAGATCAGCCTTAGCAGCCAACTTGAATACCAAAAATACAAATCGATCTGAGATCATTCAGTGCGAATTACAGTGACTGACCCCCCTACTCAAAATCCTCCTATCTCGTCGCCACCAAGCCTTCTCTGAATGTTCCAAAGAATCAACCATTTCAGTCTGTTTTTGATAAGCATTACATCCCTGTTCTGAGTGGTCAGTCGTCCAGCCGTGATTGGTGTTGTGCTAGGCAGCAGCTCACCGTACGATGATGTATTCCTTCAGAGCTAGACCTGGGCAATCTGAGCCGTTCTGTGTTATTTTAGTCTTCAAGAGTAAATGGTAGGAGATCATAGTGATGAATGGCTTTCATGAGGGCAGAGTGGCTTGATGGCAGTGAACTGAGGCTGAGGGAAGGGTAACTCAAGCCTGAATGTATCAGCCTGAATTTCTCCTTTATTCATCACTCTGTCTCTTCCTTTTCTTCACCCTCTCTTCTCCAGCTCAGCTAGCTGTGACTGGTCATTAACACAACATTAAGTGCTCTGTGAATCCATAGCTCCTCTGACTCCTCGCTACTTACGGCCTATAAAAGAGAGCAGCTATAATGACACACACAATGGCCGCGTTTGACAATCAGGGGCAGGGAAAAGTGTCTCCTACACATCTGGTAAAAGCAAAGCTATTAGAGCAGAGCCAGTGGGTACTTTTGGTTGGCTTACAAATGAGTGTTGTGTAAAGAGGCTTTCAGGTTTTTGTCAGGTGTTTCATCTGCAAAAAGCAGTTTGTTTTCAGTTCGATTGTCAGTGATTAATGAAGATCTGACGACACGGAGAAATGAAAGTAACTGAGAAGACACATTTGTAGTCCATCATTTTGTAAAAACATCTTTTTGTCTGCGTTGCCATCAGGACTCAGAGGCGCCCCCAGAAAATTTTGATAAAGGTGGCCAGAGAAGATTTTGGGGTGGCACACCAAATTGGTCCTTTTGGTAACTCTGGGAGAGTTTAGCCTGTGGCGATGCATTGCATGCTCCTTTATTCTATTTTTATTAAAAAACAATATGCATCCAAAACGCTTAAAGTAACATTCCGCAACTTTTACACCTTAAAATTATGCTTTTTTGTAAAGTTTTTGCATCATAGTATTATCTATTATGTTCATTTTCATACCTGTGATAGAGTTTTTGGGGTCCCACGTCTGTTTACTGCGCTATACAGCTTTTGAGCTTCGGGTAGCACCGGAAGTACTGACTGGGTGTTGTTTTACGGCAGAATATGGCAAGCCAAAGGGATAAAAAAAAGCGTGCGTTCTAATATAGGAGGAATATAAGAAAAGAAAAGGAGAACGTGATACAGCAAGAGCAAAGACCAGAGTTATTATTGGGCCGTCTTTTCCTCGCTGGAGAGCTCTTTTAGAAAGAACAGCATGAACTACGGACTCTAACCTAGCCATGCTGCTAATGGCTAGGTAAGTAATAAATGATTTCACCAGGGTTATTGTGTTTGGTCGGGCATAAAGTTGTTATACAGTCCTGATAAAACTATTTATTCAATGTGTGGAGGTGGAAAAGTTTGTTTTCGCCGTTTTGCCTGACATTAGGAATGTAAACATGCCTCTTATGCCCGAGAGAGAGATTTGATTTTACGACAGTGACGTTACGCAGCAAGCCTCTAGAGGGCGACAGAGACCATATAACTGCAAAGTTGTGGAATGCTGCTTTAACACAAAATTGAGAAATACAAACATTTCTGAAAAGTACATTTCAGTTATTTTGAATTTTATTTCAAAATTCATTTTCAATTTTTTTTATTTGCCTGTTGCTGTTTTCACAAAAAACTAGGGATATAAACTTTTTTTGAAAATGGTGAGCAGCAGAAACATATCTACATTTTTTAAAATTCTGATTATTTATTTACTCAATAATTGTATATTTTTTTATTGGGTTTTACATTTATGTCTTGATTAAATAAGATGAGTGAATATTAACATGATTTACTAAGAACACTGGTCACCCCTGGGGTGGCCAGCAATTTTCCTGGCCACCCCTTGGCGGCGCCACTGTCAGGACTCCATTATTTCTTATCACTTTAACCTATACAAGCAGCAGGAAAAAGATGTCTCTTTGTTTATCTTGTGCTGATATCAGGGATACATCCCAGCTGGTGTAAACTCAATATGTTTATGATTCAAAGCGTACAAGAAAGGAGGTTTTCAGGCATCGAGACCCTGGTTTGATCTCAGTCCACCCCTGCGCTCGTATCCCCTCTTTATTTTCTAACATCTCTTAAGAAAAGAACTCTTTTTTGCGACACATATTTGTGCTCAGGCTCTTAATGGATAAACTAAATTGACACAGCGCTGGCCTTGTTTCGCCTGACGCACAAATTATTAAAGCAAAAACTGAATGCACAGAATGGAGAATTCCATTACCGCAAAGGTGATGGGTGATGATGCCTCCTCTAGTTCCAGGTCAGGGAGATGTCACGGGGATGCGTTCAGCTTAAATGATGTAAAAGATCTGGGGACAAAGTGAGAAAAATGAACCTTATTGACGCGACGAGGACATGCTCGTGTGTCGTGTGGGTTTTTAGAGGTGGGAAAATGACAAAGAGATGCTAAAGAACAAAGGAAAAATGTCAATAGCTGCAGTAATCAAATGGTTTGGACCTGCACAAGCAGAAATGTGGCACGTAGCCTCAAGCCCTCAGCAGTAAAACAAGAGCTAGCGAATCAATATGTTGTTGGTAAACTATCAAATTACAAACACAGACCTCTCTGGGCACACAGGTGAAAACAGTGAATGAATGCAAAACAGCGTAAGGATAAGACAAACCTGATTTCTCCTAAGTAATCGATGCACCTGTTATAGTTTTTGTTCATTTTGCGTTAGCTTTGACACAACGGTGACACGGACCATTTCCTGAGTGGGAAATCATAAAATAATATATATATAGTTCATTATTATATGAGCCAATGAATTCCCGGACAGAATATAGATGGGCATTATCGGAGATGCCTCCGGCCCCTCTCTGGCGTGAAAGATGGTGGTCATTTGGCTAGACGAGAGGCGGTGAGGACCCCCTCCTAGACCAGAGCAGACGGGTGCAGAGGAGCCTAGGGCTGGCTGTATTAATGAACAGGCAGTGCTGAAAGGGACAGGTTCCTGTAATGCTGATGAATGGTCATTACAGAGCAGAGATGGGAGAAGAGAGCGGAAGGCGAAGGAGGGGGTAGAATGGTGGAGTGAAGTGGGCACAGAGGGAGCAGCAGTGAAAAAAGGCTTTAATTTGCACCTCAGATTTCTGTAAACTCATTTATCATGTCTGCAGTTTCAATGTTCATCATGTATCTTCCCTCTCCATCCTCCACACGTCCTCTTCATACCCAGACCTGCTTGTTTTTATCCGTGTGTTCCTTGCACAAGTAGTTTGATCATTTACATTGGAAAATGATGGCTTACGTTAATCCCGTTTCTCCTGCCCGCCCTCATTTTATAGAATTATCGAACAAAAGTTTGGAATCTTTACCGTGGCTCTTCTGGCTATGTGTGGAGAGCTGATATTTCTCTGCTCTATTAAACCCAATTGAGCAGGTGGGGCTCTAAAGGTCACACACACACACACACACACACACACACACACACACACACACACACACACACACACGAAACAGTAAATGACTGGAGCTCCATTCCTCAGTGTGATTCTCATTGCCTTCCTCCATACAGCTGTACATATAATCAATAAAAACAACTTTAGGAAACAAATATCTTGACTAAACTATCATGTACACTCAAAGTTAAAGAATAATGTCGACATATTCTTCCAACACAAATTCAGAATAGAGTTTGATCATATTTTTATACAAAAGGGGTAATTTTTTTGTTTTTTAAAGGCACACTATGCAACTTTTTCATATTTTTAAATCATTTTCTTGAGCCAGTATGTGCTAAACAGGTTAAAGCAGAAATCCGGAGATTTCCCCTTTCAGGAATTATGTATGATTTTTTTAGAAATCCGTAAAAGTGATTGTCTTATCATGTAGTGTGAGATAATGTAAGCGATACGTCTTATTTTTTTTCTTTTTTTTGCTAAGCCCGCCCCCTGCCCGTAAAATCCGTGCAATAGGAAACTGAGTGCCGAGTAATAGCATTAGACTACCGCTTACGTGCTTCAAATTTAAGGAAGTACCTTGGCTGAAGCAGCGTTGATGAACTTTTCACAAGTCTTTAAAATGTAAATATGTGTAAACACAACATGACATGAGAACAATAATTGTAAAACATGTTTTAGCTCTGTTTGTCGGCTACAAAAGCACATTCATAAACAAAAACGTGTAGTCGCCATCTTAAATTATCGAGTCGACTCGACTATTGGTGCGATACGCTTGTCAGCCACTAGATGGTGCCATCAGATAAAAGAAATACTCCGGAGAGCTACTTTTATGAAATGTCACTCAGACCCCCACCGCCCTCTGTGGCGTGAATACCGCACTTGCAACTTCAGAGTGCCGGTCCGGTCCCTGTGGGACTTATGGGCTCGACACGCGGGAGGCGACTTCGCCTCGCCTCCATTCATTTTCAATGAGACATGCGCAACAAAGCAATAATCGCGGGTCTCCCTCCTGCTAAGTGAAACGTGCATGTGAAACGTTCTCGTGCATGTGTCGTGCACACGCGAGCCAGCGACGCGATCCCAGGAAGTTAAAAATTTTAAACTTTTCATCGCTGTCGCTCGGACAAAGACCAATCAGCAGAGGTTTCATTGATTGATCAATGAGTGGACAGGATGCTTCTCAGTACATCTCCGGGCAAACATGGAGGAAAAGTTAATACCAGAGCTTTACAAGATTTCACTCAATTCTAGCAAAAACCTGCGAGACTTCATATCTACCACCTTTTCAACTCTGAAGTGCTTTAAGAACCCAAAAATCCCTCCAATCTGACAGCCAATCAAAACAACGGAAGACTCGCTATTCACCCTGGAACAGAGCGTGTCACTGGCTTTTGCCGCTGCTGCATGTCGCCTCCCGTGTGTCAGGTTGTCAAAGCGATAGCGATGAGTTTCGCTGATTGTGGTCGTTTGTCGCCTCCCGTATGTCGAGCCCATTAGTAAAGTGGAGCTGACATGCCTGGTGCTGCAGTCTGCTTCCAGCATGTTTCCTGCATGTTTTAGATCATGAACACAGCTGATTTGTTGGCTTTAGTGATGAACCGCTCCTGTAGACACTAATGAAGGCTGAGGAGACATTTCAGCAGTTAGATTAAGGTGTTAAAAAGACGAACGCACAGCAAGGAGATAAGTTTCACTTTTGCTTTCTCTAACACTAGGGGGTGCTAAAAGCAAGCCAAAACTGCAAAGTGTTCCTTTAATATAGACATTTGACTTGGCCTTTTTGTCGTTCTTGGTTTTCCATTTAACCTAAACAACTTTTATACAAGCAGAAAGTTGTCAAAATGCAGGTTTTGACTCAAATCTTCTGTTTTTAATGCCTTTTTCATTCTCCCAGCGCTCAGTGATTCAAGCCAAATGTTAATGGCACATTTTCATCATGATTTGGTGCACTGAGTTAATTCCCCAAGGGCCTTCTGATGCTCATCCAACACACTTTCTGGGTCACACCTGCAAGAAATGGCCTGCAGCGTGTTTCAGTTCAGTCTGCACACAAGTGCCTCTCCATCCGATGGGCTCTTGGCTGCCATGTAGTCCGTGTCGATCTAATTGTAATTCACTAGTGCATAATCTGAAATTTGTTACACACCATCTTTCTCGTGTATCAAATCAGTGCCCGGTAACACTTAGCAAAGATGGCAAATACTACTGCGACCGCAGTAACTACTCAGTTATTGCTCATGGAGTGGTAGTACGAGTACTACAACTGTCTTTGCATCATGAGAACAAGTACAAGAAGTGGTGTTTTGCTGTGGGTGTGCAGTTGTTTATTACTGTATTTCAGAAAAGAAGCACATGTGTGTAATCTCAAAGGATGAATAAGCCTTCTGATGCCTTTTGTTAATCCAGGAAGAAGACTTGTACATAGTGCCTCAGGGAGGATAGTGATATATGGCTCAGCCAATATTAGTTTCTATGAAAAAATGTAAGAAAAAAGCACTGCAGTCATGATTACTAATCAGCTTGTATGCTTCTTTTCTCTCTCTCTCTCTGCAGTGGGAGGAAGTGAGTGGCTACGACGAAAACCTGAACACCATCAGGACCTACCAGGTGTGTAATGTCTTTGTGCCCAACCAAAACAACTGGCTCCTCACCACCTTCATAGACCGGCGCGGAGCACAGCGCATCTACGTGGAGATACGATTCACCGTACGAGACTGCAGCTCCATCCCAAACGTCCCCGGCTCCTGCAAGGAGACGTTTAATCTCTACTACTATGAAAGTGATTCGGTCATCGCCACCAAAGGCTCAGCCTTCTGGATGGAAGCCCCGTATCTCAAGGTGGACACCATTGCTGCAGATGAAAGCTTCTCACAGGTAGACTTTGGTGGACGCCTGATGAAAGTCAACACGGAGGTGCGCAGCTTCGGTCCGCTGTCCAAAAATGGCTTCTATCTGGCCTTTCAGGATTATGGTGCATGCATGTCACTGCTATCAGTCAGGGTGTTTTACAAAAAGTGCCCGAGTGTGGTGCAGAACTTTGCAATCTTCCCAGAAACCATGACCGGGGCTGAAAGCACCTCCCTGGTCATCGCCCGAGGGATCTGCATCCCGAACTCAGAGGAAGTAGATGTGCCCATAAAGCTCTACTGTAATGGAGATGGAGAATGGATGGTTCCTATTGGAAGCTGCACGTGCAAGGCAGGATTTGAACCCGACAATGGCAACGTTTGCCGCGGTAAGAACACATTTGATCGATTTATCACGAGTAAGCTTTACTTCTTGAGTCTGTGTTTCAACTTCATTTTTTGCCTTTCATTCTTTGTGCTCTCACAAAATAATGAACCACTCATAAGCATTTCAATCCATCCTTGACGTCCGATATGAATTTCTTTTATTTTAAACTTGTAAGATATAAGCGTACCATAGATCACAGGTTTTCTACATCATTAGAAAGGCTGAATTGAAAATGTTCCATCTGTTTAGCTGGGAATGATGTGCTTGTACTTTTCTTTTTTGGTCATGCGTACTTCAGGAGTAATACATTCACGCTAGCGCTGAGTCCTAATCTGCCATGAATGGATCACTTTTGTACAACCTACTTCACAGATGGAGAGAGGTTTGACTCTCAGTTCTGAGGAACAACTAGAATCTAAAGAGAAGATTAATGCAGTTTTATTTTTGGGGGTTTAAGCTGCCACTTTGTTTCTCTTCTTAAGTCTGCTCTCCAATGTGTCCCTATTGCACCTTATTTTGACACACACACACACACACACATGCATGCACACACACACAGAAAAAAAATTGCTCAAGGTGTCTGATGATAATTTGAGTGCTTTGGGGCTCTCAGTGTGGGGCTGTATTGGTTGGGCTGCCTCAAGCGCTTGGTTGGAAAGTATGTGGAGCCCAGATAAGATTGATTGAAGCCCATCTGTTCAGATCAATAAACAGATATAGGCATGCCACTTATCTACAAAGCACACTGCACTGAGTGTGACTGCTTCCACTGCATCCTCCTTGCGTCTTGCATGACTTGGTCTCCTAAGGAAATATACGACACACCTATAAAGTACAGTATATACACACACACGCATGCACACACGGCCGCACACACACACACACACACATATACAAAGGCTCACAGAAAAAGCAGCGACATAAACAAAGGAACTAGATGATCTAGGTCTTTTCTTCCATGTAAACATCTCACTCTCTGGAGAATTGAGTGGAATCTGTTGCTTTCTCATTTAATCCGAGAGGCTCCTCCAACTATTCCTCCCATTTGTTTGACATTTTCCAATATTTCTTTTCCTAAAAACTTTAAATCCATCATTAAAAAAGTCATTCTAATCTGCAAATACTCATGAAAGCTACAGCAACCAGTTGTGAATCGTAATAACGTGACTTCATTTATAGCCACTAATCTGCAGTAAAAACAAGAGCAAGCAAAATGTGAGAAATGGGAGCAAAAAGAAAATTAGTATATTTGTTTTAAACTAGTATAATTTCCCTGATTGAGGACAGCATGGTGCAAAGGCATTCTGCAACTCCACAGAAGTTGCTGTAGTTCTTAATTGCTCAGTAGAATGCCAAAAATGATCAGCTATTACTTCTGTTTTGACCAGTGATGAACAACTGGTTATTTATTAGTATTTTAGATACATATATACATATATATATATATATGTATATATATATATACATATATATATATATATATATATATATATATATATATATATATATATGTATGTATGATAATAAATAGTTTGGCCACGGTCCATTGATGGCTCTCAGTCATGGGGTGGGATCTACGGTTGACTTTCAAACTGATTCTGCATGCTATTGGATAACAAACAACATGACGTACTCATCGCTATGGAAGTCAGTCAACAAGGTAGTCCGCCATACTCTGTCAAAGAAGACGCAAATACATCCTTTTTCTAAATAAACGTAAGTACCTCTATCTGCTCTTGACTCAAAGAAAAGCCAAAGTCAAAATAGTCCAAAGTTGTAGTGCGTTCCAGTTGTCCTCGGAATTAATTTTTCCGAGATAAGTTAACCGGAAATGACGCAATGAACTCGGAATTCCGAGCTGCGAGCTCATACGTTTCAGAGGACCCCGAGATCACCATTTTAAAGATGGCCACGCCCAGTGCTACCATAAGTTGTTGTCGTCTTTATTTTTTTCATCATTTATATGTTCTGCTTTCTTCCTTTTTGCTATTTACCATCACTGAGTTGTTGTTTATTCTTGTTATGAATAGTTACGTTGCTGAAAACGTCAGCATTGCCGCTGAAATTGACCGGTGTTTATGGTTTTTTTAACTGTTCCTGGTGTTCACATTTTGACGTTTGATTTTTTAAATGTTTTTTCCTAGTTTCATGTGGTTTTTCCGAGTTGGAATCTGGAACGCAAAACGAGCTTGTTACGTCATTTCCTGGTCGGAAATTCCGAGTTCCGAGGACAACTGGAACGCACCATTAATGCCAAAGCTGTTTCAAACGAGCCGTCGCCATTTTTGTTTTTTCAGTAATATCCCGCCCACCAACAGAGTGCTGTGATTGGCTCACCAAACCAATAGAGCACTCTGATTGGACCACTGCGAAGCTGTGACCATTTTAGTTTCACTCAGTTGCAGTAACATCCCGTCCACCTGGCTAATAGGGCGCTGTGATTGGCCCGCTAAAGATGTCAGTCATGGGGCAGTCTGCCGTATATCATCAAAGAAGATGTAACATCCCGCCCACCAAACAGATAGAGTGTTGTGATTGGCCCAGTACCAGAGGTCCGGGGCTGTTTTGGTTCCAATGGAGCATGGCTAGATCGATTCTAGGCTACTTGATAAAAATAGGCTTCTTACAAATTTCAAAGCCCAGTTAGTGCAAACATGAAATGGAGCTGAGATTATCAACACTTATTTTACTCACTGATAGTGAAATAATGAGGCTATTTTAGTATTAAGATACAAAGAGAAACAATGTGTTTATAAATGTTCGTGCTTTTTAGGATTTATTTTGGGAAGTTTTTGGTATTTGATAAGGAAAATATTTGATTTAATGTTTAATCTCTCACTTTCACATGGATAGTAGATATCGTGAGTCAGATATGTCTGTTAGAGCTGCATGTAGAAACAAGTGAAGCATTCGTTGTAATCTACATCAAGAGTGCCAAGGCTTGAAGTTGTTGGTCACAATTTTCAGGAATTTCTTTTGCAAGAAAGTTTACGAGACTAAAACATATGCAGACAGTAATTTTAAAAAATATCGTGTTTGAAGGCTGCAAGCTTTGTGGTATTGTTAGACATAAATCCATTCTGTTTTGATGCAATAATGAAAAGTATGAAATCCTCTCTGCAATACCACTGCTGCTGTTTTTAGAGATACACAGAGTTTTTTTCTAATTTTCCATCTTTATACAGAATGACTCTGACTGGAGAAGCCAAACTGTTTTAGTGCAGCTCTAAAACAATTGCTTTTCTGCTTTTTTGAAATTACAAATGTACTGCTTCTGTCTCTCAATATAAAGTCCTGTGCCACCTTGAATCGTAAGCCCACCATAACTTTTTTGGTTGTTGAACCGTGTTTTACTTAGTGACAGATAGCATTTGTGACACCTGCTGTAAGTTGTGCTGATAGGCCACGTAGAGATGTACTCTGCAACAATGATACCAGCATGCCATCCTAATTACCGGCTCCCACGCGAGCCATTTGGGTCTTCCCTCCTCTTTCTGCCTCGCATTCTCTCTCCCTCTTCCCCCCCTCGGCCATGTAAGCAATCTGCTAAATATTTTATCACCTCTCTGGTAAATCGAGCAGAGACACTCAAAACAGCACCCCGCAACCTTCACCGGTGCTAAGCTTGTTGTGTGTGTATGTGTGTGTGTGTGTGTGTGTGTGTGTGCGTGTGTGTGTGTGTGTGTGTGTATCCCCTGTTCGACTCAAGTACCTAAGAGACCCTGATGTGATGGTTTTATTGAGCCTTCTCGTAACCGTTGGTGTGGGGGTCTAGCTTAGTGACGGATAGAATCACCTGGATTCTGTTTGCTTTACATCGTCTGCTGATGTAATCATTGATCATCTTAATGATCTTTACATTCTTAATAGAAAATGTGATTAAAACTCCTCGTTAAGTTAATTATTCTGGCGTCTGAAAATCTCAGAAGTGACTAATGTGACATAAATTGCTTCACACTAAAGCATCCCTAGTTGATAAATACTATGGAAGGTATAATTGGGACGTCCTTTATAGGTTTTCCTGAAGGATTTCTATTTGAGAGCTTTTAAAGTTTTATAATATCAATTAATGCATTATTTTTTATCTTTTTAACAAGATTTTCATCATTGAAGTTCTTTTTTTTCTTTTCTCTGTTAATGCCAGTAGGCCATTTTTATGCAAAACACATAGATGCTCCTAAATCCCTGCCTCTCTGCACAGTTTGGACTTAAAAGCTCTGTTGATAGTGAAAAATAATTAAAAATGTAAAGAGTTTTCCCCCAGTAATTGTTTTTTCACCATATTTGAATTATATATGTGTGAAAAAATGTAATTGCCTGTGATATCATCTTGGAACAAATCTATTAAAAATTATTTTAGCTTGTTTTTGCATCCCTCCCTCCAAATATCAATGCAATATCCATGATTATGTATTTATAAAGTTAGATATTTACATAATTCCCTCATCCTCCACCACCCCAGCAGTCCTATAGGCCCTCAAAGCAATGTGAATCCTCTCATATTTTCTCACACCGTTAGACTCCGTTGGTCTTTTGACACGCCAGCGCATTAATATTACAAATATTCAAATAACTTTATTTAACATTCTGCAGGCTGACAGTGGCAGTAGGAGATTCACAGCCCATTGAGCAAGTGCGTTTCCCCAGACTAAGTGCCGATTCATCATGAATGCCTTACTCCTGTCTAATGGCTGCCATCATGTTGCACACACACACACATGGAGACACACACAGAAGTGCATAGTACTTGTTCTATATCTGCGTTTTTAAAATGTTAAATGCAGTGACCCTGGCTCATTTATCACATTATTAACCCTAGATGAAAATCGTATAAATCCTGATATAAACTTCTAAAGGGTTCATTGTCATGAGCATCAACCAGTGGGCTTATTTCTGTGTAAAGGGAGGGAATCCGGCTGAAATAAGACGGTAATAGGTGTGTTTCCTTTATCGGAACTTCCAGGTAAAACTGTGAGCGTGAAATTGATCCGGAGATCCGAAGTCCCGGCCCTCTAAAGCTGTCCTGTCTCCATATATATTTGGCCCTGAAAGGAATGTGATGAAACGTCAGCACCACACGACCGCTGCGCAGTGAGTTACGTCATCGATCAGCGCAAAACGCGCGAAAAGAAGTAAACAAAGATTGACACAATGGAGGAAGCAACAATAGTCGGCACGCTTATGTTTGCTATGTTGTTATATGCAGCGATGGCTTCCATCGCTCATCTCTCTAGCAACTCGTGTTTTCCTAAATAACGGTTCCCGCCACATATATGCATTTCCTATTTCCTCCTGAGTTGACATAATTTCTGACTGAGTTACAACCAATCGGCAGCATTCCCGCCCAGCGTCTTCACTGGGCCTTTTGTCGGGCAATTCCGAGTAGCTACCCCTGATCAGGTACTTAGAAGGCTCCGGAAAACGGCCGTTCGGCTGGCCCGGTCAAGTGGAGACAAACGCACATCGGGAGCATCCTGTAAATTTACCCCGAAGTTCCGATAAAGGAAACGCACCTATTGCTTTTAAATCCTAGAAACACGTAGCCTAGTGAACTAGACCAAATTCTTGCCTTGCTAAGTTTGGTCTAGGCACGCTTCATTGGAACCCTCGCAGCCTGATCCACTGCTGTGGCTGTCCAATCACAGCTCGCTATAGTTTTGGTTGGGCCAATCACAGCGATCTATATTGTGGGCCAATCACAGAGCGGGAGTAGCCGATGACGTCAGAGCTGCGACCACGAACACAAACAACATGGCGGCAGCTCAGGAACCACGTTTGTTTGAAACGGCTTTGTCATCAACATTGGACGATTTAGACTCCAACGTGCATAAGTCTGTCGGCTATACTTAGCGGCTTCTTACTTTTGTCAAACAAAGTAGTGCAATGTCCCAGTACACCTGATATTCACATGTTTTTCATACAAAAACAACAGAAATCATTGATGTTAGACGCATTTGCTGCCTCCCTCTTCTTTTTCGTCGCTGTGATTACGTCACGTTGTTCGTCACTCTGATTGGTCCTAGCGCTATCCAATTGCGTGCAGACAGTTTGAAAGACAACCGTAGATCCCGCCTCACGACTGAGAGCCGTCAATGGTTCGTGGCCAGACTATATATTCACATATATACACTGTAAAAAAATTCAAGTTGACCCAACTTAAAATAATTTGTAACCTCGCTGCCTTAAAATTTTGATTAAGGCTAGCAAATTATTTTAAGTAATGCCAACACACAACTAAGTTTATTCAACTTATAAGATCAAGTTCATCTAACTTATATTTTTGTTCATGGAACTTTCTTTTTTCAGTCAGACTAACTAATATTTTTGTTCATGGAACTTTCTTTTTTCAGTCAGACTAACTAATATTTTTGTTCTATCAACAACAAAATCCAAGTAAACTCTACTAACCTTTGACTCAGGCAAACAAATTATTTAAAATAATTTCCACTCACAGCTAAGTTGAAATGACTTGAAATATTTTGTTAGCCTTAATCAAATTATTAAGGCAGCGAGGTTACAAATTATTTTAAGTTGAGTCAACTTTAAAAAAAATTTTAACATTCATCAAAAATACTTAACTGCTGTGGTCAAAGATTCTAAAATGACAAGTCAAAATGCTATTGAGATTAACTTAAAATATAGGCAACCAAGTAGAGGCTTGGGACAGTTTCTGTAAATTTATTTAAACATTTTAAAATAATTTCAGAACACTAATATTTTTTTTATAACAACATATCTTTAGACAAAACAAAACAGATGACGCTTGTTTCCTACTGTGTACACCTTTTTGTTGGAGAAAATGTAAAAGACAACCAAAACAATTATTCTAATACAGTTAGTACCAGTTGTCAGGTACAGAAGATTAAAATATCCATGTTCTTATGAAGAACTTGTAAAAGTGCATCAGCTTGGGAACATCACTTAATAAATGGCACCAGAGTCCAGATGTGCATCTTTATCAGATATGATCTACATTCATGGCTGTGTCCTTTTAGTAGCCATCAGTAGTTCAATGAAGAAAGTTCTTCTATATGAAGAGTGTTTTTAGGAAGTGAACCCAGGCAGAACACAAGTCTACCGCAATTCCCAGAAAGAGCCGCTGAAATACCTCAAAGGTGTATTTTAGGTCCTTTGGATAGTTCAGATTCAGAATGTTCATCAGTCTCATCAGTGTCCTCAGGGCAATGTCCTCACGTAGGTGATGGATGGTGTTGGTGTCCACAACAAATGCCAGATCACTGTAAGCAGCTGGACGGGGTTGACTCACATCTTCAGGAACAAGAATGATTCCGACCAACATTCCTCAGACAAGATCTTGATCCGAAGACTACGTGAGAGAAAAAAAAGTTGTAATTAAGAGTTGCATTAAAAGATCAGCATAAATATCATTCTTGGTACAAATAAAACACACCCCATTATATGGCTACTTAATTATGGAAAAAATATAGTAGTAAAAATCACAATAGTTTTTGTCAATTAGGGAATCAACATGATTACTGAGTTTGGAAGCATTA
>SSNS01000120.1:1542402-1575487 GCA_006937985.1 Aphyosemion australe
TTAACTGGACACTTGCACAGAATTACACTTACAGGTTGAGGCGCTCCAGTTAAGATGTCCTTTCCTTGCTGCCTTTGAAACGCTTTGACCTGAACCAGAAGTTTCTTGAGGTGTTTGTCCTGACCTTCATAAAACGAACTGAGGGCCACCAACATCAAATGGTTGAATGACTTGATGATCTGTATGAAAAAAATGGCAATTGCCTAATTTTGGATTAATGACAAAAAATCCAACCAACACCTAAACTAGCAATCTGACAAAAAATATCAGCTGTATAAAGTCATAGGACTTTTAACTAGGTGTGGGACACTCGTTTGATCAACACATTTGCAACTGTTTCTAGTAGGAATGAATGCCTTGCAAGCCGTACTCAGGAGGTTCTGCTAGAACTTCTGCTGTGTGGTGGAGTTGCTAATGCTAACGGTTAGCTTCTACTAGCCGAGACGTTCTCTGCTGTTTCCTGGACGCTAAACCAACAACAACCTTCCCTGTCTGCTGAACATGAAAATTGTCTCCTACACCAATCTCCTGTATTAGCTTCTGAAAATAGACAATGAAAATCTGGAATTTGAAAATCCTGACAGATCTATGTCACACTGTGAATTAGCATCCATGAACTCACCCATCTTGATTCACAATAGTGAAGGCTGTTGTTTTAACATTCAGGAATCAGCAGAGAACGTCTCAGCTAGTCTAAGCTAACCGTTAGCATTAGCAACATTACCACATAGCAGAAGGTCCTCCAGGCTTGCGTTATGTGTGAAGATAAAACATGAAAGTTGCAAGTCAGTGGTAGAGTTGCATTGCTGTTATCCAATCAGAGGCGAGATGTCCAAATATCAGGAAATAAGACCTGCCGTCTGAAGCTCAACTGTGGTGTGGGCAACTTTTAAGTCTGAGAAGTGGTGCACCAGTATACTTTTCCCCCCTAAGAACGGCTTTCAAGACATTCATTCCTACTAGAGATATTCAGCCTGCATGAAAAACTCAAGATTGACTGATGATAATCAGAAATAAGGTTTAAAAATTGAGTTTTCAGTGTTCCACACCTTTAAAACCACACAAACTGAGGACCTCCAGTGCTCTGTAGATTACTTATTTTTTTCAGCAACCTTACTGTGAGGTGAAATGTTTCTAATAAAGGTAAAGTAATTATTACAGATAAAACCTCAATGACAGAAAACACACCTGTCTGTAAAGGTGAAGTCCATCAAAGTTTCAATTCTGCCACTGGTGGTAACCGTCAACAGAAAAGCAGCCCATGAAGCAACCTGGAGAAAAACATGTCTGTTATCACAAAAACATGCAACTAATGCAGGAGCTCTGAATTTTAAATATCACTATAGTCCGTGTTTTTTTTATTTCTAAAAACTACTCAAAATATATAGAGATCAGCCTACCTAGCTGTTCAGAGAGATGGAAGCCATCACCTTTAATTGAACATTTATTCAGCATTCTAACGTTTTAATGTCATTTTATGATCTAAGAAAATGTCATTTCAAAGTTGTAAACTAAACCAAACACAGTCACTATTAAATAGAATGTAGAGAATTTAATCCAGAAATAAAATGTACAGAAATACATGCAGATACTGAGCATAGGCAGGAAAATATTTGACCAAACGTTTGTTTTAACTTCGAAGTAAAGCGGCACAGCCGTGAATGTAACCACAGAAACAGGCTGCGCACCCCGCTCTGCTCCTCACGAGTCTGACACAGACAGGCCGGGTGCAGGAGGAGGAGAGAGAAGCGGAGGAGAGATCCAGGAGGAGATAAAAATGTTAATGAACGCCAAAATGAACGGAGCAACTCCGTAAAAAGACGTTGAAAAGCCGTGGGTGTCGGTGTGGGGCTTTATGGCTTTTCAGCTCATTTGCGGCCATAAAAAAGTCCGCGGTACATATTCTGTCTTTTTAAATATATCGTCCCAGCTTGTGAGACAACTCCTGTGTAAATCCTTATTATAAAAAGCAAACTTTGCTTTTGTTTCATGATCGTAAATCCAAATATATCAGCTTTTTCAGGTGCGCAGTGGTTAACGAGGCACAGACAGCGACGGAATACCGCGCTGGAAAAATAAAAACGCGCGATATATATAAAACTATGTAATGTTTATTTAATAAAACGAACATTTTAAAACACAACTCACCAACTTATCAGCTAATTATCATACTTATTGTGAGCAGAAATGGGGGGTGATCGCTAGCTTAAAACATCGAGGAAAGTTCCAAAAATAATGAAAAAATATCTAAATAAATTAATAGCTAACGTTTATATATATGCAAAAAGGTTTAGAATGAATTCAAACTTGGTAATACTAAAGAAATAAAAGGGTATTTCGTTTAAAAGTGTACTTACTTGACCAAGATAGGAGCCGCACCGAGCGAAAGAAAATGGCTGTTAACGTCTTCTCTGAAAATCTTGAAAATGTACCACGTGACCGTTACGTCAGATTTTCACACATTCGCAATACAGGAAATAATGCCTGAACTTAAAACCATAAGTGAGCAGAACTGATCCATAAGTATGCAGAACTGATGAAGTTAAGTTTCTAGTCTCTTTATTAAGTTGAAGTTTTTACAACTGATCTTTTCAAGTTGTAACTGATGTTGAGTTCAGTCAACATGATAACATTAGTCCAGAGAGCTAAAACCTCAAATTGCTTTTAACAGTGNGTGCGTGTGTGTGTGTGTGTGTGTGTATCCCCTGTTCGACTCAAGTACCTAAGAGACCCTGATGTGATGGTTTTATTGAGCCTTCTCGTAACCGTTGGTGTGGGGGTCTAGCTTAGTGACGGATAGAATCACCTGGATTCTGTTTGCTTTACATCGTCTGCTGATGTAATCATTGATCATCTTAATGATCTTTACATTCTTAATAGAAAATGTGATTAAAACTCCTCGTTAAGTTAATTATTCTGGCGTCTGAAAATCTCAGAAGTGACTAATGTGACATAAATTGCTTCACACTAAAGCATCCCTAGTTGATAAATACTATGGAAGGTATAATTGGGACGTCCTTTATAGGTTTTCCTGAAGGATTTCTATTTGAGAGCTTTTAAAGTTTTATAATATCAATTAATGCATTATTTTTTATCTTTTTAACAAGATTTTCATCATTGAAGTTCTTTTTTTTCTTTTCTCTGTTAATGCCAGTAGGCCATTTTTATGCAAAACACATAGATGCTCCTAAATCCCTGCCTCTCTGCACAGTTTGGACTTAAAAGCTCTGTTGATAGTGAAAAATAATTAAAAATGTAAAGAGTTTTCCCCCAGTAATTGTTTTTTCACCATATTTGAATTATATATGTGTGAAAAAATGTAATTGCCTGTGATATCATCTTGGAACAAATCTATTAAAAATTATTTTAGCTTGTTTTTGCATCCCTCCCTCCAAATATCAATGCAATATCCATGATTATGTATTTATAAAGTTAGATATTTACATAATTCCCTCATCCTCCACCACCCCAGCAGTCCTATAGGCCCTCAAAGCAATGTGAATCCTCTCATATTTTCTCACACCGTTAGACTCCGTTGGTCTTTTGACACGCCAGCGCATTAATATTACAAATATTCAAATAACTTTATTTAACATTCTGCAGGCTGACAGTGGCAGTAGGAGATTCACAGCCCATTGAGCAAGTGCGTTTCCCCAGACTAAGTGCCGATTCATCATGAATGCCTTACTCCTGTCTAATGGCTGCCATCATGTTGCACACACACACACATGGAGACACACACAGAAGTGCATAGTACTTGTTCTATATCTGCGTTTTTAAAATGTTAAATGCAGTGACCCTGGCTCATTTATCACATTATTAACCCTAGATGAAAATCGTATAAATCCTGATATAAACTTCTAAAGGGTTCATTGTCATGAGCATCAACCAGTGGGCTTATTTCTGTGTAAAGGGAGGGAATCCGGCTGAAATAAGACGGTAATAGGTGTGTTTCCTTTATCGGAACTTCCAGGTAAAACTGTGAGCGTGAAATTGATCCGGAGATCCGAAGTCCCGGCCCTCTAAAGCTGTCCTGTCTCCATATATATTTGGCCCTGAAAGGAATGTGATGAAACGTCAGCACCACACGACCGCTGCGCAGTGAGTTACGTCATCGATCAGCGCAAAACGCGCGAAAAGAAGTAAACAAAGATTGACACAATGGAGGAAGCAACAATAGTCGGCACGCTTATGTTTGCTATGTTGTTATATGCAGCGATGGCTTCCATCGCTCATCTCTCTAGCAACTCGTGTTTTCCTAAATAACGGTTCCCGCCACATATATGCATTTCCTATTTCCTCCTGAGTTGACATAATTTCTGACTGAGTTACAACCAATCGGCAGCATTCCCGCCCAGCGTCTTCACTGGGCCTTTTGTCGGGCAATTCCGAGTAGCTACCCCTGATCAGGTACTTAGAAGGCTCCGGAAAACGGCCGTTCGGCTGGCCCGGTCAAGTGGAGACAAACGCACATCGGGAGCATCCTGTAAATTTACCCCGAAGTTCCGATAAAGGAAACGCACCTATTGCTTTTAAATCCTAGAAACACGTAGCCTAGTGAACTAGACCAAATTCTTGCCTTGCTAAGTTTGGTCTAGGCACGCTTCATTGGAACCCTCGCAGCCTGATCCACTGCTGTGGCTGTCCAATCACAGCTCGCTATAGTTTTGGTTGGGCCAATCACAGCGATCTATATTGTGGGCCAATCACAGAGCGGGAGTAGCCGATGACGTCAGAGCTGCGACCACGAACACAAACAACATGGCGGCAGCTCAGGAACCACGTTTGTTTGAAACGGCTTTGTCATCAACATTGGACGATTTAGACTCCAACGTGCATAAGTCTGTCGGCTATACTTAGCGGCTTCTTACTTTTGTCAAACAAAGTAGTGCAATGTCCCAGTACACCTGATATTCACATGTTTTTCATACAAAAACAACAGAAATCATTGATGTTAGACGCATTTGCTGCCTCCCTCTTCTTTTTCGTCGCAGAACTGACGAAGTTAAGTTTCTAGTCTCTTTATTAAGTTGAAGTTTTTACAACTAATCTTTTCAAGTTGTAACTGATGTTGAGTTCAGTCAACATGATAACATTAGTCCAGAGAGCTAAAACCTCAAATTGCTTTTAACAGTGTAGGATGGCTTGCCACACTAAGAAACACAAGAAAGAACTGAATTTCTTCAGCAAGTTTTATTTACCCAAAGCTTTAAAGTTTGACTTCAGACACTGAAACTTTTTTCCTCCACATTGTTTTAACTTCGTTGTACATCTCATCAGAGTGTAAAGGATCTGACAGATAGGACCCGCAAAGGCCCCGTAACCTATTAGAGCTAATTCCAGCCCATTTAGCCTTGTCTGCTTCTGTTCCATGGAGTTTACTTCATTTGCAGAGAGGCGTCCATGTGTACTCGCCATCACACAATAAAACACACACACACTAACATCCACTAAGTCACCTTGAAGCCCAATTAAGTAAGCATCTGACTCTTCCTGTTCCTATTAGTCTTATGGCAGAGGACTGGCGCGATGAGGGCAGAATGGAGTGGTAAAAGGAAGAGACAGAGACGAAAGAAGAGGGTGAAAGACTTCTTGTTTCCATGGTTTTCAATAGGCTGAATAGAGGGGTGGCGGAGAGCAGTGGTGAAAGAGCATGACCCAAACAAAAACTCTTTGAATTCAAGGTCCAAAGAGAGTGTTTCTAATGACCCCAAACACAGATGCACTGCTCTCCCTGCAACAACAGCCAGTCTCTAATGATGTGAGGGGAATCTGGGGATTCTGTTCACACATAATGGACAAACCTACAAACAGAGCTGTTCTTATTCTCGAAGGAGGGACACATAGTCCTACTTCTATTATTATTTTTCTTCTTCTCTCTGTATTTCCTTTCAGATTAATGTTGTCTTGTTCTCAGTCCTTTTCAGGTTTTTCTGAGCCTTTTCTTGTCATCTGTGCCTTGGGTTTTTCCCTTAGCCACTGCGCTGGAACTTTTTTCTTTTCAGAAGATATCACTTTGACCTAACATCTCCACCAATACGTGTCACAAAACCCCACTCACTTCTCCTTCTGTGTTTCAGATTTTATTCCTTATGCTTTATTATTTCCTCTCCCATTCCCACTCAAAGTGATGGAGGTGAGCGTTGAAGGCCAGTCGGAGTCAGGTCATGACACGGCGGGACAAAGAACCCCAAACATTCACCAGATGGCAGGGGCTCCGTGTAATTTGCCCGTGTCAACCTTTGCTTAGAAACAAAAGCTGGTTGCTATGAGGGACTCATCGTTACCTCCCACACCAGACTTGACCCCCATCTATCAAATTGCTCACTTTTTAAATTAGGGCGGCATATTCAGAAAATTCTAAGAAAAAACATTGCTGGATCTCTGGAAATGATTAAATCTCAGTTTTCTTTGAAAGTTTCCCAAAGTTACACGTCATCTTGAACAGCAATCAAAAAATAGTTGTCTTTCTTTTAGGGGTGGGAATTTAACGCATAATTATGATGAATTAATTAGAAAAAAAATAACGCGTTAAAAAAAATTAACGCATTCAACCCTTTAAGCCAGAGGGTCCCCCAATTGGGGGATGTTGAAGTTTAGCAGCAGAATCCATGCCCTAAATATCAATGTAGTCAAGCTGCACCTCTAAAGAAAGCTCAGAACCTTGGCTACAAGACCATGTCAACCTTTTTTATGTGCTCCAAACACAACTACAACTATGATCAAATGAGTGATCAGAAATCCCTCTTCATGCGTTTTTGCCTTTGTTTCTGTCTCTAATGATGCTAAATCAAATCAAATTGCACACATTCTATCAACCCATTATTATTATTATTATTATTATTATAAAACCATTATCAAAATGTACTTAAAATAGTATTGTACTTTTAGGTCTGTCATATTTTTGCCAGTGATATATATATATATATATATATATATATATATATATATATATATATATATATATATTTTTTTTTTTTTTTTTTCGTCCTGTTTTGAATTGAAATACAATTTAAAAGCGTTTTTTTAGAAATTAAAAGAGCTTGTGTTTACAATAATAGTTTCAATGACTGTTGTTTGATTCTCTGTCTTTTTATTTAAAAAAATTGCTTTCGGGGGAAATGGTCTTGAACGATTAAAATGCGATTAATCAAGATGAATTAATTACAAAGCCTCTAATTAATTAGATTAATTTTATTAATCGAGTCCTACTTCTACTTCCTTTATAATTCACCATCTTTTCGTTCTCTTTTTAAAACTCCAGCAGGCAGTAATGAGGCAACATGGTGAGCCCCTCCACTGAGTACCCCCTTGTTGAGAAAGTACAAACATCACCCCTCTTTATTGATTTTTATTTGTTTACTCTCCCGCTCCCATCAGTGTCCATCAACATGCACTGTCCTGCTAATAAAACGGCTATGTCTGCTCAGTTTGACAGCTGAGGGACACATTTCAATTCCAGAAAATTGTCTCGTCCCTTCCTGGAGGGCTGCGATAGATGTGGGTTAGTCAAGGTTATTTCATGAAACTTGTGGACTGATTAGAATTGAATTGCAATTATAGAAAGGGCTAATAAACGTCTGTTTATTCCTCCTGCAGTGACAACTCGACAACAAAGCAATCAGAACCAATGTGGAGAGAATCAGACTGAACAAGGCTCAGGTTTTATGTATTTCCAAGGCCTATTTAAAGGGACAGCCGTTACAAATGTATAATATAGTAATGCCGTGCTATACTTTCTTCCCTTTTCAGCCTGACATGAAAGAATATAAATTCCATTTGCATTTATTTTTTCCACATACAAACTGTTTTTGAATTACAAGACATTTACAAAAAAAGAAGTGTTGCTGTTGATATTTCTAAATGCCATTTAGCTAGTGTGTGTGAAAAACAAACATTTGATCCTTTATTGTGTTAAAGTGGCTGCAGTATTTTATTAATTATATTTGCTGATAAAGCAACTAACACTCAGCATCAGTTTGCAGTCTAGAAAATAATTTTTGCTACTTAAAGAGCATCTTACATTTCCTGGCTTTAAAGGTGTGGTTCACTTGTTTAATCAGTACATTTGCAGTGGTCTCTAGTAGGAATGAATGCCTTTTAAGTCGTGTCCTGGACGCTAAAACCAACAACAGACTCAACTGTCGCGAGTCAAGATGGGTGAGTCCATGAATTTTAAGTGACAGGGTGACGTAGATTCATACGGCTCTGAATCGATTAGTCACGATTCGATTCACTTCAATTCAGTCTGGTCTTTAGTCTGCGTTTTTTCTTGATATGTGCATTTAGCACCTTTTTACGGTCTTTACGTTTACGTTTTTTATGTTTTTTACGTTCTTTTCATTTAGCGGTTTATTGTTGGAATTGGGTGTTGCTGAAGTAGAAAATGACATTTCTATCATTTAGATGAGCTTCTTCCCAATAAGTAGATGTGCAATTTGTATATATTGGTACACATTAAGCATGTTTTTGGAATGGATTTGTACCCGGACATACGTGCAGGTCCGGTCCCAGGTCAGTCTGGTTCAAGGGGAAAAATTGATCTTAGGTCTAATGAATTGATTTTGAAAAATTTATATGAAATCAATCAAAAAACGATTAAATTGATATTTTTACCCAGCCCTACTGTTTCTATCTGAAGCTAATGCAGGAGATTTTCATGTTCAGCCTGCATGAAAAAAGAATGAATAATCAGAAATAATAATTAAAAAATGGCTTTTCAGTGAACCACGCCTTTAAAATGAGTCATGATGATTTATTCTGAGACTCCACAAGTGTTTGAAATCAATGCCAACTCACTACACTTCAGGTCAAAACCTGCAAAATTTCTGCTACATTTCACTCCAGGCTTTTGTTTAACCAGTCCACGGAAACATGCTCCCACTCAACCAAGTTTCACCAACCTCTGGCTGAACTTTGCATGTCCAATTTCATAACCTAATCAGATTTGCTATAATCCCCCGCACACTTGGAGCAAACTGCATTACACTTCCACTGTAAACGCTCCCTAAAGTGTTCCTGATTTAACATACGTGAAAAATTAAGTCTGTGTAATTTATGTGATGACACCATGCATTATCCTGCACCGTCTCAGCTCCCTGTAACTAGGAAGGTCACATAAAACACAGCCACAGTGCATTTACAATATGCAATTATATAGCAATTAGACACCTCCCACATAATCTGCATCGCGCCATGTCATTGGGTTTGTGTAATAACATGTTTTCATTGACAGTTAACTCAGCCTGTACTTTTCTGGGTTGAAGCGTGTTGTTCTGCAGAAACCAGAAGAAATGTTCCTTTTCAAACTGAGACACTGTAGGACAGATTGATCCTCATCAGCTGAGTCACCTCATACCAGAGAAAGCGTTTTGTTGCGCACAGCTTGTGCTATAATTTCCACAAAAACATCACCCTCGATATGCTGTCAAGCTCATGGCTCTTTTTTTTTTACATGAAACTCCTCTGAATAACTCCAAGCATGCTTTTTTGGCTAAATGGAATAAATCCAAAGGTTTATAGCTACCAGCATGTTGTACTGGATTGCACAGTATTGGTTGTTTGATTGTGGATTAGTGTCTGATGACTCTTACTTTTGTGCTAAACTTTATTTTGTTATTGCTTTTTTAAAAAGAATAAAATAAATGGGAAATCAAAAATGCAAATGAATTAAAACTAAGACATAAAAGATGAGACATAAGGGCAAAGTAAGTTTCAAAGCAAAATTCTATTTTTTGAGATGTAAATTGTTTTTATTCTGGGAGCAAAATTACAGTCTCAGGTTTGCTTCTGCAGGTGAAACTCCAAAAATTACAATAAGGTGCAAAAGTCTATTTATTTCAGTAATTCAACTAAGCTAAGATTTAATGTGGAAAACAATGAGTTTAAATTTAATCAAATAATTGTTTGTTTGAAAGTTGTTAATAAAGATTCTAAAAAAAGTAGCACAAACAGCGACCGGCATCCTGGCATGCGTTGCGATCAATGACGCAATGCTCCCTGTCCCGATTCGGCACACTTGTGTACTACGCACTCGAAGCCTTACTGCACACCTCCTCTAAGTGCACTTCACAGAAGGGCATAGGGCACAGTGCGAGTATTAGGATTGGGCCATAGACTGAGAGACCATCTAAAGGCTCAGTAACCCTTTGCAGATGTTTTGAATTTAATTAGCTGATTAGAGTGTGACACTTTGAGTCTAGAATATTAAACCTTTTCACAATATTCTAATTGTCTGAGATTTTGAATTTGGGCCTTTCATCAGCTTTAAGCCATAATCATCACAATTATAACAAACAAAGACTTGAAATATCTGGCTTTTCATGTATCAAGTCTATCTCATATTTTAGTTTCACCAATTTTAGTTGAAATACTGAAAGAAATAAACTTCTATTTATTCCAGTTCCACCACTGGAAATCTTTGATCGTTACCATTAAAGTCAAAACAATTAAAAACTTTTCTCAAACAATCAATAAAACTTTATTCCAGAAAAAATAATTTGTCCATCGCATAAAACAATAAATAAGACTTAGCAATACGGTCTTAGAAATTATAGATATTTATATTTATCTTTTTCTCAATCGCTAGAGAAAACATATAGATTTGAGTCATAAATGATGTGAATTGAGCACATTTATTATTTCACAGATTGATGTAGTCCTTTAATGGGTATGGATTCAAATGCTTTCACAGGAGCTGGTTTATTGGTAGAATATCTTCTGTATTCATTGCAGTCACTCTTGGTGTTTAAAACAGTCACGTTGAAATAGACAGTTCACTCTTGAGTTTCATCATTATTGGATTCTATATATAATGTCTGGTTAATGTACAAATAAAAACAATGAGATAAGATCATTAATTTAAAAAAGTGCCATAAAAAATTTTAAATAAATAAAATGAGGGGTAAGTAAAAACATCAGCTATATATAGCAATTAAAATGTATTATTAAGGTAGGTTTTTTATTTAGCTTTAAAAATATCAAACAAGCACGCTTGTCTGATGTCTTGGGGTAGTGAATTATGTAAAGTTAAAGTCCCAAGTCATCATCACACACTGGTGAAATTATATCTCCGCATTTGACCCATCCCCGTGGTCGGGAACTATTTGGTGGTTTAACCCCCAATCCAACCCCTTAGTGTCAAGTGTCAAGCGAGGAGGCAATGGGTCCCATTTCCAAAGTCTTTGGTATGACCCAACCGGGATTCGAACCCCGATCTCCCAGTCCCAGGGCGGACACTCTACCACTAGGCCACCGGAGCACAAAAGGCAAAAACCATGCCCTTCCAAAGTATTCCATTTAACTTTGGGGATTAAATATTGAAGTCCAGTACCCTGTCAACACAGAGCTCTAGAAATAGTATTTGAGCCCAAGAGATTGGAGATATAAGGTGGAGCAATACAGTGTACTGCCTTAAAAGTCAACAGTAGGACCTTAAAATTAGCAGGGACACGGCAACTTGTGGAGGGATTTCAGTACAGCCATGCTGTGGTCGTATTTTGTCTTTCTAGTTAAAATACGAGCTGCTGCATTCTGCACTAAAAAATCACCAAAAAAAAGAAGTCTTTGATAGTCTTGGTAACAGACTGACTATTGGGCATATTTTCTTGTTAGCACATAATAATCTTCTGCCAATTCAAGGACCCTTCCAGAGGAGGCTTGCAATCACCAACTGTGTGTTTCAGCTGTTTGGGGGATAAGGATATTTCAGAAAGATCTCATTTCAGTCATTAGTGTGTATGCATGAAGTATTTATGTCAAAGGAATAGACATTTATGTGAATGATCATATAACAAACAAACTGATTTGGGCAAATGCACTGCCTGACCAAAATAAAAGTTGCCACCTGGATTTAACTAAGCAAATAGGTACGACATTCCTATTGGATAATTACTGCATGGGTGATTATCTTTCAGCTGGCAACAAGATCTGGGACATGGCTTAGATCATGTCCCCATCATCTATCTGTCCTGTACAGTATGCAGCGTGTTCATTCTTTACACAATCAGACTAGATACAGCAACACCCATGGGTTTCACATCTTGTTCATTTAGGATAAGATTCATGACACACATGGATCTTGACACATGTCCTTGTACTGTTCCAATAGAAATGAACTATGAGTCTGGTGGTCAAGCAAAAGATGCTTGAGAAGGGTCACATCACTGGCATGCATCAAGCAGAGAAAGCATCTAAGGAGATTGCAGAAACGACTAAAACTGTGTTCAGAACTGTCCAACACATTATTACAAACTGGTGTGATGAGTCCAGATGGACCCTGTTCCAGAGTGATGGGTGCATCAGGGTAAGAAGAGAGGCAGATGAAGTGATGCACCCATCATGCCTAGTGCCTACTGTACAAGCCTGTGGGGGCAGTGCTATGATCTGGGGTTGCTGCAGTTGGTCAGGTCTAGGTTCAGCAACAGGATGTGCTCCAAGAATGAGGTCAGCTGACTACCTGAATATACTGAATGACCAGGTTATTCCATCAATGGATTTGTTCCTCCCTGATGGCACGAGTCCAGACCTTAACCCCATTGAGAATCTTTGGGATGTGCAGCGGTCAGACTCTGCCATCATCAATGAAAGGTCTTGGTGAAACATTAATGCAACACTGGATGGAAATAAACCTGGTGACATTGCAGAAGTTTATTGAAACAATGCCACAGTGAATGTGTGTCGTAATCAAACCTAAAGGTGGTCAAACGAAATATTTTTTTTTTGGTGGTGACTTTTTTTTGGGCCAGGCTATGTAGATGAAAGAACAATTATATTTTCATATCATGTAACCTGCTACTCTCCTAGCGCGAGAGAGAAAAAAGCTACAGGAACACCACCAGCCCAATAATGCCCAGTCTATAAACATGCTAGATTCCAATCCAATCAAGCAGAGCTCCATAATGAGCGTGGTACACTAAGGCCTTGTTCTGCAACTCACTCAGCTAAAAAGATCCACTGTCATCATACAAGGGCCAGAAGCCAGGGATCAACTCAGAAGTCATGTAGTTCTGGTTAGACCTCTATGGATGGCTCGAGGTGAACACACTTATTAAAGTGTACACTGTTTTAAGTAAGGTGGCAGCTTTTTCAAAAGATACAATAATGTTGTCTTTAAAGGGTATGCACACAGAGCTTACATATATAAGGAGACTGAAAGACAAAAGATTTTATCGTGGTGTCTGGCCAGCATGACTAACACACTGGTCTGGTCTGCACAGTGGTGCACTTCTGAGGGAGAGTGATATCTGATTAGTCCAGCTATAGCTGACAAACAAATGGATTTGCTGTGTCTGGAATGTTCTCCTGGGGAGCTGGATAGACCGAGATAGAAAGACGCAGCTTTTGTGTTGGAGCAAGTACGGAGCATAATAAGACCCTTTGGGGAATGAACCAAACAGAGTGTTAGGGCGACACAAGAGCGCACATGCTTGTACACTTGATCAGTTATCTGTCAATCTGCCTTTCACTTTATTTGTTTTATTCCCCCCCTACTTCCTGATTAACTCACCTTTCTGTTACGGCCAACAACGGTTGACATATTATTTTGTGTCTCAGCTCGGTTTTTCACTCATAAATTCAGTGTTAGCCAAGTCTCATTTCAGTGTCCTTTAAACAGGATGTTATATCAGGGTGTGTGTGTGTGTGCATGTGTGTGTGTCATGCCAGTGTGAATGGACCAGTAAATCCTGTTTCCTTCAGCCCTTGTCTTCCCTTTCTATCTCATCTTTTTTGTCTCTTTGATTCCTTATCTTCCACTGTCCTATTCTTCCACATCGTGCTGGACGACCAGTCACAGAGAACGTGTGACAATAGACGTATTAGCCAAATGCATGGTGATCTTGCCTGACTTGCAGAGTAAATGTGAGGCTTTTACACCCCTAATGCCCTCTGAATAGGCCTTCTGCTCCCTGAGAAAATGCATTGAGAAGCACTCAGACTGAGGGGTTTTTCTACTGGGTCTTGTGACCCGGGTCTACGTAAGCTGCTCCCATCGTAGTACACAGTTTTTGCCTTTTCTTTCTTTGCATTTTCATAAGCCCTTAATCTGAATTGGACTCCTCTTCATAGTGGAAATGATTTCAGAGTGGGGGAACTTGGCCAGACAAAAGGCTTTGTCTTTGGCTGAGGCTGTAGGTCCCGCTTAGACCCAGTCCCTTCCTTTTCATTCTCTCAGAACGTAGCAGCTGTTTTTTTGTGTGTCGAAGAAGAATGGTTGGATGTCGAAAAGATTTTTGGCTTGACACTGCCCCCAGTGGAATTACGATGCCACTACAAGGTAGATTGATCCAAATGGGAGGGAAACCATAGGCATGTATATAAACACTAGGTGGCAAAAGCGGGAGTCGAGGGCATAGCTAAACGGCGGCCATCTTACTTCAGACAGCAGACATTCTGTTCTCAATGGTAGCAGATGGAAGGTGAGTGAACAGCTTAAACAAAAACACTCTTAACTCGATTAAATATTAACAGATTTACAAGCGGGTTGCATTATTACAAACCTTATGACACATAGGCTTGAGACGACATATGTGCACATTTTTAAATTAATGGGCCAAATCCGTCATATTTCACAGCCACATCTCTGGCGTTTATAACAAATCCGTTGAAAATCGGTTGAAAATTGAGCAAGTTAGAGTTATTTAAATAGTTCATGCACCATTGACACCAATGTTACGAAATGGGGCAGCTGTCTGAAGTAAGATGGCCGCCACGTTGCTACGTCGCACTCCATTGACGAACAGCACGGGTGAGCCATCTAGTGTTTATATACATGTCTATTAGGGAAACTACCAAACAGCATAGCCAGCACACATAGATGGGCCCCATGTGGGATCTATATGGGCAAGCCTTATTTGTCCCAACAGGGTTTGTCTGCGGAGGCCCCACAGGGATTGGCCCAGAAAGATTTTGCCCACATAGATGTTAATGGGCCCTACATGGGTTTTCAGAGGGTTTGGCTCAAACACTGGCAAACCCCTGTGGGGCCACCATGGAAGCTGCAGACAAACCCTGTTGGGACCCATACGGCTTGCCCATATAGGTCACATATGGGGCCCACCTATGTGTGCTGGCTGGGCTGTTTGGTAGTTTCCCTCCCATTTGGATCAATCTACCTTGTAGTGGCATCTTAATTCCACTGGGGACAGTGTCAAGCCAAAAATCTTTTTGACATCTGACCGTTCTTCCTCGACACACCAAAAAACAGCTGCTACGCTCTGAGAGAATGAAAAAGAAGGGACTGGGTCTAAGCGGGACCCATATGGCTTGCCCATATAGAGCCCATATGAGCCAACTAAAAATAAAAAAAATCCAGCCAACACTTTTTATTTACCTACAGTGGAAAATATGTGATATTTTATAGTTTTCCTCTAGTTGACAGCTGTGAAGACTTTAGAGCTGTATTGTGTAACAAACTGAGTTTGAAGTGTAACGCGTATACACTGGACTTCTTTTAGCCCGAGGCCTGAATTAGATTGCAGCTTTGATCAGTGTTGGAGCCCCCCAATCTGAGGGATTGGAGCAGAAAAAGCACATCTCTGTGCATCTGCAGGCATGTAAGGGTGTCACAATAGGGATTTTCCCCCGTTACAATAACACACACGTTGGAACAAATTTAAAAATCCAAATTGCTTTTTAGAAATGAGTTGTTCAGTAATTAATAGTGCTGTTGCTCTGAACTCAGTGCTTTACAGGTACATCTCTTGAGACTATTCTTTCTCTCTGAGTCTGTTTCACTACCTCTCTCCCTCTTTTTTTCTGTGCTTGCTGCCCCAGAACACCTTAATCCAGTGTGAAAGCAATTGGCTCTCTCAGATCTAATCAATAGAGGGCCAGGGCGCTGAGCCAGGGGGAACATCTCTGGCCCCTGCTCAGCTACAATCAATTTAGAACCATCGATTCAGTGATTGAAATACAAAGAGCAGAATCGCTGAACCGTACAGGTGCTTTAGTGCTGGGGTGTGCCAACATGCTATACATCACCTCCCGTGAGCACTTTTTGTGTATTTATGCACGTTTTGCCCATGTCTGTGCGTGTCTATGCTGAAGGTAGGTTAGGGTGGTTTGTGGACTTTGTTTTATGAGTGTGTATGGGTAGTATGATTTATTTTTGAGCCATCTGTAGTAAAGTGGGAATGGCATTTAATCTAGCGCCTCTGAGACGGAACCAGGAAGAAAAAATAAAATCACTCCTAATCCAATATGTCCTGCCCAGAGAAGCTGCGTTTGAAAATTGTGTGTTTATGTTAGGATGTTAGGACGGTCTCTGCATTTGTTTGTGGCCAGGAGTTAACTGATTCTTTCTTAACAGCATATAATGTGTGCATTTCCGCCCAGCCCATAAGATACTATCACTTTTGGACATCACCACACACTCTGCTTTATCCATGTCGGCGTAATACTGTACATATTGGAATTACATACAACTCATGGTGGAATTGTAAAATGTATTGTAGATAGCAGTGCATGTATTTAACAGAGCTGCACGATACACTGATATCTATCAATGTAAAAATTAATATGAGCAATATTAGAAGGACTGCTTCAGCTGCAGAACATCTTTTATAGTCCAAGTGCCATGCGGGCTTAGCAAAAAAAAAAAAGCTTACATCATATCACACTACATGATAAGACAATCACTTTTACGGATTTCTGAAAAATCATACATAATTCCTGAAAGGGGAAAACTCCGGACAGCCACTTTAAATGTGCAATATATAAGAATGAAGTAAGGATGACATCCTGTGGTCAAATATGGGTACTGCAGTTAATTTTTAAAGCCAAAAAATTACTTTCCCACTCCCGTTCTGTGAGTTGCATGGCTGTTAGCAGTTATGGATACGTGCTAGAAGACTGTAGATGACAAGCAAAGACGAGTCACACACAGTAAGTTAAGTAGATAAATACATTATCATATCTGGGTTTAGCTTTCTTTGGTGTTTTATGGTAGAGAGCACTTACACTTATTATGGTAACATGTCTCCGGCATTAGAGGAAGTGTGGTTGTTTGCCGTCTTGCTGTTAGCTTGCTGTTATAGTTTTGAACGACTCATGAAAGAAAGTAAAACGTCACGATTGACTCATTATTCACTTCACACACATTTCACTGTAATATGGAGTTGTTGCTATATGAAAAAGTAGCTTGAGATATTTTTAGAGCTGACTATTTGCTCCTAATTCACCGTTAGCATTGTTAGCTTCACGTGAGCTATAGCTTTTCTTTACCCTTGGCGAAGAATGAAATCTGTTTCAATATAACCATCCTTCCAACATGATTGAGACGATTTTGTGAATATTTCATTGTAGAATTCTTACATATTGCTCCTTTAACCACATTTGTCCTAAAAATGCTAAATTCACCACAGTTATACTGTATATTGGTTTTATGAGCCACATTATACGTTTCTTTTTGAAGTTCTGAGAGTAAAGTCTAGGAGTTCCAAATGATAAACATCCTTAATTATTGGAGCCTAAATGTTGTTGCAGCAATGCTAATGTGTTTGCTTTTACAGTTGCAATAGCTTTTTCCACCCCTTCTTTTTTTTAATTGTAAACAGAAGTAATTTGCACATTTTATTGATTAGAAGGAAGTGGAGTAGATATTTATTGTGTTTACAAGATAACATTGAATGAGGTAATTGTTGGGGTATCAATAATTGAAATGTATTAAACAGTTTTTTATTTATTACACACAATTAACTGTGTAAGCAGTCAAAATGATGGTGTTTAGAGTCGTGTAAAGACAAGAGTGGAGCAACACAATGTGCACAATATGTTACGACTCTTATTGTAAAAAAAGGTTTTGACATTTATACATGATGTTTGTACTTTAATCAAGCATTTATCTTTTGTCACCCAGCTGAAAAATAAACAATCACTCTGTACCGTATGCTTTGGTTTATGTAAACAGATGCCATCATTTTACTTTTCTATTGTGTGTGGATGAATGAGGGATAAAGGACGGACTTAAGAACATTAAACCAATCATTAATTTGATAGGACTAAACATATTTGTGTTCCACTATAATAATATAACAGAGTTGTGTACATCGTGACTGAGACCACTTATATAAGAACTCATAGATGCTTAATTTTCTACCTAATCTGACCTAAACAAAATGTATTGATTTCATTTCTTTAAGCAAGCACACACCTTGTTTGGCCTTTTCATCCCATAAATGACTTTCTGCCATTTATACAATTAACCCACTTGGTCATGTTGGTTTTGCCCCTTAAGTCTCAGCTGGACAGCATATTGATGTCTTTGTCAGCATCAACAGTATCGCAAGGATAAAGGATTTTTAAAAAATCATTATTCTTTTCCACAATATATGTGAGCCACAAATAATGAACTACTAAACCAAGGCCATGCGCAGCATTTCTATAGAAAATTCCTTCAAAGATTATTCAGTAAAACGGGACCACCATTCAATTGTGCACACAGCTTTAGAAAGTTACTCATGTTGATATTAAACAATGGAGATTTTTGTACGTAGAAATGTTGAAATTGCTTAGACAAAACTCTTACCCCTGCTGCACACTGGAAGCATCAGCGGCGCGGAACGGCAGCGGAACGTCGCTGCTTCAAAAATAATCCATTATAGTCTATGTGGGTGATTCAAACCAGCCGCGACGCGGACATTTTCAGACGCGTCCCAGAAGCGGCATGCCGCGATGCTAAAGATAGGATTGAGTTCTAATTTTGCCGCGTGCTGCTTCTGGAATGTGTCCATTTCTGCAGTTAACATGGGGCTAGACAGGAAATCACACTCAGTTTCAGTGTAAAATATCCAGTAATTTTCAAAATAAAAGTCTATTACAGCAATGCAATTTCATATCTATGTAGATTATGTCTATATGTGTGACCTCACATCTTATTTACGTACTGCATCGTTCGAGAAGTGCAGCAGTGTGTTATCCATGGGTTAAATCTTGGCAGTGGAGAGGAACAATATATACGACGTCAAACCGCGATATCAAACTTCTTTTTGGTTTAATGGCAGATGGCATAAACAAACCGTGATCTTTGAAATCTCAAAGGATTTTGTGATCTTGCGAGTCCAGCGGAGCGCGGCGGTGAAGCTGCTTCGCAGCTGAGATTCTCCCACTGGCAAGCAGCAAAAATCGCGAGTAGATCGTTCCGCGACACTGATGCTTCCAGTGTGCAGTAGGCTTTATTTGATATAATATCCACTAAGCATTCCTCGCAAAACAAAACAAAAATAAGAACATTCAAAAATATGTTGGTTTTTCTTTTAGAAAAGAAATGGAAAAGGAATTTTTGTGATGCACGATTACTCTTTAGTAACCCTTGAGCTATTGCTATATGCATCTAATACTCTACTGTTTACTTTTTTACACTACTTGTATTGGTTTATGTTCTATGCAGTGATATGTAGATTAACTTCCAAGTCACACAACCAAACAAACATCTCAAGTATGAATCTTTGTATGTTTACAGTATGGGACAATGACAAATAAATCCAATACTCACATATTTCAGATTAGATTAATAACTCATAATTTATTGAGGAAAACAAGACGTGTCATTCGTTTCATCAGAAAGATTTGTCCTTTAATTAAGATGAAAAACTTTGTGTTTATGTCTTGTCAGTTTGAAGACCAGTGAACAGGGATTATCTTGAGTGTGCACTGCTAAAAATGGCTGCAGCAGAAAAAAAGAGTGTAAAGGAAAGTGGAATTTTGTCCTCACTTTGATTTAGTTTCTAAAAAAACTTCAAACAAGTTATTTTTACAGACACGGACAAAATTGGTGGACACGCCTTGAATTAACACGTCCCTTTGGTCACATTATTCTTTTTTATTAGTCTTTTCTAGGGGTACCACCATTTTTGTCCAGGCCTGTTCCATAATTGAATTTTTAATTTTTTAATAATTTCATTGAAAAGCAATGTCTAACTTTCAATGGTTAAATTTCATAGATTTTTTATTTATTATTACTTTTGTCAGACTCAAGTTATTTCATTGTGGGTTTTTCTTTCATTGACCGAAGCGTACCAACTATTTTGTCCACGTCTCAGAAAAATATGCATCATTCGCAGATAAATTTAGCATGTCAGACTCTTATTTCTGATTATGTGTTTATGAATGTATGTGTCTGCTGTTTTGATTTTTCTCAAGTCCAATCTCCTGGCCATCCATCAGCTGCAGTCTGGTGCTGTCTATCAGTCATTCTTCTTCACGCTGAATGCCTTTCTGTCTCTATCAATCCAAAAATGCATGAGGGCGCAAAGAGGTCTCAGAAGCACACACACACACACACACACACACACACATGCACACAACAAACACATGTGCCAGTTTCCTACCTTTTGGCATATTGACTGTGTGGTAAAGGTCAGCACTGTCCAGATTTGGACAGGTGGGATGGCGGCTGCACTTCACCGTCACACACCATTTCCCAGTACTTGTGTGTGTTTGTCTGGAGGGAGATACAGCTTACTGATAAGGTTTTGAAGAGGTCAGGCAGATGTAAATATGACATGAATATAGATGTCCTGTGAGTCTGGACACCTTTGGAGACTCTCACAGCTGCTGGGGCATTGTGTGCCAGGAAATGGGGTCAACCTGCTCCCATCCACACTTTGCTCCACGATATTTGTTTAAGAAATCCATTTGTTTTTCTGGTGCTGAAAAATAACACACTCTTCAATGCTTGTTTTTCACCCACTGAGATTATTTGGTCTTGTCTAGGCCTGATGTCAGCAAAATTGTTGGTTTAGTATGCATACATGCACACCCACTCTAAACCACACTCTGCATAGGGTAATCCAGATAGCAGTTGCTCTAAACAGCATTTACTATCCAGCCTCCGGTTTGATGTTAGAAATAACCGTCTACACAGAGCATGCAGGGAAAGATGGCTGCATCACAGACAGCTCACATATTGCAGGACTCTGCCATCAACAATTTGAGTGACAACATGTACTCCTGAGTGCTTCCTCACTTTGTTTTCTCTCACACTCCCCGTTTCTCCGTGTTTGCTTTTCTCACGCTGGATTGCCCTCGGCCCGGTCGCTTCTACTCGTCCAAGCTTTACTTTTTGTTTTTATTTTCTTTTGATGCAGAAAATTTTTATCATTACGTCCCATTAGGCATAAAAGCAGTATAAGAGATGAACAAAGGCTGTGCTGGTGCAGTTGGAGGAACGTCATGCCAGCGTATTGTAGGGATTTTTAGGGTGGATGATGTTTGGTAACCTATCACACATGCCCATACACGCACCTTTTATTCCCTTTTTTACTCCAACCTCATTTCTTGTTCTATTAGTAGTGATCCAGTCTGCAGCCAAAAGGTGCTGCCTCTAAAGACACTATTGGATTTTTAAAAAGCCAGTCTTTTTTTTTTCCTGTCCTTGTTTTTTGTGTCTAAGTCCACTCTATTGCTAACCTCTGGCCTCTAATTGAATCTGACAGCCCATATGTGTGAAAGTGACAGCACTGGAATGAAATAGTGCAAACTCGTGGCTGTTTTGGGTGAGATTCATGTTACCGGACCTTTTTGTTGTAATGATTTTTTATGATGAAAGGCCTTTTTGTAGCCTCTTGTTGAGATTCTGGTTTGGTTTGGACTAGAATTTGCCACTAGCACCCATCTTTAAAGCCATATTCTGCAACTTTTTCATATTTTTAAATCATTTTCTTGAGCCAGTATGTGCTAAAATAACCCTTTACAGAATATCTCACTTGCAACTTCAGAGTGGTGGGCAACCTCCTTTTGGACCTTAAAAAATGGAGCTGACATGCCTTGTGCTGCATGTACTTCCAGCATGTTTTAGATCATGAACACAGCTGATTTGTTTGATTTAGTGATGAACCGCTCCTGTAGACACTAATGAAGGCTGAGGAGACATTTCAGCAGTTAGATGAAGGTGTTAAAAAGACGAACGCACAGCGAGGAGATAAGTTTTACTTTTGGTTCTACTAAACGGACACTAGGGGGTGCTAAAAACAAGCCAACACTGCCAAGTGTGCCTTTAACTAAACAGTTCAGTGTTTTCTGAATATTGTGTCATATGTGCTGATTAAGAAATCAACAATAAGGGGTAAAACGTGAAGGAACCTTTATATTTCAGTTGTTTATGACCCCCCCATATGCCATTCTTAATTAATCATCCACCTTTCTCCTACACTTTAATATACACTTGTAACCAGATTATAGATGAGGGTGGCGCTATTATTTAATTTATCCTTACTTTAAATTACTTTAGTTTCTTGAGTGCTTTTCACTATAATTTGTATTATGTGAAATGTTAAAGTGGCGTGCAGAAGTAGCTATAGAGAGTTGTACCTGGAATTCCAGCAGACACCAGCTGTGCAGCAATCACTTGAGAGTTTAAAGCTTTAGAATTGCAAAAAGGACAAATTAGAATTTTATGGACATGTTTGACAAATCCCTACTAGATAAATCCCCCCCACCCCACCCTTGTATAATTAGTTCACAGGCATGAGCACCAACCCAGTGGGCCAGTCGATATCCAACAGATAGGGAACACACAAAATGATCTCCCATTATAACCTTGCATAAATTTGAACTTATTAAAAGCACAGTCCAGGTTATTTATCACAACATTCTGCAAAATTATGTGATATAGAATACTATGAATAGATTTGTCTAATTTCAATGTCATCATAGTATTACATTTTTAAGTGTTAGGAAAACATTAAATAGGAAGATACCAACAACACTTAAAAGTTAAATATACTACACAGGAGATGCTGCTTGGTCTGGTTTTTCAGGGAAGAAGAACAACATTAAACCATCTCACCAAGTCCACTGGTTCATCTGCATCATTAGACGTTTACTACGGTAGCAGGTCCAAGCCACAGCATTCAGATCTAGTTTTGTTGAATGATTGCATTCACAAAAACAAAACCTGGTTTCAGATGTGCTCGTGGTGGTGTTGTATGGTGCCAAAGATCCTCTCTCTGTGTCTTCATGCTTAAGATGGTGGATTTAATACTTCAGGATGTTTCAGTAGTGATTATAATACAGACTATTTACTTAAAGCAACATTCCGCAACTTTTACACCTTAAAATGATGCTTTTTTGTAAAGTTTTTGCGTCATATTATCACCTATTATGTTAATTTTCATACCTGTGATAGTGTTGGGGGGTCCCACGTCTGTTTACTGCACTATACAGTTTTTGAGCTTCGGGTAGCCGCAGGATGTACTGACTGGGTGTTGCTTTATGGCAAAATATGGCAAGCCAAAGGGATAAAAAAAAGCGCGCGTTCTAAACGCGCGTTATGTCCGCCAAAATGCGTGTCCTGAACGCGCGTTTTGACGCCAAAGGGGGCAAAAACCCACGTGTTCTAAAAGCGAGCATTATGTCCGCCAAAACGCACGTCTTGAACGAGCATTTTGGCGGACATAATGCCAGTTTAGAACGCGCATTTTTTTATCCCTTTGGCTTGCCATAATTGTATAAGGTAGACTCGCTGTAGCAGCGGCAGATTCACCAAAGAAAGCTAGAAATCCTGTATCAGAGGAATCTAGGAAAAGAAAAGAAGAACGTGATAGAGCAAGAGCAAAGACCAGAGTTACTATTGGGCCGTCTTTTCCTCGCTGGAGAGCTCTTTTAGAAAGAAAGGCATGAACTACAGACTCTGACCTAGCCGTGTTGCTAATGGCTAGGTAAGTAATAAATGATTTCACCAGGGTTATTGTGTTTGGTCAGGCATAAAGTTGTTATACAGTCCTGATAAAACTATTTATTCAATGTGTGGAGGTGGAAATGTTTGTTTTCGTTGTTTTGCCTGACATTAGGAATGTAAACATGCCTCTTATGCCCGAGAGAGATTTGATTTTACGACAGTGACGTTACGCAGCAAGCCTCTAGAGGGCGACAGAGACCATATAACTGCAAAGTTGCGGAATGCTGCTTTAACTTCTTTGATTCCTTTTCCAGTTTTGTGGTTTTCCATCTAATCCATTCTAAACGAAAGGGAGTTATTGGTTGAAATGCAATTCTTTTTAGCTTCTTCTCTACCAACGTATACTTTAATTTTGCCAAACTACAAGTTTTATTTGATAAACTTAAAAAAATTATGATTAAAAGGAAAATCTTAAGATTATAAATGTAGTAATTGTTGTCTAGAAAAGCATCAGCAAAAGCACGAAAAAGCAAGACTGGGTATCTTTGGTTAACTACAATGGATTAATTGATCTAGCCATGAAGTTAATGAGCTAGATCCATTCAAAAAGAGACAAGTGCTGAGACAGAGGAAGCTAATGGTCTCTCCGTGTGTTAAATGGTAGAACCAGAAATCTTTTTTTCATGCAACATGAACTTTTATCTAAACTCATTATCCACAGACAATTCAACTCAGGACATAAAACCAGATTTTTATTTACAAAATCTAAACATCTTTTTGAATATTTTCTCTGAAATTGTTTGATTTTTAACCAACATAACTTTCAGTTGACTTGGAAGTGTTGTGTGAACAATAAAACCCTTTTCTCGTAGCTGATTTCAACACTCATCAAGTAACTTTCAGTCTTCCTTGCCCCCTCTGTGTTTTCCCCTCCGTTAGTGGGCAGTGAGCCTGGTAGCCCCCTGTTAGCTTCTGATTACAGTGTAGATTGTAGTGCAAGCACATGTTACTGCCTGCTGAGAGGCAATATGTTTCAAAGGGCGGTAAGCTCGGCTACCTTGCCAGAGTGGGATAGATTGGCATGCTGGAGTTTCCTAGAATAAGAATATCTCCTCATCTTTGCTGACTTTTCACGTCTGGCTCCTCTTCTATCTAACATGCTCATTGCCTTGACACATCGTTAGATCTTACCGATAATAAAGCACACCTGAGTCAACGTGCCAGGCAGATCAGCCAATGTGGAGCTTGGATCTATAGCCCTTTTCATCTCGATTATGCTCTTATTATGCAGACGCA
The DNA here is from genome assembly GCA_006937985.1 of Aphyosemion australe. Classification (NCBI taxonomy): domain Eukaryota; kingdom Metazoa; phylum Chordata; class Actinopteri; order Cyprinodontiformes; family Nothobranchiidae; genus Aphyosemion; species Aphyosemion australe. Next base: position 1,567,316 of record SSNS01000120.1, read on the forward strand.
TGCATACGTACACTTGTAGTCACACGAGTCGTGAAGGCGCGTTCAGTAAGCCAGATTTCCCAGTCGGCTGGTCTGTCATTGGCCGGCTGTTCAAAGGGAGAGTGTGAGCCAAAAAAATACTGGCTGTGAGGTTACCATGGTAACAGCCTGCCCAGGGGTGTGGGCTGTCTGCTAAATTGTTTGCTGGTTTGTTAAGGTTCTCTCTCTCTCTCTCTCTCTCTCTCTCTCTCTCTCTCTCTCTCTCACACACACACACACACACACACACTACTTAGAAACCAATTTGTCTACTTTAACGAGTCGTCTCGGTCACAGATTCTTTTTCTTAGATTTTATATCTTTAAGCAAAGCAACCAGAATAATTTGAAATAAGTCTTTTTATGATCCGTTCCTCCAGGTTTAACTGTTACACTGCCCCCTATTGAAATCAATCAAGAACAGTTATATTCCTCCATGCTCACATAAAGCACTGTGATTGTTTGTAATTAGAGGCAGCATCGTCTGAAACTAAAGCATAATGCGTCATTTTCTGCTCTGACTATGAGATATTGCCTCTCATCTCTGATTTTCACTAGACAGCAAAATTTGTGTGAAGCTCTGGTCCTAATTGGAGGATATCTCAGTTTTCTCAAGGGGGTTAACTATTGTTTGCAGAGGTTTCTGCAGCGTTGGACGCTGCTGCATCAGCTATAGCAGGGAGAGCAGGTATGTGGTGACAAAGACAGTAGAAAGTGTGTAAAATATATGCATATGAGCGAGAGTTTATGTGCGTGAGGGCAGCTGTGGGTGTACAGGCATGTCTTATCCTGACAGTGCCAGAATGGATGGATGATTAATGATCAGGGGGAGTGTGATGTGGGTGGAACTCCTCAGCACCGCTGCTCTTGACAAAAGCATACGAGGCGCCGTGCTCTTTTGACCACCCTTTTATTCCTGAGAGAACCACTCTGACCATCTTAGCCCCCTCCCTCTGCATTCCCTCTTTTCAGATTAGAAGGTGATGACAGGGCATGGTGGAAACTTACATTGACCAGACACGCCATATGATGTCACCGTGAACTCTGGATGCCTTCAAATAAAAAATAAAAAAGGAACAGCCTCCATTGTGTGAAGTCGTATATTAGATTCTGGACCCTGTTTCTGTGAGATATGTGGTCCTTGTTGACCTGAGACGGCAATTTTCTGAAATAGATGCAAAAGTGTTCAGAAATCACTTTCCCTAAATGAATAAATCATAACCCTTGAAGGTGTTTTACCCTGACCTTTAATATCCTGCAGGCATATTCTGATGATTCTGACAAGGCTTTGTTTCAACTCATGCCTTGGTCTCAAATAATAATTGTTTTGTGTTTTTTTCAGTGACCTTGTGGCGAAATGGAATACCTGAGTGTAAAAAACCCTGCTCGTTATGTGGACTGTGCAAGGAAAATGAACAGTGACAGAGATGTGAGGTGGAATACTAATTGGCTGCAGCTCTGATTGCCTTTTGTTTTTAGATGTCCTTTCTGTCGAGCAGCATGTTCTTTTTCTCCCACTGATTGATATTTTTAAATTTGTCACGTTATCTTAAGCAAGAAGGCTTTTGGTGTTTGGATGACTGATGACCTAAAGCATGAGAGTTCTGTCTTTCTGAGGAACAAAATAGTGAAATAAGGGTCAGCAGGGGGCTTGACCTTATCATAAGCCTTCCTGCTCGAGTGTTTATGACTGAGTGTGTATGTGTGTGACTCTAAAGCCCCTGAAGACTGGGCCGTGTGATGGATGAGGGTTGAGTTTAAGGGTGTGCTCGGGGTGCTGAGAGTTGTACTGTCACTGAAGGCTGATTACAATTCACACCATAATGTCACTCACACACCTTGCTCCTCTTAGTAAAAGTTGGTGTGTGAAAGTCAAAATTTGCTAAACAGAATCATGTAGTGCAATGAAAGTTACAAATATTACTACAAAATACAACCTAATCGAGGACCTTTGCTGCGTTTCTTTGCTTGCATTTCCAAAGGTTGGTGCCGCTGCTGGGTAAAAAATCTCACGCATGCTGGAGCATATGAGGCAATAGAAAAGTCAGGGAAGGATTTAGTACACTTTAACTTTGATTGAATTTGAGTTTGAAGGCAATTTCCAAACTCACCTCTGAAATGGCTTCCTGCACTTGCTAACTTATATATTTTCGGTTTATCTTGCACACACCTGGTGATGCTTGCATGCCATGTTATTGAAATTCTTATCACTCTGATTTTATTAATCCTACATCTCCCATCGCAATTTGGAAACATGTGCAGCACCACACAGTGTGTGACACAGCAGTGCTCCTTCACATGTGAGTTGTTTCTCCATGAGTGTATTCACTGCCATCGACGACTATAGTCGTCATTTGAAATCCAACCGCTCACTGCCAATGACGACTTTAGTCATCATTTGCATTTTTTTACGGGGCAGGCGTCGGAACCAGTCCCCTCCTGTGAGAACAAACATCACGTGTTTAAAGCTGATCTTCATCCATGTATGTCACTCATCACGTGATCAGGAAGCGGAAAATCAATGAATTAGGAGATCGTTTTGAGAAGCTGCTGTGAAAAAAACGATGCGCCGAACCAGAAAAGCTTCTGCAGCTCAGGCTTGGGCACCAGATTGTGAAAGAACGGATAAAGCTAGAAATACGGCGATTCTTCCTGACGTAAGAAGTGAGTCTACTCTTTCTTTTGGTAGTTTTGGCGTTTACATGATTATAGAGCACAATGTTTTGTGACTCTTCAAAAAAAACAGTAAAAACTCTCAAAAATGCTGGCAGTCGGGCTTTCTGATCAAAAAACGGCTGACAGTGAATGAGTTAAGGAGCAGAAACTACCTATGAATACCCCTCCTCCCTACCTCCTGAGGAGTCATTGGAGTCGTTAGCTTCTATTGTGTAGGAGTTGTATTGATTAGATGCAGGAGGGTGTGACCTAGAGTTACAACCAATCAGCTTGAGTTAAGCAGCGACTCTACCGGGCCTTTCCGAGTACTTACCCCTGCTCAAGGACTCCGTTGGTTCCGGAAAACGGCCTGTTCTGCTGGCACGGTGAAGTGGAGACCGGGAAGTTCTGGTAAATTTCCCCTGATGTTCTGATAGTGGAAACACACCTAATGATGTCCCACCACAACCTTTCTATAGAACTTTAGTGCGTGCTCAAAGCCATTGTCAGCCCATAACACTCTACTGTATTCCTAATTTGCACATGAAGACATTTCCAAGACCCTGAAAGGACCATCCATGTTCCAGCTGCTCTATTACATCATCACTAGGTAAAGAGGTCCTTATAGCAACAGTGAAAAAACGACAGTGATGAACTTGTGATGCTATGTAAGTCGGTCACTTTCTTTCTCCTCACTGTTTGACTGTAATTGGTAGTGAGCAGAGTTTCTCTGCTGCCAATACCCATGTCAGCTGCTGAGTGTGTGAGAAAGAAAGATGGCCAAACTTTAGAAAGATTTAAACCTGTCAATCAAGACATAAGAAAGACAGAGTCAAGGTGGGAGAAGAGAGAGATTAGTTCAGTACCAGTGGGACAGACAAAAAAAGATGTGAAGTCAGGGAAGAACTATAGGAGACAGAGAGGAGGAGAAATCCATGCATAGAAAATTCTATCGGGACCACTTAAAAGGAACGAAAGTTTTGTTTCTGCATGCAGCCAGTTCAGTGGTGGGGTATCCTCCCACAGGGGAGAGTAATTGGTTGTTGATCTAATGCTCAATCCCCTCATGTCCCTGAAAAAGGAAAGCTTTTGATGAGTGATGGCTCGTTTTCCTGCAGCACAGGAACTCCTAACCTCTTTTAATGTAAATATTCACAAATCAAGGGAGAAGACTTTGGGCTGAGCTCCAAGTTCAGTGAAGCATGTAGTAAGGATACTCAGCTCTCTGCTGCCAACCTTCAGAACAGCACCTTTTACGGGGTTTGGTATTCATGCTAGCACCCTCTCTTCCTCTCTTTACAAATATCTGTTTCTTCCCTCCCTCTCACTCTGAGGCAGGTCAGTAAGCAGTTAATTAATGAGTTTAGTGTTTGGATTCATGCACATATTATGTTTCAATTAGAGGAAAAAGCCCCGGCTGGAAGGTAGGAGTTGGAATCTACACAGACATTAATCTTCTGCTGCGTCTAAAGTGTTTGCACATATGTGTGTGTGTAGCTGCCTGTTTGCTTTCGCCTGCCTGTCACTTATCTCCCTTCCTGTAATACTGATCGCACCATCCCCTCTTTTTCAAGGAGAGGCATTAAATTATCCTGGGTTTCTGTTGAACACTTTCCAATTAAGAGGCGGAAAATGTGAGCACACTATCATTTAACGGGGGTCAACAATGGCTACATTTGTTGCTGTGTAAATCACTGAATGCAGTCTTTGATGCCAGCGTAGTTGTTGTTTTTTTTTCCCAGGTTTCAGGATGTGTATGTTTTTTTTTGAGTCTGTGTACGATCGTGTGCATTTCTTCACTCGCTCAGTTTGCTTTGAAACCCATTTGCAGTGCTGCTCGCTCAGACCGCTGATTCAGCACAGCCTCCTCTGCTTTTCCCTTCTTCTTTTTTTTTTTTTTTTGCACATTCATGAGTGTCCAGGGAAGCTGCAGTCTGTCTGTAAACACACAACCCGAGGGCAGAACCCAATCCACACATTTTGCTTACACTCCATTAAACACAGTGAACGACCTATTGTGACCTATTTTCATAAAGGCCACTTTAAGGCATTTGTAGCATTGTTGTTCGTCTTTGTACGATGGCCGTCTGGGTGCAAGCGCATCTCTGTTTCTCCTGTTTGAATTTAAAATGATGACACATTGAGTTCCATCCTCTTCGCCTGCCCGAAGGTTCATTGTTGATCTGCGTTTTTATCGTCTTGTAGCATCTGAAATTGCTGGAAGTTATTGCCCCATAAAAGAACTCTGCAGCTGCTTTGTGCTTCCACATATGGAAACCGAGCACTTTTAAAGACCCTCGGTGTTCTCGTATTAGTTGAGGCTTGATGTTGTCTCGTGTGAAATTTGTGTTGAAAGTCATGAAAGTTTGCAAGCTTCTCCTCCCCACACACAGAAACAGATCATCTCTCTCTCTCGTGGAGACCTTATTGCCTTTATAGTATCCCACAATTCCTGTGGGACTATTGCAAACTGGTCGGTTACATGCTCTGGTGTTTCAGAAAGTTCAGTTGTATCCACAGCATTCTTTTATGAGCAGTGTATGGAGGTTTTGATCGAGTCATGTGTGTTTTTGAATGCGGCAGCTTTTTTATGACTGGATGTAGGTCAGTCAGTTACCCTCTGGTGTACCTGACAGCCACAGCAAAGGAGATGTTACGAGGTTTAGCCGTGTTTATCACTTTTTTTCATCCTTTCATGTGGATTTTTCTAGTCTGTGTCTTTAGCAGCCAAGACATATGGTATAACAGATTTCATTCTCCTTTTTCTCCTTTCAAAAAACTAAAGAGGGTAGTAATAACAGTTTACAGCAAGTGAGCCTGTGAGGTTGCCGAGTCTGCGTCGAGCTAACGCTGCAGCGCTGGCATTTGTAATCTGACACCGGCAGGCAAACAGCTCCAGAGTTGTTTAAAGAACTGAAGCCAATAAACAGGAGCGACCCAGAAGTTATTTCTTGTAGCCCTAAGTAGCCACGGCATCTTTTTGTTTTAGTCTAATATCAGATGATGCAGGCTAGGCTAACATTGAGCTAACAATGCTAACGGTGAATTAGAAGTAAAACGCCCAAGAGTGCTAACACCAGATATGACAATGCATTTATCAACTTATCGACTTAATGTATATGACTCATCTTCGATTGTCAGCTAGAGTCTTCTGGCGCTGATCCATAACTGGCAACAGCCATGAAACTCATGGAACCACAGTGAGAAAGTAACTTTTCACTAAGAAAAATGGCCTGCAGTACCAACTTTAGGATGTCATTCTTATTTAATTCTTACATATTTCACATTTAGCTCTACACACTCAATAACTTGTTATAATAAATAGTTGTTTTAATCAATAAATGCAGGCAAAATTGTCCAATCGTGCATAAGCTGTTAGTCAAGTTGTGGATGAGTTCAAGCCACTAGCTAATCAGATTGGAGCTCAGTATCAGCAGAATTAACGGAGTTAAAGCCACTTTGTGTTGGCTGAGGTTTATTCACTGTGGTGGCTATCTTTAATTGGAATGACTACAAATAGTAATCAGTTGCAAATGCAAATCCAGTTATGACTTGCAGAGCGTTTTAATAAACATGTTCAGTGGTTTGAGATATTTTTAACAGTTTGCGCCAAAATATTTGGTGAAAATTTCACTCAACAATTTTTGATGGATGTGACTCAGCTACTGACTCACCAATAACTGGAAAACTGAATGATAGTAATTTTTGGTATCTTCTAAGGTCAGTTGGCTGGGGCAACCATCTTGAATTGGTTTGACTTCATTGGTCTGTAAATACATTTAGAATAGGGGTGCACCGATTGCAGTTTTTGGCCAATCACTGATCTTGAGAAAATCCTGACTTGCCGATACCGATTTTGTCTTAACTAAAAGCAGATTACATCAATGTTTCAATTTCCTTTTATTGAGAAAACCAACACGAATACTCATGAAACAACACCAGTTTCAACTAGACATGAAGTAATTAGCATTGCTGTTTGAACTACAAAATCATATTTGATCCTTTAGATTTTGATTTATCTAATTCTGAAAACAAAAATTTTGTACCTGTTTTGACACACTTGTCCAAAACAATTATTCTATAGGAATGATTTGCTTTATCATTAACTAGGGGTGCACCGATTGCAGTTTTTGGCTGATCACTGATCTTGAGAAAAACCTGAGATTGGGGCCGATAGATCGGTCGGCTGATCTATCGGTGCACCCCTAATTTAGAATGTTTTTTTAAAGGTTTTGATAAGATACCTCCAGTGATTGATTCTTAGATTGTTTGCTAGTAGACAGACAGGGTTAAGTAATAGTTAATTGCAATATTTTAAACAAAGATCTTTATCAGTTAATGCATAGGTTTTGTGTCAGGTGTAGTCCTCAGGTGGACCCGTATATGATTTCAGTTGGATTTTTGCAAAACAGACTGTATTGATAATTGTGTTCCCAGGTGGCCATCTTAAGTTAGGTTAATTTCAAAAGTTGATGTTACAGACCAGATGTTTACTTCATGCAAGTTTCATTAAAATCTTTTTAGGTGTTCACAAAATACTTTTCATAAAACAACACAAAAGCAGACTTTCAAAGACCAAAAAATGATCACATACCTTTCACTTTTCAATGACAGGTGATTTTTAAATCACATCTATGCAGAGGCAAAAATGCACTTTAGCAAAGAATGTGACCAACTCCTTTGTTCAGTCAGTGTGTTTACATGTTTATCAGAAAACCAAACTATTGGGCTAAATATACTGAAGGTTTTTTTTTAATGAATATAAACGCGTTAGTCTTGCTGAAGGCGAACTGGTTCTAATCGTGCAGTAGCACCCAGATAATATAGTAGGAAAACAACTGCATCTGCATGTAAATGGCTCATTCAGGATGATACCGGTAACTTCTGGAAGTGACGAGACAGCAGTAGCGGTCTTCTGATAATATCATCGCCACAAAGTAACACGTGTAACACCATCAAACAGTACAGTACGTACCAAATAAGCTGTGCTGCAGCGTTGTTGTTCATTCCTTCCACCATTTTGCATATTTTGTTTTAACTTCGTCTGCTTCACTACCGCCAGTGTTTGTTTACCATCTATGTTGCTATAAGCTTTCCGGAAGAATGCCGACACGAAAGGGCGCATGTCGCCACCTACTGTACCGGAGTGGAACGAACTTCATTTGAGACTTTGGTTTTCTAACGGACATGTAAACTAGTATAAAGGCTCCCAGTTTATTACTTTAGATCGACCTAGACTGACTTACATGTGCATGTAAATGAGTATAATAAAATCCAAGCACATCAAGGTAAAAGACTCTCAAAGCCAGTTAATTAAATGATTTTATCTTTTGTTTTGCTTTTATTATCTAACACACTTATGTTAATGTAACATTTTTATAAACTCTTCTCAACTCTACACTTTATATTTCCTGTTTTCTTTCAGTGTCTTCATATATTTTTCTCTGAATACTTCTCCTTTTTAACCACTACCTACGTGCCATAAAAAAGGGAATAAAAC